>JAUPFP010000084.1:0-592267 GCA_036925085.1 Brachycybe producta
CTCATGAACCTGTAACTTTGAAAATTCATAGCAAGTGAACCAGACGAGCGGGAATGGAAATTTTGGATTTGATGCATTCCCAGAAAAGTCTGGAATGCAGAGATGTCTTCATTTCCAGTGTGCAATGCACGCTTCAAAAGTTACACCAGTTCAATTTGGGCGTCATTGAAGTGACTATGCTTGCTCATGAACCTGTAACTTTGAAAATTCATAGCAAGTGAACCAGACGAGCGGGAATCGAAATTTTGGATTTGATGCATTCCTAGAAAAGTCTGGAATGCAGAGATGTCTTCATTTCCAGTGTGCAATGCACGCTTCAAAAGTTACACCAGTTCAAAGTGGGCGTCATTGA
The DNA here is from genome assembly GCA_036925085.1 of Brachycybe producta. NCBI lineage: Eukaryota > Metazoa > Arthropoda > Diplopoda > Playtdesmida > Andrognathidae > Brachycybe > Brachycybe producta. Next base: position 353 of record JAUPFP010000084.1, read on the forward strand.
AGTGACTATGCTTGCTCATGAACCTGTAACTTTGAAAATTCATAGCAAGTGAACCAGACGAGCGGGAATGGAAATTTTGGATTTGATGCATTCCCAGAAAAGTCTGGAATGCAGAGATGTCTTCATTTCCAGTGTGCAATGCACGCTTCAAAGTTACACCAGTTCAATTTGGGCGTCATTGAAGTGACTATGCTTGCTCATGAACCTGTAACTTTGAAAATTCATAGCAAGTGAACCAGACGAGCGGGAATCGAAATTTTGGATTTGATGCATTCCTAGAAAAGTCTGGAATGCAGAGATGTCTTCATTTCCAGTGTGCAATGCACGCTTCAAAAGTTACACCAGTTCAAAGTGGGCGTCATTGAAGTGACTATGCTTGCTCATGAACCTGTAACTTTGAAAATTCATAGCAAGTGAACCAGACGAGCGGGAATGGAAATTTTGGATTTGATGCATTCCCAGAAAAGTCTGGAATGCAGAGATGTCTTCATTTCCAGTGTGCAATGCACGCTTCAAAAGTTACACCAGTTCAATTTGGGCGTCATTGAAGTGACTATGCTTGCTCATGAACCTGTAACTTTGAAAATTCATAGCAAGTGAACCAGACGAGCGGGAATCGAAATTTTGGATTTGATGCATTCCTAGAAAAGTCTGGAATGCAGAGATGTCTTCATTTCCAGTGTGCAATGCACGCTTCAAAAGTTACACCAGTTCAAAGTGGGCGTCATTGAAGTGACTATGCTTGCTCATGAACCTGTAACTTTGAAAATTCATAGCAAGTGAACCAGACGAGCGGGAATGGAAATTTTGGATTTGATGCATTCCCAGAAAAGTCTGGAATGCAGAGATGTCTTCATTTCCAGTGTGCAATGCACGCTTCAAAAGTTACACCAGTTCAATTTGGGCGTCATTGAAGTGACTATGCTTGCTCATGAACCTGTAACTTTGAAAATTCATAGCAAGTGAACCAGACGAGCGGGAATGGAAATTTTGGATTTGATGCATTCCCAGATAAGTCTGGAATGCAGAGATGTCTTCATTTCCAGTGTGCAATGCACGCTTCAAAAGTTACACCAGTTCAATTTGGGCGTCATTGAAGTGACTATGCTTGCTCATGAACCTGTAACTTTGAAAATTCATAGCAAGTGAACCAGACGAGCGGGAATGGAAATTTTGGATTTGATGCATTCCCAGAAAAGTCTGGAATGCAGAGATGTCTTCATTTCCAGTGTGCAATGCACGCTTCAAAAGTTACACCAGTTCAAAGTGGGCGTCATTGAAGTGACTATGCTTGCTCATGAACCTGTAACTTTGAAAATTCATAGCAAGTGAACCAGACGAGCGGGAATGGAAATTTTGGATTTGATGCATTCCCAGAAAAGTCTGGAATGCAGAGATGTCTTCATTTCCAGTGTGCAATGCACGCTTCAAAAGTTACACCAGTTCAAAGTGGGCGTCATTGAAGTGACTATGCTTACTCATGAACCTGTAACTTTGAAAATTCATAGCAAGTGAACCAGACGAGCGGGAATCGAAATTTTGGATTTGATGCATTCCCAGAAAAGTCTGGAATGCAGAGATGTCTTCATTTCCAGTGTGCAATGCACGCTTCAAAAGTTACACCAGTTCAATTTGGGCGTCATTGAAGTGACTATGCTTGCTCATGAACCTGTAACTTTGAAAATTCATAGCAAGTGAACCAGACGAGCGGGAATCGAAATTTTGGATTTGATGCATTCCTAGAAAAGTCTGGAATGCAGAGATGTCTTCATTTCCAGTGTGCAATGCACGCTTCAAAAGTTACACCAGTTCAAAGTGGGCGTCATTGAAGTGACTATGCTTGCTCATGAACCTGTAACTTTGAAAATTCATAGCAAGTGAACCAGACGAGCGGGAATGGAAATTTTGGATTTGATGCATTCCCAGAAAAGTCTGGAATGCAGAGATGTCTTCATTTCCAGTGTGCAATGCACGCTTCAAAAGTTACACCAGTTCAATTTGGGCGTCATTGAAGTGACTATGCTTGCTCATGAACCTGTAACTTTGAAAATTCATAGCAAGTGAACCAGACGAGCGGGAATGGAAATTTTGGATTTGATGCATTCCCAGATAAGTCTGGAATGCAGAGATGTCTTCATTTCCAGTGTGCAATGCACGCTTCAAAAGTTACACCAGTTCAATTTGGGCGTCATTGAAGTGACTATGCTTGCTCATGAACCTGTAACTTTGAAAATTCATAGCAAGTGAACCAGACGAGCGGGAATGGAAATTTTGGATTTGATGCATTCCCAGAAAAGTCTGGAATGCAGAGATGTCTTCATTTCCAGTGTGCAATGCACGCTTCAAAAGTTACACCAGTTCAAAGTGGGCGTCATTGAAGTGACTATGCTTGCTCATGAACCTGTAACTTTGAAAATTCATAGCAAGTGAACCAGACGAGCGGGAATGGAAATTTTGGATTTGATGCATTCCCAGAAAAGTCTGGAATGCAGAGATGTCTTCATTTCCAGTGTGCAATGCACGCTTCAAAAGTTACACCAGTTCAAAGTGGGCGTCATTGAAGTGACTATGCTTACTCATGAACCTGTAACTTTGAAAATTCATAGCAAGTGAACCAGACGAGCGGGAATCGAAATTTTGGATTTGATGCATTCCTAGAAAAGTCTGGAATGCAGAGATGTCTTCATTTCCAGTGTGCAATGCACGCTTCAAAAGTTACACCAGTTCAAAGTGGGCGTCATTGAAGTGACTATGCTTGCTCATGAACCTGTAACTTTGAAAATTCATAGCAAGTGAACCAGACGAGCGGGAATGGAAATTTTGGATTTGATGCATTCCCAGAAAAGTCTGGAATGCAGAGATGTCTTCATTTCCAGTGTGCAATGCACGCTTCAAAAGTTACACCAGTTCAATTTGGGCGTCATTGAAGTGACTATGCTTGCTCATGAACCTGTAACTTTGAAAATTCATAGCAAGTGAACCAGACGAGCGGGAATCGAAATTTTGGATTTGATGCATTCCTAGAAAAGTCTGGAATGCAGAGATGTCTTCATTTCCAGTGTGCAATGCACGCTTCAAAAGTTACACCAGTTCAAAGTGGGCGTCATTGAAGTGACTATGCTTGCTCATGAACCTGTAACTTTGAAAATTCATAGCAAGTGAACCAGACGAGCGGGAATGGAAATTTTGGATTTGATGCATTCCCAGAAAAGTCTGGAATGCAGAGATGTCTTCATTTCCAGTGTGCAATGCACGCTTCAAAAGTTACACCAGTTCAAAGTGGGCGTCATTGAAGTGACTATGCTTACTCATGAACCTGTAACTTTGAAAATTCATAGCAAGTGAACCAGACGAGCGGGAATCGAAATTTTGGATTTGATGCATTCCTAGAAAAGTCTGGAATGCAGAGATGTCTTCATTTCCAGTGTGCAATGCACGCTTCAAAAGTTACACCAGTTCAAAGTGGGCGTCATTGAAGTGACTATGCTTGCTCATGAACCTGTAACTTTGAAAATTCATAGCAAGTGAACCAGACGAGCGGGAATGGAAATTTTGGATTTGATGCATTCCTAGAAAAGTCTGGAATGCAGAGATGTCTTCATTTCCAGTGTGCAATGCACGCTTCAAAAGTTACACCAGTTCAAAGTGGGCGTCATTGAAGTGACTATGCTTACTCATGAACCTGTAACTTTGAAAATTCATAGCAAGTGAACCAGACGAGCGGGAATCGAAATTTTGGATTTGATGCATTCCTAGAAAAGTCTGGAATGCAGAGATGTCTTCATTTCCAGTGTGCAATGCACGCTTCAAAAGTTACACCAGTTCAAAGTGGGCGTCATTGAAGTGACTATGCTTGCTCATGAACCTGTAACTTTGAAAATTCATAGCAAGTGAACCAGACGAGCGGGAATGGAAATTTTGGATTTGATGCATTCCCAGAAAAGTCTGGAATGCAGAGATGTCTTCATTTCCAGTGTGCAATGCACGCTTCAAAAGTTACACCAGTTCAAAGTGGGCGTCATTGAAGTGACTATGCTTACTCATGAACCTGTAACTTTGAAAATTCATAGCAAGTGAACCAGACGAGCGGGAATCGAAATTTTGGATTTGATGCATTCCTAGAAAAGTCTGGAATGCAGAGATGTCTTCATTTCCAGTGTGCAATGCACGCTTCAAAAGTTACACCAGTTCAAAGTGGGCGTCATTGAAGTGACTATGCTTACTCATGAACCTGTAACTTTGAAAATTCATAGCAAGTGAACCAGACGAGCGGGAATCGAAATTTTGGATTTGATGCATTCCTAGAAAAGTCTGGAATGCAGAGATGTCTTCATTTCCAGTGTGCAATGCACGCTTCAAAAGTTACACCAGTTCAAAGTGGGCGTCATTGAAGTGACTATGCTTGCTCATGAACCTGTAACTTTGAAAATTCATAGCAAGTGAACCAGACGAGCGGGAATGGAAATTTTGGATTTGATGCATTCCTAGAAAAGTCTGGAATGCAGAGATGTCTTCATTTCCAGTGTGCAATGCACGCTTCAAAAGTTACACCAGTTCAAAGTGGGCGTCATTGAAGTGACTATGCTTACTCATGAACCTGTAACTTTGAAAATTCATAGCAAGTGAACCAGACGAGCGGGAATCGAAATTTTGGATTTGATGCATTCCTAGAAAAGTCTGGAATGCAGAGATGTCTTCATTTCCAGTGTGCAATGCACGCTTCAAAAGTTACACCAGTTCAAAGTGGGCGTCATTGAAGTGACTATGCTTACTCATGAACCTGTAACTTTGAAAATTCATAGCAAGTGAACCAGACGAGCGGGAATCGAAATTTTGGATTTGATGCATTCCTAGAAAAGTCTGGAATGCAGAGATGTCTTCATTTCCAGTGTGCAATGCACGCTTCAAAAGTTACACCAGTTCAAAGTGGGCGTCATTGAAGTGACTATGCTTGCTCATGAACCTGTAACTTTGAAAATTCATAGCAAGTGAACCAGACGAGCGGGAATGGAAATTTTGGATTTGATGCATTCCTAGAAAAGTCTGGAATGCAGAGATGTCTTCATTTCCAGTGTGCAATGCACGCTTCAAAAGTTACACCAGTTCAAAGTGGGCGTCATTGAAGTGACTATGCTTGCTCATGAACCTGTAACTTTGAAAATTCATAGCAAGTGAACCAGACGAGCGGGAATGGAAATTTTGGATTTGATGCATTCCTAGAAAAGTCTGGAATGCAGAGATGTCTTCATTTCCAGTGTGCAATGCACGCTTCAAAAGTTACACCAGTTCAAAGTGGGCGTCATTGAAGTGACTATGCTTACTCATGAACCTGTAACTTTGAAAATTCATAGCAAGTGAACCAGACGAGCGGGAATCGAAATTTTGGATTTGATGCATTCCTAGAAAAGTCTGGAATGCAGAGATGTCTTCATTTCCAGTGTGCAATGCACGCTTCAAAAGTTACACCAGTTCAAAGTGGGCGTCATTGAAGTGACTATGCTTGCTCATGAACCTGTAACTTTGAAAATTCATAGCAAGTGAACCAGACGAGCGGGAATGGAAATTTTGGATTTGATGCATTCCCAGAAAAGTCTGGAATGCAGAGATGTCTTCATTTCCAGTGTGCAATGCACGCTTCAAAAGTTACACCAGTTCAAAGTGGGCGTCATTGAAGTGACTATGCTTACTCATGAACCTGTAACTTTGAAAATTCATAGCAAGTGAACCAGACGAGCGGGAATCGAAATTTTGGATTTGATGCATTCCTAGAAAAGTCTGGAATGCAGAGATGTCTTCATTTCCAGTGTGCAATGCACGCTTCAAAAGTTACACCAGTTCAAAGTGGGCGTCATTGAAGTGACTATGCTTACTCATGAACCTGTAACTTTGAAAATTCATAGCAAGTGAACCAGACGAGCGGGAATCGAAATTTTGGATTTGATGCATTCCTAGAAAAGTCTGGAATGCAGAGATGTCTTCATTTCCAGTGTGCAATGCACGCTTCAAAAGTTACACCAGTTCAAAGTGGGCGTCATTGAAGTGACTATGCTTGCTCATGAACCTGTAACTTTGAAAATTCATAGCAAGTGAACCAGACGAGCGGGAATCGAAATTTTGGATTTGATGCATTCCTAGAAAAGTCTGGAATGCAGAGATGTCTTCATTTCCAGTGTGCAATGCACGCTTCAAAAGTTACACCAGTTCAATTTGGGCGTCATTGAAGTGACTATGCTTGCTCATGAACCTGTAACTTTGAAAATTCATAGCAAGTGAACCAGACGAGCGGGAATGGAAATTTTGGATTTGATGCATTCCCAGAAAAGTCTGGAATGCAGAGATGTCTTCATTTCCAGTGTGCAATGCACGCTTCAAAAGTTACACCAGTTCAAAGTGGGCGTCATTGAAGTGACTATGCTTACTCATGAACCTGTAACTTTGAAAATTCATAGCAAGTGAACCAGACGAGCGGGAATCGAAATTTTGGATTTGATGCATTCCTAGAAAAGTCTGGAATGCAGAGATGTCTTCATTTCCAGTGTGCAATGCACGCTTCAAAAGTTACACCAGTTCAAAGTGGGCGTCATTGAAGTGACTATGCTTACTCATGAACCTGTAACTTTGAAAATTCATAGCAAGTGAACCAGACGAGCGGGAATCGAAATTTTGGATTTGATGCATTCCTAGAAAAGTCTGGAATGCAGAGATGTCTTCATTTCCAGTGTGCAATGCACGCTTCAAAAGTTACACCAGTTCAATTTGGGCGTCATTGAAGTGACTATGCTTGCTCATGAACCTGTAACTTTGAAAATTCATAGCAAGTGAACCAGACGAGCGGGAATGGAAATTTTGGATTTGATGCATTCCCAGAAAAGTCTGGAATGCAGAGATGTCTTCATTTCCAGTGTGCAATGCACGCTTCAAAAGTTACACCAGTTCAAAGTGGGCGTCATTGAAGTGACTATGCTTACTCATGAACCTGTAACTTTGAAAATTCATAGCAAGTGAACCAGACGAGCGGGAATCGAAATTTTGGATTTGATGCATTCCTAGAAAAGTCTGGAATGCAGAGATGTCTTCATTTCCAGTGTGCAATGCACGCTTCAAAAGTTACACCAGTTCAAAGTGGGCGTCATTGAAGTGACTATGCTTGCTCATGAACCTGTAACTTTGAAAATTCATAGCAAGTGAACCAGACGAGCGGGAATGGAAATTTTGGATTTGATGCATTCCTAGAAAAGTCTGGAATGCAGAGATGTCTTCATTTCCAGTGTGCAATGCACGCTTCAAAAGTTACACCAGTTCAAAGTGGGCGTCATTGAAGTGACTATGCTTACTCATGAACCTGTAACTTTGAAAATTCATAGCAAGTGAACCAGACGAGCGGGAATCGAAATTTTGGATTTGATGCATTCCTAGAAAAGTCTGGAATGCAGAGATGTCTTCATTTCCAGTGTGCAATGCACGCTTCAAAAGTTACACCAGTTCAAAGTGGGCGTCATTGAAGTGACTATGCTTGCTCATGAACCTGTAACTTTGAAAATTCATAGCAAGTGAACCAGACGAGCGGGAATGGAAATTTTGGATTTGATGCATTCCCAGAAAAGTCTGGAATGCAGAGATGTCTTCATTTCCAGTGTGCAATGCACGCTTCAAAAGTTACACCAGTTCAAAGTGGGCGTCATTGAAGTGACTATGCTTACTCATGAACCTGTAACTTTGAAAATTCATAGCAAGTGAACCAGACGAGCGGGAATCGAAATTTTGGATTTGATGCATTCCTAGAAAAGTCTGGAATGCAGAGATGTCTTCATTTCCAGTGTGCAATGCACGCTTCAAAAGTTACACCAGTTCAAAGTGGGCGTCATTGAAGTGACTATGCTTACTCATGAACCTGTAACTTTGAAAATTCATAGCAAGTGAACCAGACGAGCGGGAATCGAAATTTTGGATTTGATGCATTCCTAGAAAAGTCTGGAATGCAGAGATGTCTTCATTTCCAGTGTGCAATGCACGCTTCAAAAGTTACACCAGTTCAAAGTGGGCGTCATTGAAGTGACTATGCTTGCTCATGAACCTGTAACTTTGAAAATTCATAGCAAGTGAACCAGACGAGCGGGAATGGAAATTTTGGATTTGATGCATTCCTAGAAAAGTCTGGAATGCAGAGATGTCTTCATTTCCAGTGTGCAATGCACGCTTCAAAAGTTACACCAGTTCAAAGTGGGCGTCATTGAAGTGACTATGCTTACTCATGAACCTGTAACTTTGAAAATTCATAGCAAGTGAACCAGACGAGCGGGAATCGAAATTTTGGATTTGATGCATTCCTAGAAAAGTCTGGAATGCAGAGATGTCTTCATTTCCAGTGTGCAATGCACGCTTCAAAAGTTACACCAGTTCAAAGTGGGCGTCATTGAAGTGACTATGCTTACTCATGAACCTGTAACTTTGAAAATTCATAGCAAGTGAACCAGACGAGCGGGAATCGAAATTTTGGATTTGATGCATTCCTAGAAAAGTCTGGAATGCAGAGATGTCTTCATTTCCAGTGTGCAATGCACGCTTCAAAAGTTACACCAGTTCAAAGTGGGCGTCATTGAAGTGACTATGCTTGCTCATGAACCTGTAACTTTGAAAATTCATAGCAAGTGAACCAGACGAGCGGGAATGGAAATTTTGGATTTGATGCATTCCTAGAAAAGTCTGGAATGCAGAGATGTCTTCATTTCCAGTGTGCAATGCACGCTTCAAAAGTTACACCAGTTCAAAGTGGGCGTCATTGAAGTGACTATGCTTACTCATGAACCTGTAACTTTGAAAATTCATAGCAAGTGAACCAGACGAGCGGGAATCGAAATTTTGGATTTGATGCATTCCTAGAAAAGTCTGGAATGCAGAGATGTCTTCATTTCCAGTGTGCAATGCACGCTTCAAAAGTTACACCAGTTCAAAGTGGGCGTCATTGAAGTGACTATGCTTGCTCATGAACCTGTAACTTTGAAAATTCATAGCAAGTGAACCAGACGAGCGGGAATGGAAATTTTGGATTTGATGCATTCCTAGAAAAGTCTGGAATGCAGAGATGTCTTCATTTCCAGTGTGCAATGCACGCTTCAAAAGTTACACCAGTTCAAAGTGGGCGTCATTGAAGTGACTATGCTTACTCATGAACCTGTAACTTTGAAAATTCATAGCAAGTGAACCAGACGAGCGGGAATCGAAATTTTGGATTTGATGCATTCCTAGAAAAGTCTGGAATGCAGAGATGTCTTCATTTCCAGTGTGCAATGCACGCTTCAAAAGTTACACCAGTTCAAAGTGGGCGTCATTGAAGTGACTATGCTTGCTCATGAACCTGTAACTTTGAAAATTCATAGCAAGTGAACCAGACGAGCGGGAATGGAAATTTTGGATTTGATGCATTCCCAGAAAAGTCTGGAATGCAGAGATGTCTTCATTTCCAGTGTGCAATGCACGCTTCAAAAGTTACACCAGTTCAAAGTGGGCGTCATTGAAGTGACTATGCTTACTCATGAACCTGTAACTTTGAAAATTCATAGCAAGTGAACCAGACGAGCGGGAATCGAAATTTTGGATTTGATGCATTCCTAGAAAAGTCTGGAATGCAGAGATGTCTTCATTTCCAGTGTGCAATGCACGCTTCAAAAGTTACACCAGTTCAAAGTGGGCGTCATTGAAGTGACTATGCTTACTCATGAACCTGTAACTTTGAAAATTCATAGCAAGTGAACCAGACGAGCGGGAATCGAAATTTTGGATTTGATGCATTCCTAGAAAAGTCTGGAATGCAGAGATGTCTTCATTTCCAGTGTGCAATGCACGCTTCAAAAGTTACACCAGTTCAATTTGGGCGTCATTGAAGTGACTATGCTTGCTCATGAACCTGTAACTTTGAAAATTCATAGCAAGTGAACCAGACGAGCGGGAATGGAAATTTTGGATTTGATGCATTCCCAGAAAAGTCTGGAATGCAGAGATGTCTTCATTTCCAGTGTGCAATGCACGCTTCAAAAGTTACACCCTTTCAATTTGGGCGTCATTGAAGTGACTATGCTTGCTCATGAACCTGTAACTTTGAAAATTCATAGCAAGTGAACCAGACGAGCGGGAATGGAAATTTTGGATTTGATGCATTCCCAGAAAAGTCTGGAATGCAGAGATGTCTTCATTTCCAGTGTGCAATACACGCTTCAAAAGTTACACCAGTTCAAAGTGGGCGTCATTGAAGTGACTATGCTTGCTCATGAACCTGTAACTTTGAAAATTCATAGCAAGTGAACCAGACGAGCGGGAATGGAAATTTTGGATTTGATGCATTCCTAGAAAAGTCTGGAATGCAGAGATGTCTTCATTTCCAGTGTGCAATGCACGCTTCAAAAGTTACACCAGTTCAATTTGGGCGTCATTGAAGTGACTATGCTTGCTCATGAACCTGTAACTTTGAAAATTCATAGCAAGTGAACCAGACGAGCGGGAATGGAAATTTTGGATTTGATGCATTCCCAGAAAAGTCTGGAATGCAGAGATGTCTTCATTTCCAGTGTGCAATGCACGCTTCAAAAGTTACACCAGTTCAAAGTGGGCGTCATTGAAGTGACTATGCTTGCTCATGAACCTGTAACTTTGAAAATTCATAGCAAGTGAACCAGACGAGCGGGAATGGAAATTTTGGATTTGATGCATTCCTAGAAAAGTCTGGAATGCAGAGATGTCTTCATTTCCAGTGTGCAATGCACGCTTCAAAAGTTACACCAGTTCAATTTGGGCGTCATTGAAGTGACTATGCTTGCTCATGAACCTGTAACTTTGAAAATTCATAGCAAGTGAACCAGACGAGCGGGAATGGAAATTTTGGATTTGATGCATTCCCAGAAAAGTCTGGAATGCAGAGATGTCTTCATTTCCAGTGTGCAATACACGCTTCAAAAGTTACACCAGTTCAAAGTGGGCGTCATTGAAGTGACTATGCTTGCTCATGAACCTGTAACTTTGAAAATTCATAGCAAGTGAACCAGACGAGCGGGAATGGAAATTTTGGATTTGATGCATTCCCAGAAAAGTCTGGAATGCAGAGATGTCTTCATTTCCAGTGTGCAATGCACGCTTCAAAAGTTACACCAGTTCAAAGTGGGCGTCATTGAAGTGACTATGCTTGCTCATGAACCTGTAACTTTGAAAATTCATAGCAAGTGAACCAGACGAGCGGGAATGGAAATTTTGGATTTGATGCATTCCTAGAAAAGTCTGGAATGCAGAGATGTCTTCATTTCCAGTGTGCAATGCACGCTTCAAAAGTTACACCAGTTCAATTTGGGCGTCATTGAAGTGACTATGCTTGCTCATGAACCTGTAACTTTGAAAATTCATAGCAAGTGAACCAGACGAGCGGGAATGGAAATTTTGGATTTGATGCATTCCCAGAAAAGTCTGGAATGCAGAGATGTCTTCATTTCCAGTGTGCAATGCACGCTTCAAAAGTTACACCAGTTCAAAGTGGGCGTCATTGAAGTGACTATGCTTACTCATGAACCTGTAACTTTGAAAATTCATAGCAAGTGAACCAGACGAGCGGGAATCGAAATTTTGGATTTGATGCATTCCTAGAAAAGTCTGGAATGCAGAGATGTCTTCATTTCCAGTGTGCAATGCACGCTTCAAAAGTTACACCAGTTCAAAGTGGGCGTCATTGAAGTGACTATGCTTGCTCATGAACCTGTAACTTTGAAAATTCATAGCAAGTGAACCAGACGAGCGGGAATGGAAATTTTGGATTTGATGCATTCCTAGAAAAGTCTGGAATGCAGAGATGTCTTCATTTCCAGTGTGCAATGCACGCTTCAAAAGTTACACCAGTTCAAAGTGGGCGTCATTGAAGTGACTATGCTTACTCATGAACCTGTAACTTTGAAAATTCATAGCAAGTGAACCAGACGAGCGGGAATCGAAATTTTGGATTTGATGCATTCCTAGAAAAGTCTGGAATGCAGAGATGTCTTCATTTCCAGTGTGCAATGCACGCTTCAAAAGTTACACCAGTTCAAAGTGGGCGTCATTGAAGTGACTATGCTTGCTCATGAACCTGTAACTTTGAAAATTCATAGCAAGTGAACCAGACGAGCGGGAATGGAAATTTTGGATTTGATGCATTCCCAGAAAAGTCTGGAATGCAGAGATGTCTTCATTTCCAGTGTGCAATGCACGCTTCAAAAGTTACACCAGTTCAAAGTGGGCGTCATTGAAGTGACTATGCTTACTCATGAACCTGTAACTTTGAAAATTCATAGCAAGTGAACCAGACGAGCGGGAATCGAAATTTTGGATTTGATGCATTCCTAGAAAAGTCTGGAATGCAGAGATGTCTTCATTTCCAGTGTGCAATGCACGCTTCAAAAGTTACACCAGTTCAAAGTGGGCGTCATTGAAGTGACTATGCTTACTCATGAACCTGTAACTTTGAAAATTCATAGCAAGTGAACCAGACGAGCGGGAATCGAAATTTTGGATTTGATGCATTCCTAGAAAAGTCTGGAATGCAGAGATGTCTTCATTTCCAGTGTGCAATGCACGCTTCAAAAGTTACACCAGTTCAAAGTGGGCGTCATTGAAGTGACTATGCTTGCTCATGAACCTGTAACTTTGAAAATTCATAGCAAGTGAACCAGACGAGCGGGAATGGAAATTTTGGATTTGATGCATTCCCAGAAAAGTCTGGAATGCAGAGATGTCTTCATTTCCAGTGTGCAATGCACGCTTCAAAAGTTACACCAGTTCAAAGTGGGCGTCATTGAAGTGACTATGCTTACTCATGAACCTGTAACTTTGAAAATTCATAGCAAGTGAACCAGACGAGCGGGAATGGAAATTTTGGATTTGATGCATTCCCAGAAAAGTCTGGAATGCAGAGATGTCTTCATTTCCAGTGTGCAATGCACGCTTCAAAAGTTACACCAGTTCAATTTGGGCGTCATTGAAGTGACTATGCTTGCTCATGAACCTGTAACTTTGAAAATTCATAGCAAGTGAACCAGACGAGCGGGAATCGAAATTTTGGATTTGATGCATTCCTAGAAAAGTCTGGAATGCAGAGATGTCTTCATTTCCAGTGTGCAATGCACGCTTCAAAAGTTACACCAGTTCAAAGTGGGCGTCATTGAAGTGACTATGCTTACTCATGAACCTGTAACTTTGAAAATTCATAGCAAGTGAACCAGACGAGCGGGAATCGAAATTTTGGATTTGATGCATTCCTAGAAAAGTCTGGAATGCAGAGATGTCTTCATTTCCAGTGTGCAATGCACGCTTCAAAAGTTACACCAGTTCAAAGTGGGCGTCATTGAAGTGACTATGCTTGCTCATGAACCTGTAACTTTGAAAATTCATAGCAAGTGAACCAGACGAGCGGGAATGGAAATTTTGGATTTGATGCATTCCCAGAAAAGTCTGGAATGCAGAGATGTCTTCATTTCCAGTGTGCAATGCACGCTTCAAAAGTTACACCAGTTCAATTTGGGCGTCATTGAAGTGACTATGCTTGCTCATGAACCTGTAACTTTGAAAATTCATAGCAAGTGAACCAGACGAGCGGGAATGGAAATTTTGGATTTGATGCATTCCCAGATAAGTCTGGAATGCAGAGATGTCTTCATTTCCAGTGTGCAATGCACGCTTCAAAAGTTACACCAGTTCAAAGTGGGCGTCATTGAAGTGACTATGCTTACTCATGAACCTGTAACTTTGAAAATTCATAGCAAGTGAACCAGACGAGCGGGAATCGAAATTTTGGATTTGATGCATTCCTAGAAAAGTCTGGAATGCAGAGATGTCTTCATTTCCAGTGTGCAATGCACGCTTCAAAAGTTACACCAGTTCAATTTGGGCGTCATTGAAGTGACTATGCTTGCTCATGAACCTGTAACTTTGAAAATTCATAGCAAGTGAACCAGACGAGCGGGAATGGAAATTTTGGATTTGATGCATTCCCAGAAAAGTCTGGAATGCAGAGATGTCTTCATTTCCAGTGTGCAATGCACGCTTCAAAAGTTACACCAGTTCAAAGTGGGCGTCATTGAAGTGACTATGCTTACTCATGAACCTGTAACTTTGAAAATTCATAGCAAGTGAACCAGACGAGCGGGAATCGAAATTTTGGATTTGATGCATTCCTAGAAAAGTCTGGAATGCAGAGATGTCTTCATTTCCAGTGTGCAATGCACGCTTCAAAAGTTACACCAGTTCAAAGTGGGCGTCATTGAAGTGACTATGCTTGCTCATGAACCTGTAACTTTGAAAATTCATAGCAAGTGAACCAGACGAGCGGGAATGGAAATTTTGGATTTGATGCATTCCCAGAAAAGTCTGGAATGCAGAGATGTCTTCATTTCCAGTGTGCAATGCACGCTTCAAAAGTTACACCAGTTCAAAGTGGGCGTCATTGAAGTGACTATGCTTACTCATGAACCTGTAACTTTGAAAATTCATAGCAAGTGAACCAGACGAGCGGGAATCGAAATTTTGGATTTGATGCATTCCTAGAAAAGTCTGGAATGCAGAGATGTCTTCATTTCCAGTGTGCAATGCACGCTTCAAAAGTTACACCAGTTCAAAGTGGGCGTCATTGAAGTGACTATGCTTGCTCATGAACCTGTAACTTTGAAAATTCATAGCAAGTGAACCAGACGAGCGGGAATGGAAATTTTGGATTTGATGCATTCCCAGAAAAGTCTGGAATGCAGAGATGTCTTCATTTCCAGTGTGCAATGCACGCTTCAAAAGTTACACCAGTTCAATTTGGGCGTCATTGAAGTGACTATGCTTGCTCATGAACCTGTAACTTTGAAAATTCATAGCAAGTGAACCAGACGAGCGGGAATGGAAATTTTGGATTTGATGCATTCCCAGATAAGTCTGGAATGCAGAGATGTCTTCATTTCCAGTGTGCAATGCACGCTTCAAAAGTTACACCAGTTCAAAGTGGGCGTCATTGAAGTGACTATGCTTACTCATGAACCTGTAACTTTGAAAATTCATAGCAAGTGAACCAGACGAGCGGGAATCGAAATTTTGGATTTGATGCATTCCTAGAAAAGTCTGGAATGCAGAGATGTCTTCATTTCCAGTGTGCAATGCACGCTTCAAAAGTTACACCAGTTCAATTTGGGCGTCATTGAAGTGACTATGCTTGCTCATGAACCTGTAACTTTGAAAATTCATAGCAAGTGAACCAGACGAGCGGGAATGGAAATTTTGGATTTGATGCATTCCCAGAAAAGTCTGGAATGCAGAGATGTCTTCATTTCCAGTGTGCAATGCACGCTTCAAAAGTTACACCAGTTCAAAGTGGGCGTCATTGAAGTGACTATGCTTACTCATGAACCTGTAACTTTGAAAATTCATAGCAAGTGAACCAGACGAGCGGGAATCGAAATTTTGGATTTGATGCATTCCTAGAAAAGTCTGGAATGCAGAGATGTCTTCATTTCCAGTGTGCAATGCACGCTTCAAAAGTTACACCAGTTCAAAGTGGGCGTCATTGAAGTGACTATGCTTGCTCATGAACCTGTAACTTTGAAAATTCATAGCAAGTGAACCAGACGAGCGGGAATGGAAATTTTGGATTTGATGCATTCCTAGAAAAGTCTGGAATGCAGAGATGTCTTCATTTCCAGTGTGCAATGCACGCTTCAAAAGTTACACCAGTTCAAAGTGGGCGTCATTGAAGTGACTATGCTTACTCATGAACCTGTAACTTTGAAAATTCATAGCAAGTGAACCAGACGAGCGGGAATCGAAATTTTGGATTTGATGCATTCCTAGAAAAGTCTGGAATGCAGAGATGTCTTCATTTCCAGTGTGCAATGCACGCTTCAAAAGTTACACCAGTTCAAAGTGGGCGTCATTGAAGTGACTATGCTTGCTCATGAACCTGTAACTTTGAAAATTCATAGCAAGTGAACCAGACGAGCGGGAATGGAAATTTTGGATTTGATGCATTCCCAGAAAAGTCTGGAATGCAGAGATGTCTTCATTTCCAGTGTGCAATGCACGCTTCAAAAGTTACACCAGTTCAATTTGGGCGTCATTGAAGTGACTATGCTTGCTCATGAACCTGTAACTTTGAAAATTCATAGCAAGTGAACAAAATCTTAATTTAACTTGAGGAGGAGAAAACTGGAAAAAAGAAAGAATTGTGGCTTAAATAGGGTATAAAATGAATTGACGAATTGCATTCTAAAAAATGCAATTTATATTAACAAATACATAAATTACTAAGTTAAGATTTGTGTTGTTGCATGCAATTCATTTAAATTGCATCTATTCTGTGTGTGTCCTTCATAAAACAAAAGACAAAAATTTGTTTTAAGTTGAAAAGACAAACAAACGCTCATTAAAAGTTGTTCCTAAAAACAAATATTTGTAAACAAGATCATAATTAAGACTTAACAAAATGAGATAAAAAGTGCATACTTAATATTATATGTGTGCAATTGTAATTAGTACAGTTTGTAGACAATGGGGGGAGGGTGGTATTAAAACAATACTGTGTATTTCAATGGGCCTCTCTTAAATCTGACAAGAAAGATAACGACACTTTTACATTATGTCATTTTCATATAAATATATATATATATATATATATATATATATATATATATATATATATATATATATATATATATATATATATATATATATATATATATATATATATATATATCATAATGAATGACAAATTAGTTTTGTTAAAAACAAAAAGCCTCTAAAAATGATTCAGTTTTTATTATACTTTTATGTTCGTAATTTGAATATATCTATAATATACAAGGTGTCTCAAAAATTATACCAATATACATGTACAAGAAACTCAATTTAAATACTTTGTCTTACAACAATGGACTTATGTAAGAAATTGTATTTTGAAAAGCATTTTCCTATTAAGTTTGAAAAAAAAATTAAAACTAATTAAGCAAATTTCTTAAAGGAAGAATATTACGGGAAAAAAATGCATATTGTTAACAAAACTAAAATGGTAAAAGATTATACTAAACGTTTTTTCATCGCAAAGTCTTTAAAAAAAACCTAAATTTCTAACTGTTACATTGATGTAGCAGTTAGAAATTTAGGTTTTTCCATTGACATTTTGTGAAAAATAGTTTATTTTGAAAGATAACATCATTGAAAAAACTTAGCATTATCGCCAACTATTCTACTTCCTGAAACACTTGAATTTTTTCCTTTATGTTTCTCCTGAAAAAAGTTCACTTGAAAAATATAAATTTTCTTAAAACCGCAAGGTAAGAGAGAGACCTCATATAGAACGTAATAGCAACCGTGAAAGAAAACAAAATAAATATCTATTCAGGCACCTTAAGTCGTTTCCACCGTAGAACAATTCCTGCATTTACATACTTAGTATTCATTTCTGTTTGCAGTCTCTGAACACAGTATCATTGTGTCTATTGGTAATTCGGCCCTGTTTCCACATTACTTTTAATACGTTGCAGCGTTATGTGGCCTATGTATTTTGTATGGCCATTTTTCTCCACGAAAATGTTCATAAGACATACATTTTCCATTATAATTTCAAACAGACCGCCCTACTCACCCCCTCCTCGTAATATAAACGTTTTACACATACAACCAAAATTCATATTGAACATGTTGTTGTTGTACCCTTCTTCAATGTATACACCCCCCCCCTCCTGCACACAGGGTAATTGTATGTTTAGCTATCTGCAAAAACACCACTTTGACATTGACATAACGATTTTTGTTGCCAACAAGAACATGTTTATGATAGCCGCGTACAGACAAAATGATTAATAGCAACTTAATATGTTCTATTCTAGTCTCCATTGAGGGGAAGAAGACCCAAGACACTATTGAAATTATTACATATAAGGAGATAATAATAATCCTTTTTTTTTGCAATGTAATCTTCAATGTAGACATCAGCAATATTAAAATAATATTTTTAATTTAAAGTGGTTTTAGAAGTGTAAACACGCCTCAGAACTCAAGGAGCAGAATATGGAGAAACTCAAATTTGTTTTAGAAATCTAGAAGGGTAGCTCCCAATCATTTATAACCTGTATTTTCATGGTTGATATATTTTAAAATACGCTTTTTGTGTGAATTTGAAAATGATCCAACTTCATTTTTGTCTATAAAAAAGTTTACTTTGAAAGATAAATACGAAAATAACTATTAAGCGATTGAGCTACTCTTCCAGTTTCTAAACCATTTTATTGTTTTTCTTAATTTACTTCTGAAAGTCAATCAAGAAGGACCAATTAGAATACAAATCTGAATGTTCTGCTTTCCAGAAGTAACATAAAAAAATGAAATTGAAAGTGTTTTAAAAACTAGAACGGTAAGTAAATCACGTAATAGTATTTTCATGTTTCAAAATAAACTTTTTATTGAAAAAAACCCACCTGCTTAAATCGTGTCGTTTTCAAACTGCCATAAGAAGCTTATTTTAAAAGATAACAACATGAAAAGAACCATTTGAGTGGAATGACCTACTCTTCTAGTTTCTAAAACACTTTTTATTAAAAAAAAAGCTCATACTCCAAAAATGAAAATATTTGAAAATTAAAAACCTCTTCCAAAAACACAAATCGAAACCCTCCCACCAACACCCAAAAAAATGACACTTCTGAAAACAATTACTAGAGGTCGCTAATATCACAGATCTTGTACAAAATTCAATATTTTTCTTTCTTTGTGTAGAATGTAGAGAGAGATAGTTCTATTTTCACTCTCAGTTTTACATGCATTTGTATGGGTAGTGGTAGTAGAAGTGGTTGGTGGTGGTGGTGGTGGATGTCCTTCTAGACTGCATCACTTCGTTTTATGTGTGTCTGTTGGGTATAAATAATATATGCATTTACAACAATTGTTAAAAAAAAGAGTTCCAATCAGTGGAGTCCAAACACTTGTGACACACATGTATTTTTTAAGAAAGGAATAAAAAAAGGTCCTAAGATAAATTTTGTAACATCTTCTAAAATTATATTGGTCAATAGGAACTGTGTATGTCCCTGTGTCGTGGTCTCCCACCTCTACCACGTCCTCCTCCTCCATGGGATGAACAACTGGACTAGTCAGGCTGTGACAACTCCTGCTGGATACCGAGGACTCGGGTTCAGCACCCGAGTCGGACCCACAGGTGATAGTGAGAACACATATTTATATTATTAATTATTAATTATCTTATCCGATCATTAAGGATTGAAACACACAGACCACTTTTTGGACCACTTTTCGACTGCAGAAAAAAGGTGGTTGGGCTGTAGTTGTAATGTGGTTGAATTGGAAAGAGTCATGGTGGTCGCTGTGATGGCGACAACTCGACTTCATTTTGCAGTCGAAAAGTGGTCCAAATGACTCTCATTTTGAAGTTGAAGTTCCAAAGTTTAAGGTTGGATTAAGAAATTGAGAAATAAAAAAGCAATTAGATAAACCTATTTTAGTTACCATCCTATATTTGGAAAAGTATAAAAAAATGAGTGTTTTAGAAACTAGAAGAGCAACTGAATCACTTAAAAGTAGTTTCATGTTGATATCTTTTAAAATAAACTCTTTGCAGATAAAAAATTAAGACAAATAATTTCTGCTTAAAATTGGGCTACCCTTCTAGTTTTTTAAAATCATTTTCAAGTATCTTACGAGTTTTTTTTTTTCCTGAAAGACAAAATAACCAGAGTTTTAGAAACTAGACGAATTAAGAGTAATTAAATAATAATTATTTTCATGTTAGTTCATTTCAAAGTTAGTTGTTCATTTTCAAACTGCCGTAAAAAGTTTATTTTAAAAGATAGCAACATGAAATTACCCTTAAGTAATTGAGCTACCCTTCTAGTTCCTAAAACACTTTCCAGTTTTTATTAATTTTGATTCTGAAAGACTGAATAACCAGAGTTCAAAGGGACGCCGCTACATTGAGTACTTCAAAAGAAAATATTGCACTTATATTTCAAGCATTTGCTGTTGAAATGAACAAAAATCAATCAATCAATCAACTATCAATCAAATCAACCATGAAATTGTTCAGTGATAATGATGATCACTCAACTGAATGACATTTGGGAAAAGAAAAAGTCTTCACAGTTGACTTCATTGTTAGTTGATCATCTTTAAGTAATTTCATTTTCGGGGTACATTCTTTTTAGGGTTCATTTTATTTTCACCAAAAGTTAACAAAGTTCGAAAAAAAATGGTTTGGCTTCAGAAACCAAACACACTGAGTTCGGCTTAAGTTGAGGCTGCAGTGGTGGCAGCAATAAACGAACAGACACATTTATGGTTAGGCCTAAAAGTGATTTTCAGGAGGAGGAATGCAGACTAGAAGTGTTAAAGGATCATTCATGATCTGGTAACTTAGTAAATTATCCTTCTAGTTATTTTGCATATCTATTTACTGCGCGCCTGAGCAACAAAGCGCCCTAAGCAACCCTTAGAATAATCATTCTATTTATTTTGCGCCCTTATTTTTGCGCCTCTGAGCTTTGCACCCTAGACTGGGTGCCTCGAGGCATTCCACCTTGCCTTAGTTACGGCAATGTAAATGTTGCATCGCAGCTTGAATTCGTCCATTTTGGTTTTATCGAGCTTTAAATAATTTCAAAAAAGTTAAATTTGTACTTTCAAATTGCCATAAAATGTTTATTTTAAAAGATTGCATCCTCAAAAGTTCTACTTTTTCTGAACTTTCAAGGTTTTTTTTCCTGGATATGGAAATGGATAATTTTCAAATGTTGGTTATTCTGTGTTTCTGATGTTAACAACTAAGTAGGAATTTGAAGTGTGTTAGAAACTAGAAGAATAAAAAGGAGTCGCTTGAAATTTCTTAAACGATATTTTTGAAAATAATCTACTTAATGACACTTTACGTTTTGAGTTTACACTATTTTCAAACTGTCATAAAACTAGAAGGGTAACTCAATTACTGGATGTTCCGGGAAATGTTCACCGAGACGTCCAAAGTACAAATAGGCCCGAACCCCAACAACCTTTGATGTGACGGGCAAAATTGACAATTGGTGTGGATCGGGGCCGAACAGAACAAAGAACAAATTTCAGTTCGTTACGAATAAATGTTCGGAGAACTGTCCGAACAGTGTTCGGTTCGTTGTTCTGTTCTAGTCTTATACCCAGCTTTATAATTAGCTGCATAAGACCTAAATTTACACAACCCTTCAATTTTTTTTTTTTAAAAATGAACAAATTTTTCATCACAAATAGCGAAAAATACAATCTTTTTGTTGCACATTTTGTGTCATATTTTAAAGCAAAAAACAGCATCGATCGCTTATTTAAAGCAATTAATTTTACAACTCCGCAACATTTTTTTTTCTACTCGAAAATCGATTTCGGTTTTTTAATAATAAAAACGGCTCACACAAAAAAAGCTTTAAATGCAACCAGAGAAATTTCAATTTAACACATCTCTCTTGATGAGATTTCTAATGAGAATTTAGAAACAATTTTCATAAAAAAAATCAAGATTTATTAAAGACTAGAAGGATAAAATCATATAATAAATATATTTGCTCGACAATTTTCTGTATTTAAAAACTAAAGAAAAAGCTATTATTATCCTAACATAGGCGATAAAAATAAAAGAACCACCTTCTAGTCTTTTACAGCATAGTTTAGCCAATAAATTTAGAATTAAACTTTTTATAAAATGTTTCTTTACAAAAAAAAAAAAAACAATTGTTTTTCACTTTTAAATTGCCTGAAAAAAAACCTTCTGAAAGCAGAATAACCCGAAAATTCCAAAATCTTCTTAAGGAGGTTTTTTTAAAGTGTGAACGGGGCCTCTTCAACTCTGATTATTATTCTGTATATCATTAGGTGCAATAAGAAGATACATTAGAAAACGTTTTAGACACTAGAAGGGTAGTTTTATTTCAGATTGAAATTGACCCAACTTTAAGCAGCTCACTTTTTTTAAAAATTTTGTCTATAAGATGCTTACTTTGAAAGATATCAATCTTGAAAATACATTTAGCATTTTTTTCACCAACTACTCCAGTTTCTAAATCACTTTTAAATTCTTTTCGTAATGTTTCTCCTGAAAAACGTACGTTTGAAAAACATAGCATTTTCTCAAAACCGGGGAGAGGGGGGCTGTAGAAACCTCCTATAGAACATGACAGCCACTGCAGTGGCGACATCAGCGAGAACGAAAACAAAAGAAATATCTATTCAGCCACCTTATACAATTTCGTGCCAGTTGTTCCCAATTTCTGATACTTCACCAATTAGTGCAACTTGAATAGATGACCCTCCAGCGTAAAGAAAATATTTAAAATTGTGTAAAAATATTTGGTGAGAAAAAGAATGCAATTTTTGCAATAAAAACACTTGGGAAGAAAAAAAATGTATCTAAGTATGCATGCAGTGATTACCTCCTGTTAAGGGGAAACAACAATAAACAGTTCCAGTCCAGGTTTTTTTTTATTTCAGTGGTCAATTGCAATTCACCAAAAGAAAGAAACCTTACTCGAATTACATTTGTAAGGTCTCAAAAGTAGTAAAAAAAAAACAGACCTAAAAATACGTCTATCGTATATCAAAATATACGATTTTCTTTTCTTTTTGTCATTTTTTCTTTCTCTTTTTTCTTATTGCAAAAAATAAGAAATAAAATATAGGTATAAAAAAAACAAATAGATATTTTTTGCGGAACGTCGTTTTCAATTCCATTGGATTTTAATATTATTATTTTTTTCCGAAATGGTTGGACACGTTTCTCATCTACAGTTAATATTTAAAGTGTTTGTACGGCGCGTGTCATTGTACGTGTGCATTGCTTTTTTGAGTGAAATTGGGATTTTGAGTACATTTTTTAAGTATTAACACAGTATTTGTGTGATATTGAGGGTTTGTATGCAATTATGTGTATTTTTGAGTGAATGTGTGATTGTGTGTGATATTGAGTGTATTTTTGAGGGAAAAAATTGTGTTTCTAAGGTGATTTAGTTGAGATTATATTTGTTTTTTGAGTGTCAGGATGTAATCTTTTTAAAAGAAACTTTGTTTTGAGTGTGGTTTACATTGTTTTTGAGTATATTCATGTGTATTTGAGTTGAGTGTGTGTCTGCTAAAGAGTGAGTGTGCCCTTTGAGTGAAATTTGTATTTTTGATTGTGTTTCAGGGTGTTGTTGGCTGTGCTTTTTGAAGTAAAAATGTGTGCGTTGTGTTTGATGATAGAGAAATGAGGACACCATGTTCTCTCTCAATGTGATGTTTCTAAATTTAGAAACTTTTATATCATGTGTGTATATATGTGACTGGTCTTTTACTCTCTCTCTCTCTTTCACTCACTACCTATCTCTCTCTCTCTCTCTCAAATTTGACGTCATGAAAATGCATTGCAGGTCGCTTATTTTTTCTCTATATGATGATGATGTTGTTGTTGTTGTTGTTCGTAGCCAATTGCAAACTAAACCTCCAAATTCCATCATCATTCAGTCAACTCAATGTACAGAGCAATATATACCTTTATCCAGGGAACAGTTAAAACGACCAAAACCTACCCCTGGTAATAACATTCCTTTTTAAGCATAAAAAACATCATTTTAAATAACCCCCCCCCCCCAAAAAAAACATCATCAAAGATTCAGCGACCTCGATTTTTTTCATATACCTTTAGCCATAATTCCAAAGGGATATGTTTTATTTTAAAACATTTCATTATTATATCTTTAGAGACAAAGAGAACAACATAAAATAAATAAAAACTGCTAGGATTCACGGTGTCAATTTTTTTTTGAACTTCAATGTGAACGCTCATAATCCGCTTCTAACTCTAAACAACGAATTGAACAGTTTTTTGTGCAAGGTTAATTGAAGTTGAAGTTGAAAATCTTGCTTAGAGGGTTCAAAAGTTGGAGTTCGTCTGTCAAGTTTCCTTCTTGAACTTTAACGTTAACCCTCAGAATCAGGTTCCAATCAGGTGCCCATTAGTTTTTTTGTGGGGGGAAGGTCAATGTTGGAACCCTGGTTCATAGGGTCCAAAGTTGAACTACCCTCTTGAAGTTGGGCTTAAGTTAAATGAAACTAGAGTTTACTTAGATTTGAGCCTCTAACTTATCATTGGTTAAAAAAACGCCTAATTTTTTCCTTAGTCATTGACTATATTATTAAAACCAACATTTCAATTTGGAAAAAAAAATAACAATTACAAATAATGTCGTCTCATTTTTTTTTAACAAAACTAATTAAAATATGAGTAAAATGATAAATAAGACTTCAAAACGAAGAAGAAGGAAGAATTAAACGTGACGTCAATGGAAAATTAAAATAGCAAATTTTCTGCTTTGAAAAATCTCAATCAATAAATTAAAAACTGTTGTTAATTTAATAAAAAAATGCTTACTCTTAATGAGTAATTAGATTTAAAAAAGATTCATCATTAAAAGTATTAAATGTAATCAAAAATCAGAATTGACAACATTAATTAATTTTTTTTAAATTAAAGAAAGGATTATTTTATCAAATTTCATAAAAAAAAACTTAATTACTTGATGTAATGTATGTGTTGTTCTCTCATACATGTAAATAGATGCGTTCATTTTTATTCCGTCTTTCAAAAGAGCGAAATTAACAAAATTAGAAAGTGTGTTTTACAAACTAGAAGGGTAACCTCAATCACTTGATATCTTTCAGTATAGCTTTTTATTTCAAAATTTAAATGAGACCTAACTGAACTCCACAGTAAAAGCATAAGAGCTAAGAAATGTTTAAGAGCTAAGAGCTGTACATGGGTCGTATTCTAAATCATTTTAAGTCTAAACTTATTCACTTTTACATGAAATTTCATATGTTTAAGTTCATGAGTTAAGCACAACCTTTGACTTAGCAATCACTAAGAATTCGACCCTAAAGACTTATAATTTGAGTCACCCTTAATAACAAGCGAGAATAAACCACTCCTTAAATGTTTTATTACCACTTTTAAAATTATAAAACAAAAAACCATTAAAAAGAAACTTAAAAAAGGCCATAAATACTAGAAAGAGAAAGAGAGACTTGAACTCTTATTACATCTTTTAGTGTTATCAAGTTGTGATTTATTTGAGCCCTAAAAACGCTAAAGTGTTACTGAATAAATGTATCTAGGGTTAAGGAGCAACAGTTCAGAACCTTAAAAAATGAACTTTCAAAAATCATATTTCATAGACTAGAAATGTTACAGTGGCCAACAATGTCCCCAAATTTATATTTTTTTGTGGATCCTTTTTTTTTTCTCTTTTCTTTTTATTGTTGTATGTTACTTTCAAAATTGAGTAGAATAAATGGGTTTCAAACATGGAATCGTGGATTATCTTGGTTCCTTTTTTATGACAAAAAAAGGAACAAGAAGATATGATATTAGAGAGACAGAATGAGAGAAATAAGATATAATAGGATGAATTTCATATTATGACTCTATCCTATATTTGTCATTAGAAAAAAAAAAAAGAGGAAGAAGAAGAATGAAACTTCCTTACAAATTCCTTTTGATTTTGATTTATCGACCTTTTTTTAAGGTTCTTCTCGTTATCAAATTTATTTATTATTTGGTTGGAAACATCCGAAATTAGTTTTTATCTTTTATTAATTTTGTTGCTTTTCAACTAACCACAATTTACTAAGAATAACAACTTCAAATGAATAATTTAGAAGAGAAAAAAAAAATTGAATTGATTTGACATTTACGAAACAAAGAAAAAAGTAGAAACTTCGTTTTCAAATATTTCAAAATAAAAATATAATAATAAAATAAATATACATGTAAATAAATAAAAATATTTGAAATTTGCATGGTTAATCATACAAATCGTTTGTCGAAATTTGTGTTTCAATCAAGATATATAATACATGGAGGTAGCTCAACTTCATGGTTATATCATAAAGGTTATTTTAGAAACCTTTAAGTGATTGGAATTCCCCTTCTAGTTTCTAAAAACACTTTCAAAATTAATTTTAATTTTAACTTTGCTTCTGAAAAACAGAATTAATGTCATGTTATTATCTAATGAAAAACATTAATTTTGAATTAAAACTAAACAAAAAGAATAAGAAAACAAAGCTTATTCACATAAAAGTAAAAACCCCAGTTATGTTTGATAACTCCTACCTACACCTCTTTAGTAATTCCATATACTGGTATTTAAAAAAAAGCACACCCAAAACACACATAGTTTTCTAATATATAATTTAACCCCCCCCCCCCCCCCCTCCTTTTCCTGCTATTATTTTTAATCCTTCTTAGTTTTATTATTGGCATAATTTCATCTCTCAAGTCAATTGAAGCAGAAAGAAAAATTTCAAATCATTAACGTGAATATTGAAAAGAGAAAAACCGAACGGAGGCGAGAAATAAAGGCGGAAAAGGGGAAAATCACATACACAGTGAGCACTTGGAAATCACTATATACTATATTAGTATTATTATTATTATTATTTCTAAGCCACACAACACACACAGTTGCCAACAAATTGAAAAGAAAAACCTCCAACCAATAATAAAACCCCTAAATATTATTATATAGACTTACTACTGTGTATATATATCTCAATGGAAATACCTCAACTCAACTTACATAAAATGGAAGTTTTGGAGAAAAAAAAATCACATTTTCTCTCTCTCTCTCTCTCTATTTTATTACCCCTTGTACTTTAACTCTATCTCAATAGAAACACACACATACAGCTCTAACAAATGCGTATATATTAAACTTTGTAACATTCAAATCGACCCAATAATAAATAATATCTATAATAATACTGAAAATTGTGAACTTTTATATTCGTTTTAAAAGAAATAACATCTATAGGTCTATATTAAGCCTCAGTGAGCATAAAATACATGTGTGTCATGGCCGCCAATTTAAAAGTTTAGATATTTTTTTTGAATTCTTCTTAATTCTGAATAAATCTACTCGTAGAAAGATATCAACATGAAAGTATTCTTAAATGGTTGAGCTACCCTTCTAGTTTCTAAAATCATTTCAAGTTTTGAGATGTGAACAGGTGATTTTTGAGGAGCAAAAACACGATGCCACTCAGAGCACCATTCTTCAACACTGTCTAGATCTCTTTGGAGGACTTCACTATCCTCATTATAACTAATCCTTCTGTACACAACAGCATCATCTGCAAACAAGCGCATCGTACTGTTGCATCTACTTGCCAGATCGTTAATGAACAGAAGGAAAAGTAGTGGTCCAAGAATGCTACCTGAGGTACACCAGATGTTACTTTAGCCCAGTCCGACACAGCACCATCAATTTGGACTCGTTGTCTATTTGATAAGAATGATGATGTCCACGAAATTACTTGTTTATTTAAGTTAAAAGTCACTTTTTTAATTAGTAGTGAATGCTTCACTGTATCAAATGCTTTTGCAAAATCTAAAAATACCAAGTCAAATTCGCCCTTACTATCCAAGCCAGATTGTATGTCTTGGATGAATAGTGCTAACTGGGTATCACATGATCTGCCTTTTCGAAAACCATGCTGGTTTTCATGAATTAATTTATGGGTTTTTAAATGCTTGATTGTATTAGAATAAATTATATGCTCGAGTCTTACATACAATGGAGGTTAGAGAACCAATTAGAAGCCATTTGTCAATGCAGGACAAAGCTGATTTGAAAATCACGCAAAGTAATTAAAATTTCAGCATAATTCATTTGTTACATGTTTTTGTTTGTCTCTTAAAGGCGCCATCTTGTTTACAAGAAAAACGTCATCACAATGTGTTATTAATGAATAATGACAAAACATGCAATTACAAAACATTAATTTCATTGACTACACACCAATCAGATCAATGTTTTGCAGAACATTAAACCAAATGACAAGCCAAATACAAAAATTGTCAAATATTTCTACAACAACAAAAAATGTAGCCCATAAAATCATATTGCTGTTCATTAAAAATGAAACCCCGGCCGGCCGGTTCTTTTTGTTGTTCTATGCTTGAATGTATGTGGCACACTGTATGCGACATAATGACATATGTGTCGTGGCACTTTTGCCATCGGTTGAGTCACGCACCAATGCTTTCTAATGTATGTTACAAACTAGAATACAATAATTCATTAGGTGGCACGGAAGACTCCTCTCTCACTCTCTCTCTCTCTCTCTCTCCTCAACAAAAAAGTTCATAAAACTGTCACACTTTTGCAGTAAAAAAACAAGACAACTTTGAAGGGTTGTTTCAATTCTACTTTCAACTTCCATTTTCTCCATTTCCATCATGTTGAAAAATGTGTTAAAATTTGTTTTAAATGATATTCAAAAGTGCAACAAATGAGGACAAAAGTTTAGCGTTCCAGAGTGACAGACAGTATTGAATTTCTTATAATCAAAAACGACCTTATAGGCAGTAAAAATAACCTGGATAGTTGTTTCAACAAAACGACTCAGGATGTAGAACAAATGCGGGCAATTGTGTAGCGTTCCAGAGTGACAGACAGAATTACGCTTTTATAACTGAGGATTATTATTAGGCAGTAAAAAAACCTTTGAATCGTTGTTTCTACTTCACTTTCAACTTCATTTTCTTCATTTCAATCACGTGAAAAAATGTGATGAAATATGTTAGAATGCAATTCAAGTGCAATAAAAGAATAAAACACATGTAGAACCAAAAAAAAAAACTCTGGAACACTTTTGTTTTTATTTAATAAAGACAAAAGTGCAGTGTTCCGGAGTGACAGAAAGACAGACTGGAGTTTTTATGTACAAGTAACAGAAAATTATTTTAGGTATATACTGTATAGGGTCATTCGCGTATTATGTTAGGCATAGTGTTTGAGGTTATTTTCTACCTAGTGTAGTTTTTTTTTCTTCAAATTTAGCCTCTGTCCCTCCCCTACCCCTATATATATATATATATATATATATATATATATATATATATATATATATATATATATATATATCTGAATAATGTTCAGAGGATTTCAGTTGAAATTCAAGTTACTTAATTTTTTTAATAATTTCGTTCTTAGTTTCTAATTTTTGCAAATGAAATCAATTTAAATCATATAAGAATAATGGCTAGACAACCATATATAATAATAATTATAATATATTTCTTTGTGCCATTCCTCATGACAATGATAAGTAGCATTTTTAATTAGAATGTCAACACTACCTTAATAAGAAAAATATGAGCCTTAAGCCTCATTTGGAGAGTTGTGTTCACACTGAGAATACACAGATAGAATGCAATTTATCAAATTAATTGCATATACCGCCTATAATATAATATATAAAGTGTCATGTTGGTCAAACATTTTCGATGTCATCTCGACAATTAGTCGTGTCTCTTGACAGAAATATGAAAGCAGAAAAACTCTCTCAGGATTTCAAACTCGAAATTCACTGACTTGCAAATATTATTGTAAATTACTTTTATCATATCATATATCATTATCATCATTTCAATTAGGAGGATTTTTCTCCATACTAGAATACTTCAAATCTAATTATAGTAGTACTGGACAAGTGGAGGTTTTTTTTTAAATCATTGTCGTGTACATAATTAGTCCACTTTCTTTTTCTAACCTTCTTTTAACCGTGTACGGATGCACCCAAATTGCATTTCATGTTGTAATTTGTACAACAAAAAAAAGCGAAAATCTAATTTATGAAGATTTCTCTCTTTCTAAATATATATATATATATATATATATATATATATATATATATATATATGTATATATATATTTAAATATATTATTTAAGCAAGGATGTAGACTTTATTATAGAGAGGGAGTTCCTAATTAGGTTTTTAACAAAGAGAAATAGCTTTTTCAAAGAAAAGTTCTCTCGTTAACAAGTCAAACTGAAAAATCAGACATTCCACAAAACGTCTAGTCAATATTCAAAACGTCCAATTCCATTTTTAATCTGCACCTTTATTAAAAGCCACATTGCATATTTGCTTTCTACAGCTTTAAAGCTAAGCTTTACGTTGCTTTTTGTAGCTTTAAAGCTAAGCTTTGGGTTGCTTTGGTTGCTGCAAATATATTTACCAAGCCAAATAGAAGCTTAAAAAAGCAAGCAGCAACAGTTTGCTTTTTAGAAACACATTCAAACGCACATGTGCAGTAACATGAAGCAAAGCTAAGATTAGCTTTAAAGGTACAGAAAGCAAATATGCAGTCTGGCCTGGAGCATGAAACTACACCAACTTTAAGCAGACGATAATTTTTATCTATAAAAAGTTTATTTTGAAAGATATCAACATGAAAATACCCGCAAGAGATTGAGAGCTACCCTTCTAGTTTATAAAACACATTCAATTTTCTTATAATTTTGCTCCTAAATCAAGATGTTCAGAAATCATAAGTTAATGACATTCCAGCACATTGTTGAAAACTTTACTCTAATGTACAGCTTTATTAACAAATCGTTAATTTTGCACACTCGCTAGCAATTGTGGAAAACAACGGATTTTTTATTTTGGCAAATATTTAACGAAAATTGAGAGAAAAGCGGGGTTTCGGCCTCAGGTCCTTCAAACCAATCGATAACCATGCTCAACAGTCGAAATGATGAAGATGATGATGATGACGTAAAAGAGACTAGAAAATGATGGTCAAATGAATATTTCAATAAATATAAAACAGCTCCTATGGAACCTCACAAAAATCGTTCAAATTACCGTTGTGTTGCGTGGATTCATACAAAAGCAACCAACAAATAATAAAAAAGCTTCATAAAATAAATCATTGTCTACATTTCAACAGACAGACTTTGTGTGTTAATAGGTCCAAAGAAATATCGCCAAAAAAATGACAACAAAATACACGATTCTGAAAAGTTGCAGATGTCCACAGTGTCTCTACTGCAGGCCATTTGTAATTTAGCAACGGTTGGTGGCAAACATTTCAATTCAAGTGGGCCATCTAAAAGGGCTATGTCTATCTCATACAATTTCAGCTTACGAGGTCGAGGGCTGGAATTGGAGGCTAGCTATTAGGGGAGTACATTTAGATTAACGAGTGTGCCGAGCCGGCACGCTTGAGAGAACTAACGAGGGCCAGAGTTATAGATAGCTGTAATTCAAAGCGATGCTCATTTGAGCCCTTTTCAGTGGGCCTCAGTATAACATCGTAGACAATTCCTTTTTTTTAAAAAAAAAAAAAAAAAGAGAATTTCCGGATGTGCTTCATTTTGATATTTCCTTCTCAAATACGAAGCCATAAAAAGCCTCACATGAGGAAGCCATTTTGAAAACATGTCGCTTACATTAACATTCCGCGGAAACTTTTAAACTAAAGACAGCTATAACAAGTTGCATCATCTCGAGAAAGCAAGTATATGAATTACATGCTTGCTTTCTTGAGAAAGGTTAGGTGATGCTAACACGATTCCCAAACACTTTCTTTTACAAAGCAGAGCATCTGCCAAGAAAAAAGTGTCCGGGAATCGTGCTATAGCTCCACTAGCTCATGTTTTCAAATGCTACTTTTCAGTTTTTTTTAGTTCCCGATTGTACCTAATGACTAGTAAATGGCCCACATGCTGAAAATACCTTAGGCATCTCTTCTAATCTCACCTTTCTTAATAATTCAACAAAATCCATTTTCTCTAAACACACAAGAAACAAGAAAATGAAATAAAGATATCAAAAAGAGAGAATATCTCAAAGCTCATAATGTAGAGTTCCATTTAGAAACATAATACACATTTTACATTATTACATTTCTAGTGCAAAATAAAGAACCAAGTTTATTAGAATTTATCCATCATAATCTCATAATTTACATTTTGGTATTTTTAGTTTAAATTTTAACCAACAAATTTTCGTGTCGAACCTCATCATTTATAACGAAATTTATATAACTGAGATTGAGATTTTCATCAGTTTTTTTTTTTGAGATATTGCAATATAAATAACCCATGTAAAAATAAGAAATCGAGTGACAGATGGCCCCCCCCCTTTCCCTCTGTATGTAGAAACCTGTATAAGTAGCTGCCACTCTATGGTAATATATACTTTATTTGAGATTTTACGTCACTCTTTCTCGAGATCGCTTTTTAGAGATCACTTTTTTTGGAATCCAAAATGTAATTTTGAAGTGGTTTTTATCAGAAAAAAAATACACCCCAAACATTTTCCAATTTTTTTCATTCAGTCTGCAACTGACTGCATGTTAATGAGTTTTCAGGGAAATTTTTATTCGCTGATTTAGATATATGTATATAAGGTATACAGTATGTCCCAATAACCAAAACCCTCAATCTCGATTACCAAAAGCATAAAGCGCGTGGGTGCGCAGCTAAATCGTTTAAAATTAAATATCTAAAAAATTAAGTCTACACAATTAAAACTACAATTTTGGTTGTTAAGGCAGTTTTAAAGTTTAAACACCTCTCGATCTCTTGTTATTCTATCTTTCAGATGCAAAATGAAGAAGAAAATGGAAATGTTGCTTCTGAGGCATACTGTATGACAAAGGGCGATCCAAAAGACAAACACAAAACTGCAGGACTCAAATCTAAACAACAACAACAATAGATGAACACAAATTTGAAAAATTACTCTGCAAGCAGCCAATAATAATAAAAAGCTTGGTGACCGAGAGACAAAAGAGTCCAACTGTGGCATGCAAGATGCATTCTCAAAACGCAATAAACTAGAAGAAAAAAAACCAATAAAGTAACTTCCAAAATGTGTGCACTGATTACAGAAAGCAATTTGCAACTAATGTAATGTATCATCAAGAGCAATCGATGAATCGCATAAAAACAATTAAGTTTCCCTTGGAAATGAATTCTCATTTTCGAACAAACCAAAAGCCACGTACGGCAAGAGTCAGGTGAACTTAATAAATCCGCAGAATTCAATTGTAACATTCTATAGTCTGATTTTGTATACCTGATTTCTACTGCTTACCTCTATGGCTAATTTAGTGGTTCTTTCTCAAAAATAAAATATGTTCTGTTTGTCTTTTGAGGTTGCTTCGTTTTTATCTTCGGCTGGTCTCTCGCAAGATACGACAATCATGGAGACCTCGCTTCAAACTGTGTTTTAAACGATGATTGAAGTTGTAATCGCTTCTTGAAAGTTGGGATCAGGTTTTTAAGGTCTTTCGGTCGCTATATTCAAAGCGGTTTTTATTTTATACAATTTTGAATTATGCTAATTGATGTGATCCATATTAAAGGTTATTAGCCTAAAAAAAGGTCCATTTTGCAAACTATACAGCCAGTCCTTCAGGAACATCTTTCAGCTTTAAAATAACCTGGGTGTACTCTTTAGTATATTCTTCAGGTTTTAAGATAATTTCATAACATTTCATATTGTCGTTTGGTTGCTAGAGATGTTGGCAACAATTTTTTGGCCCATTTAATGTTGCAAAAATACATATGGCCCAACAATAGTTCAATTCATGTTGACCCAAAAATCATGTCAGTCATTTATGACAGGTTCAGCTCAACTATCATTGGGTTATCATGCTGAGCAAATTGAAGGACCAAACACAACACACTGTTGGTCGAATTATTAGGCCAACATCTTTATATAAATGTCAACAGTTGTCATTACGTTTGTTTCTTCGTTGGCATGCTGCCTCGGTCTACTATATGCCGTAAGCTGTACGTAAACCATGTATACTTAACCAGAGCATAAGTCTGTTTAGCTGAGAACTAATTTTCTATTGTTACAGCACGTTATATGACTTGAAGTATAGGCAATTATGGTGAAGAAAATACCAAATAAAACAGTAGTAGCTCTCTCTCTCTCTCTCTCTCTCTCTCTCTCTTTCTCTCTCTCTCTCTCTTCCAACTGACTAACATTGTTCTTAACCTCAAAATGAAAAGACCCCCAACCAAACTACACGTGAAAATGTGTATCAATAAAAACTAGAAAAGAACCTACAATGAAATAAGATCATAAAGATTAAGAGACTCTGGCTCCAAATCATAAACACACACCTTTAGAAAATAAAACAAATTGTGAACGTCGTTTTTTTTTGGGGGGGGGGGGGGGGGGGGTTCTATAGAATTTCGGCTACGAAACTAGAAGGACCATAAGTTCAAATAAGAAGGGTTTTTTTTTTTCTCTCTCTTTTTCCAAATGAAACTCATAAAACGTTCATTTGTTTCGATCGAACGAATGTCTTGTGTGTCTGTTTCTAGTTCACATAATGAAATCTGATCATTCTAGTCGTAAAAATAAAGAGAGAACACGACAATTGGCTAACATCAAAGTTAATTACAATAAAGACACAAAATGGCGGCGATAAAACAAAAAGTTTTAAAATATAACCAAAAATCAATTTCACTTTAGTCTGGTTTAAAGTGTAACCTTTACCCCTCGAACTTTGGTTATTTCTGTGTTTCAGGATCAAAATGAAGAGAAAAAAAATTAAAGTGTTTTAGAAAGTAGAAGGGCAGCAGCTCAATCACTTAAGCGTATTTTCACGAGGTTGATATCTTTCAAAATAAACTTTTTATAGACAAAAATGAAAAAAAATATCATCTGCTTAAAGTTAGCTCATTTTCAAAGTTCTAACACAAAAAGCTTATTTTGAAAGATAATCAGAGTTCGAGAGGCGTTTCTATACTTCAAACCACCTTAAATAAACCCTTCTGTAAATACAGATTTCAATGTTGTTGTTGTTTTTTTTTTCAGAGCTCTTTAACAATAATTATCGTTAAGAGTTTACTCAAACTCGAGTGCCTTCAACTAAATAAACCTTACACGAAACCACAAAAAAAGTGAAGTGGGTTCAATGTGTTCCACTTCATACATAGACATAAATATACAACTCAATAAACGCACTTTACGAGTTAACTTTGATTGGAGAATTTTGAGTTCTTCATAAAAAAAAGTTTATTTTGAACGACAATCAACATGAAAATCGCATTAATTAATTTACACTTCCAGTTTCTGGATTAACTGTGGTTAACTTTTTAACTGCAGCTAATTTTTGTATTGGAAACAATAGTATGAGGATTTAAACGGAACAAGAAGTGACACAAAAACATTTAACTGCAATTAAGTTTTTCAAAAATGAGAACCCACTTCTAACTAGTTCACTATATAACCTTGGTTAAGTAACTGCAGTTAATTCTTGTATTGGAAATTGAGGTCTGTGGTCTGTAGTTAACTTTTAACTGTTGTTATGTAACTGCAGTTAAGTTCTGGCGTGGAAAACCAAGTATTATAAAAGTGAATTTAAATTTCTATTATTTTCTCGGTGTTTCTCCACAAAAAAGAACGCGAATCTATTTTCTAACCGCCGCCGCAGGGCGTCAGTAGAAAGAACTCCTAAAATAATCGACATTAGTACCAATTACCATTCGTAATCAACACAATCTTTTCTTCGTCTACAAATCGAATTTGCGTGATTTTTCAACAAAAAAAAATCCTTTTTGTTCTACCAATTAGAAAACATAGCTTATTATTATAGCTTTACATTATATTCTAATATAGTAGAACAACAAAAAAGGCAAAAACCAACAACAACAACAGCTTTTATTAAAAACACGAAACATTGATTGCATGAATTACACCAACCCTGAAACCCACCCCCCCCCCTTGTTTCAAACTGAAAATTGTGAGCCAAAACCTCAACCTCGTTAAAAATTTACTTTTCAGGCACCCACCCCCCCCCCCCCCCCCCTCCCTTCCCAACCCCAGTCATTAATTACATTTAACAAAAATCTTCCTCTCGTTCCAAACGGTGAAACTTCTTCGTTCGATAAATACTTGTTTACTTGCAGAAGTTATTTTTTTTTTTCTCCAAAGTGTCTTTAGGCAGTTTCCATCTATTTAAGCTGGAAACAGGCGAGCAATTCTGGCTTGTACATCCTAGCTTATCAATCCTAACATTCAATTAAAAAATTGGTCGTGTATGTGGTGGATTCTGACAGTTAAGACGACTTTTCTGTCTTCCAGAAGAGCAAAATTAAGAGAAAGTGGTCTAGAAACTAGACGGCTAACTCGATCACTTATAAGGCTGTATTTGGTAGCATTCTAGTATAAAAGACCAGAGTACATATGAGTGGAATTTGATCACCTCTACCAAGCTACAGAAAAAAAATAGGCAGAAATGATTTCAACATATGTGGCGATTATGAGAGACAGTCCAGAATCAACATGCCGGGATTGACAAGACAGAATTTTGATCGTCTGTACCCAACATTAAAAATTACGGGTGTTACACGCAACATATATATATATATATATATATATATATATATATATATATATATATATATATATATATATATATATATATATATATATATATATATATATAAAGGACAGAAATTTCACGCGTGGACAAATATATGCTAGCAGCAACATCTTTTATAGGTGTTACCAAAACAACCAATCACAATCTTACATTCTACACGCACACATACTACAGTATAGAGCTAATGCAGTTTAGGTTGCAATAGAGAAAACCGCGTTTCTTTTTAAGATATTTTCCTCTGATGGGACCCAAGTGACAAACATGTTTGGTTCTCGAAATAAACTACATTTGTTGTTGTTGTTGTTGTTGTAGTTGCCTGATGCGGTTACATCATTCCAATTCCAATAGGAAAAGTAAATAATTCAAACAGGGTGTTAGAAAGCAAGAATAACAAAAAGTGCAGGACTTTTCAAACTCGGAATTCACACAGCATTCTTATAATCTGGCAGTCGAATGTAAACTGATCTCTAAGTCTACCTTGAGCATAGGTGGGCACAAATGTGGTGATTGAGAAACGTAATTCACCACAGCAAACAATTGCATGTTTACACATAGGTATTGTTCCAAGATTATGTGGAAATGGAGCAAATGTCAGTCTAGTTTTTAAAACAGGTGATATACGCGGTTAACTATAGAGACCAATGTCTTTAACCTCGATTGTTTGCAAGGTCCTTGAGCAAAGTATTCATTCCTGCTCAGTGAATTTTCTTATTAGTAATAATCTTCTGTGTGATAATTAGCATTGGGGTTTCGAAGTGGTCATTCATGTGAAACACAGCTTATTTTTTTGGTTGATTAACTTCAAAACAATTTAGAGAAGAGTAATTAATCCATGTAGATTTCGTTTTTCTTCATTTCTTCAAGTGTTATATACACGTTTTAAAAATGGCCTCGTAAGTAAAACACCAGTCACGCATTTTGAAAACATGTTGAGCTACTAAACCCAAGCAACATATTCTCAATGGGAGATTTAAAGATGCGAACATGTCTCCGTTGCTCTCTTAAACATATGGTTTAAGAGAGCAACGGAGATGTGGAGCCATGAAAAATGATCTATTTATACTTGACCAGAACACAAAACATAGTTGCGACAACTGACATGTTGGGTTTGTTTAGTTCTTAAGCATGTCTTTTTGTGGTTGTTGCTCGTCTGAGGCCGCTCGCAGTAATTGCTCAAAAACAAACTGAACGCATAGCTCGCAATTCAGGTTGGCGCCATCTATTAACCTAAAATGAAAAATCTTTTACATTTAAAATGATGAAGTAGCTCTTGTTCTATGGTTGTTTATGGTAAAGATTTTTGTTTATTAAGTAGAACTAAGTTCGTGCTTTCCGAATTTGAGCCGGAATATGTTTTCGTATTTTTAAGAAAATGACGATTCGTTCGTTTGCTTTTTAAAAAAAGTTTTTTTTTCCAACTCATTCGACCGCTCTTCATCGAGCCGCTTTATTCGAGCGGTTTTTCTTAATTTGGCGTTCAGATCCTAAGCACATCAGATTTGTTCAAAAGTGCTTAGGAACTGAACGCACCCACCATGCTGTCTGCAAGAGTATTTTTGTCTAACGCCCCCTGGTAACAAGTTTTGATGTTTGAAGTTGAAAATTCAGAGAGTGAGCTTCTTCAAATATAGAGAGAAATACACGTATGTTGTATGCAACAACAACATACTAAAGAGAGAAATGACACGACGGAAAGCGATTTCGACCTTTTTCGCCACAAGGCATAAAAGTAAATC
Source organism: Brachycybe producta (assembly GCA_036925085.1). NCBI lineage: Eukaryota > Metazoa > Arthropoda > Diplopoda > Playtdesmida > Andrognathidae > Brachycybe > Brachycybe producta. Next base: position 38,337 of record JAUPFP010000084.1, read on the forward strand.
TCAAAAATATGCGCGCAATGGGATCAATTTGCATTCGTGTTAAAAAATTATAACAACATAAACATTTTCTGATGTTTTAAGACTTTAAAACACGTTTAATGAAACAGAAAACTTCTTAAATCTTCTTCCATCTTATATAACATGGTTAAGACCTTCTTTAAGATGGGGTCACACAGAAACACCCTCCCCCTCCCCCCATAATAAAAGTATTTTCTCCAACTTCCATAGGATGTGAACCTTACTAGAAAATGTTAAATTGCCAATTTCAGGAGCATTTTATCTGCCATAAAACTTCAGAAATAATATACACACACAGAACTGTATTGCCATTTTCTTTATTGAGCATATAATGTACATACTATATTTAGAAAAGGGCACAAACACCAAACTCTAACCCTTATTGTATGGTGGCCTGCATATGGGCGCCCGTAAATATTGGTAATTGCCCCCCTCCCCCTTTTCCAAAAACCAAATTGCTTTAATATGTAATTTTTATATTTTAAAAGAAATTTAGAAAATAAAGTGCATGGAGCCACTGTTTTAAGTAACGCAGTAGAATCTTGATTATCCGGACTAAATCGGACCGAACCCTGTCCACACGCAACGTTTTGTAGTGTTTTGCCTGAGCAGTCAAAATTGTTTTAAAAAATAAACCGTTACATTTCAGGGATGTCCACACAATACAGTTTTCAGTAGCGTTTTTCTCCATTCAGTTCCGTGGAAATCCATCGAAATCCCATTCCATGAACAGTGTTCTGGCAACAAAATCGATGGAAAACAGTGCAAGTCGTGGATAACTGAGTTCTTGACCTGAGTTATTCGTCTCCGCGTACCATATCTCTGCGCCAGTTCACGTAATTGCACCGTTTTGCACCGTTTTCCTGTTCAACGTCTTGAACTGCGAAGGCAAAACGTTGCATGTGGACAGTTCATGAATCGATGATCAAACATGGATGTATTTGAGGCTATTTTTCGGAACTCCCCTCCCCACTTTGTGTACGCCTCCTTTCCAAATTCAGCCTATGTTACGGGCCACCGCCATTAAAAAACAATTCTGCGGGCGCCCCTATATTGATAATATGCATACAATGTAAATATCACGTTAAATGTTTTACTGCGGCAAAATTGTGGCGTCGTCCACGGGATCTTTTTCTATCAGACAAAAACGACACATTTCCAGCTTTTTTAATCAACACTCACTCTCTCTCTCTCTCTCTCTCTCTCTCTGACGTCACCAGCTTCAAATTACAAGCGTGGCGACTGTAGATAGTTGACATCTCCACTTTAAACATCGATTCTAACCACAAGTTGCAACAAATTGCTAGAAGCTTTTTTAGTATTATATTGTATACAACAAATTATTATTAGGTATATACAGTAGAATCTATACGAGCTTTAAGCTTTTTCGTTGCGAGATGAACCTCCCCCCACCCCAATGAAAATACCAAAATTTACTTTACAACGTTGAACGTACTGCTTGCGTAAATGGAATAAAAGCACTGAAAACACTTCCAGTTCCATGTAATACTATCATTATACACAGCCTTTTTTTTGGTCTTTTGTGGGTGTGTTCCATCTCAAACTGCACCGAGAGTTGGAGGTGGAGGCTAGCAATGCGTGGTGGAAGTGCGCTTATATACAGTAGGATGTTAGGGTTCGCTTCCCACGAACACATAATGTGGTCGTTTTCATACAAACCACCACCCGCCACTGTTTTTCCCCATGCCACAATGGCGAAAATTAGTGGAGTCCTTTTACGGTGGTGAGGAGTGGTTGAGCCCTGCCACAGGTGGCGACCACCACCCTTTTTTGTCGGTAGCCATCATGATCGTACTAGTGCACCACATAGAGCCGCCACTGAATAAGCACCAAATTGAACAAACGCCAAACTGAGTAATTAAATTTTTTGGCTTTTATTCAGTTTGGCACTTGTTCCATTTGGCGCTTATTAAGCGCCACCTTTTAATCGCTATATTCACACTGTGGCGCTACTAAGTGGCGGCCACTGAGTGCTGATTTATAGCTATATAGCCTTCACCTCCAACCGCCATCTTCGTTTTAAATGAAATCGTTTAAAATGGAATCATTTGAGACGCCCCTTGTACAAAAGCCCTTCTTTTTTTGTTGTTGTGGCTTTAGGCCACATTTTCTCCGCTATTTTATACATTATTTATACTCTAGCTAAGCAACAACCAAAAAATGCTTCTTTGGAACCAACTTCCTTTTTAAAGTGTGTGTGGTGTCTATGTGACCATAATAGATCAAAATTGTACAAGAAAATGTAATACTAACTCCTCCATTCAAGGAACATCATTCTTACCGGCAAATAAAAGCCAAAAAAAAACCCCACCTTAAACCCCCCCCCCCCCCCCCCCATCTTTTTTTTCTCTCCAAACCCCAGCCTCCAACCACCCCCTCAACCCTATTTGTTCTTTCATTCTTTCGGCTCTCTCTAAGTTTGCAAATGTCTACTATAATACACATCATCGATTTTCAACAAAAGTCTCTTCTTTTTATTCCATCCTTTTTATGTACGTAAATTGGGCATGTGTGTGTCGTGTCTACTTGGGAATACAATTTCAGACCAACTTTTGCTAGTTAATCCGAGTTGCACACTTAAAACGCGTCCACACGTCTCTGTAAACGATTCTGAAAACATGCTGACTGAATGGATATCTATTTTGTTTTCGTTCCCTCTGATGGCGCCACTGCAGTGGCTGTTACGCTGTTATGCGATGTCTCTTCCCCCCCCCCCCCCCCTCACATCCACCGGCGGTTTTGAAAATTTTTATATTTTTCAAGCGAACGTTTTTCCAGAAAAAAAAAACAGTACGAGAAAAATCAAAGTGTTTTAGAAACTAGAATAGTTGGTAATACTGTTAAACGTTTTTTCATGATGATATCTTTCAAAAATAACTTTTTTATGACAGTTTGAAAAAAGGCGAAAAACCTAAATCTCAAATTGCTATAAAATGTTTATTTTTTAAGATATTAATTATTATGAATAAATTTTAGCATAATGTTTTACCATTCTAGTTTTTTGAAAACAATTTGAATTTTTTTTCATAATGTTTGTTTCTTAAAAACGTTCGCGCGACATTTTTGCGTCCAAATTTTATAAAGAACATTGAGATGAAGATAAAGGTTAGCCACTGCAGTGGCGCCATCCGAGGGGACAAAAACAAACATTCAGCCACCTTAAAAGATTTAATTGCTGTTGTTAATATTTCTCGGGATTGCGGGGCATCTTGGAGAAAAATGGACCAATCTGTTTTGGAAACCCAAGAATTGCAGAAATGGCCGGAAATGTTATCCTCTTATTTGTGTGGGATTCAACTTTAAACAAAATGTGTTTTACCTGCGCTACCCAGGTGTATATTGTACTAAATAATCAGAAGAAGAAAAAATTCAGTGAAACCTTTTTTTCAAGAAGAAAAGGAAAAAAAAAGTGTAGGCCTAATCGAGAGACTGAAAGACAACGAAAAAAACACGCAGACTAAGATATACCCCGGGTACAAAGACACAAGAAAACAATAAAATGATGATTAGAATAGATGGTGATCTATGTGGGTGAGTGGGTGGGTGGAAAATGTAGAAAATTTGGAAATGCCAAGTTAAGTTTCTTTTGTTTTGCCACCTCCTCCTCCTCCTCCTCCTCCTCCTCCTTACCCCTTCTAGTCTCAATCCTAATAATATACATAAAAATATTGGATTTTGTAAAAAGCAACATCAAAAAAGTGTTTTAAAAACTAGAAATTTCACATTGTCACATTTTCTTTTCCACATTCCATAAAAAGCATATTTTTTAAAGATTTCAACATGAAAACACTTTTAATAGACAGTCATTTCAAAGGTCTAGTTTCTTTTTAGTCAAATTTCCATTTACAAGTCGAGTCCATTGGATATTTTTTCATCATATGCAATGACTGTGTCTACTAGAAATGTGACAAAAGAGGTTAGAATGTCAATTCACTAGGACTCGACGAAGAGAGAGAGAGAGAATAGAAAATGTTCAAAATGACGACAATCTTCTAATAAAGAAGCTTCTGCAATTGTAAACGACGAAAAACGGGAACTTAATTAGCAATTGCAGTTGCTTTTCTCTCAAAACAATAATTAGCTTTCACATTTATAAGAGATGAAAACAGAAATGTGTGTTGGGGTCGTTTACTCATCTTCCTTTTACCATTGCAAAAATGCATGGGATTCGCTCACAATTGAGTGGAGAACAACAACAGCACAAGTGCTAAACGCGGTCTAAAGGGAACAGCACTAAAGCTGGGAACAGCAAATGTGCTAAAGAGCCCCAAAAAGTAAACAGCACAAGTGTCGAATAGCCTAATACACAGAGCCATATGAGCTCCTCAAACAGTTTCAAAAGCGCTTAGGAACTGAACGCACCTCACTGCTATAGCTCTTTTCTTTAATATTATGCAAAAAAACCAATGTATGCAATGTATGAAACGCCTTTTCTTCTCACAAATAGTAACAACATGTATTATTATCAATAATTAATTAATGTAAGTTTGACAGGTGAATGACGATGCCTCATAACAAAGAGCCAACCAGCTAGCTGCTTGAGCTGCTTTACTCACTGAACGCCCCTCTCCTCTAGCTCCTCCATTGCTAAAGCTTTAATATACACAAAACCACTTCCTTTTTAACTAAATATACATCAGTTTAGATTCATTGGATTTCCATAATGCTTTTTTTCGGCGAAGAAAAACTCTCCATTTTTGTTGTTGAAAAAAAAACGAAAAATATTCGTGAACACAAATCTAATAAATAAAACACAAAAGATTCGATCATCCGTTCAAGCGAAACTTTTATGTTCAAGATAAGAAAAACAACGACAAAAAAAACGCAGCAAACAGTTTTAGAAAATTGAATCTCATTGAGTCATTAATAATTTCGGAGAACAAAAACCAATTCAAAACCGAAATATCAACTGATCATCATTTTCAAAATTTCATCCGGCCCGCCCCCCCCCCCTCTCTCTCTCCATTAATTAACCCCCCTTGAAATTCAACTCATAATCGCACAACTTTTTCTTTTGAATCTGAATTTGAATAATTATTCTGAAAGCAACCTAAGAGGGCCTATGACAGAGAGACAGGTATATAGTACAATAACCGCATAAGAACCTAATAAGATGACTTTATAGAAATATTTATTTTACTTTTGTCCCCTTCTGAAGAGAAGCTAATTTTTTTGTAAATATTTAGACGCAAAAATGTCACGCGAACGTTTTTTTAGAAACATTATTAAAAAAATTCAAATTGTTTTGGAAACTAGAATGCTAAAAGATTATGCTAACAGTTCTAAGTTCAGTTTTAAAATGACCCGGTTTTGGTTTTTTTTTCCCCCAGCACACTTAGTCATTGTACAAACTTACTATCAAATTGATGGTTTTGTACACTGACTAGTGATTCTGTAGAATGACTGATTTGACATTTAAGAGAAGAACATGTCTATCGTATGAACAGATTATACAAAAAAAAACATAACGAGTGTATGAGGAGATGAAAAAGTATTATTAGCCTCGCGCAAAGGGACAATTAAAATTGAAATAGAACAAATGAGCTGCAGACAAACTCGTTTTCTTTTTGGAATTCATTTCTGTTTTACAATTTCTACTTTACATATTATTCTTGTCTATTTGTTTATTTAGATTATTTACATATAGATTTTCGAGTTAATTAACAACGTGCAAACATTGTCTTTTAGTAAATACTCTAATAATGGAATGTAAACTAGAAATTACGCTGAAAACATAAAAAGGGTGGAGTTTGATGACGATGATGATTAGAAAAGAGAGGATAATGGCTAATGACACTAACCGAAGAGAGAAAAAAAAAACCCGTCTATAGAAGTAACATTGAAAAGAAGTTGTTTTAGAAACTAGAAGGTTTTTTTTTATATGTATATATATAAATACAGCTAATTTTCGAATTCTGGTTGCTCTGTGTTTCATAAGAGCAAAAGTAAGGAGAAATTGAAAATGTGTTTGAAACTAGAATGGGTAGCTCAAACAATTAGTAGTAATTTCATAATGATAATCTTACAAAATAAACTTTTTAAAGTTATTTTAAAAGTTTCTATTAAAATGTGTCAACATGAAAATACGTTTAAGTGATTTAGCTACCCTTCTAGTTTCTAAAACATTCAATTTTGCAACTGAAAGACAGAACTCTTGATTAAATATTTCTGTCTTTCGAGTGCAAAATGAAGAGAAACTTGAATCACTTAAAGGGTATTTTCTTGTTGATATCTTTCAAAATAAGCTTTTTATGTCAGTTTGAAAATAACCCATCTTTAATTTATGCCTATACCTTGCCTATGCCTATGCCTATACCTTTCACTGTTTCTGAAATGCAAAATAACCAGAGTTCGAAAATCAGCTCTTCATAAAAGATCTTTACATTTTTCATCCAAAATACAAAATAACCAAGGATTCTAATTCTACCCTTGTTCTGTTTCATTTGCATATTTTGCAAATGGCTACTTTTATCTCTTAAGGTGCAAAATGTGTCGAGATCTAAAGACTAGAAAAAGACACGAAAACAGAGAAGGAAAGGAGGGACGGAGTGGAGCTGATTTATGATGGAAATTAAAAACCAAAGCTCCAGTAATCCAGTCAAAATTAACTTCCTATGTTTTATATAATTTCCCACTTTGATATTCAGGGGAGGGTGGGGGGGGGAATACAAACTAGGTCAAAAGAATAAAAGTTATTTATAATTAATTTTACTAATTAACATTCTCTAGTTCAAATCTGGAGGTTCATTCTCTATAAAGCTCAAGCAAGAAATTCACTTTGATGAAAGCCTTGTCGCTGTGTTGAAGAAATTCTAGTAAACTCGTTGTGCACACTGCACAACTAAAATGGGTGAGCACGTACTGCATTAACAGATAGCGCCCCCTAGCAGTGGCTGGCTGTCTGTGGCTTTGATTAGGTTTCTTTTTTATTTCGACATTTTTTCGTCAAGTGTTATGTGTGTTGTAAATAAATAACTACGGCCCACTTGCCGATAGCCTTTAGGTCACTCATGCTCGAGGGCACACGACAGTAAATTACAAGTGCAATGGGAAAATAATGCATGCTGGGATGCCCGAGGGGAAAATGTCACACTTAAGTTGTAAGTTATAAAGCATTGAAGAGTTCATGGCACTTTGATTGGTGGTCACTAGCCATCCGTACTAGGTTCCGCCCTGCTGATGCTGTTGTTGCTTATGTCCGTGTAATCATTACTGTCACCATCGGTAGTTGTGTAAAGCGTCTAATGCATTTCAGGACGAACGCAAACGAGGGAGAGCGAAGGGGAACACGAAATGCTTTAGGTTTACATAACTCCGAAGTTCCGAACGACCTCGGGTCATGCGGATTCACTGCGAATCCATGCGAAATTTAAGGAAAAACAAGTCTCGTTTGTCAAAGGTACACAACAGGGTTGCCACATGTTCATGACCCTAGAGATAGATTGGGCAGATCAGACAACAACACCCGTTCTAGAGATCTCTGAGACTAAACGATCACGTGCAACAACAACAACACTGTGTAGAAGCCAATGATAGGGGGCGTGCGTGTATGTTTCAGTGTTCTAATTGTGTGTCACGATTTGTGTGATCTATGTTCCTGTGTATTTCCAATTTACCTACTTTTTTTTTTCTTCTAAGACTTCGTCTGTTACTTAGATGCGTTTTTTTTTTCTCATTCAACTCGTGTGCCTGTTTAGAACTTTTGTTAAGGCCGTACTTTTAAGGATGGATGGATGGAGAGATACTAAAAGATTTAAGCAACATTGTAAGAGTCAGAGTGAGAGAGTGAGAGTCTTGGAATCCAAGTGAATTAATGATGACGGCATCAAGATAGTACAAGATGATGATGATGATAAAGTGAACCTGACTGACTGACTGACAGAATGTGTGCGTCATAGTGGTACCCCCATATATATATATACACACAATCGTATATATTGAAATAAATGGCTGAAAATCTAGAGGCTAAAAACTAGAAAGAAAGACGTAACACAAAAATCTTCCTTCAAATCAGAATGAAAGAAAATGCTAAACAGAGAGGAAACTTTCCTTTTTTTTATTCCACTTACAAAGAGTATTTTTCCGTAAATAATCAATAATTTATTTTGAATGAGAAAAAAAAAAGGTTCTTTTATCATTGAAATTATACAAAAATTAAAATATGGATAATAAAGAAAAGAAAAAACTTGACAATTAAGTTAACAATGTTTTTTTTTTATGTTTTTCTTTATTACGAATTTTTTCCGAAGTAAAAGTGTGCTAAAAACTCGAACGATTAGCATTGGAAATTAATGTCGATATTTTTCAAAATAAAATAATTACAAAAAAAAAAAGGTTATATTAAAATGACATCAATATGAAAATACTATTAAGTGATTTAGCTGCCCATTCTAGTTTCTAGCACATTTTCAAATTTTCCTTAATGACGCAGAATGGAGTTCGATTATTCAGTTTGGCGTTTGTTCACTTTGGCGCCTATTTGAGTTTAGCATAAACTTGTTCCATTTGGCACAATTACAGTCGCCTCCCTTTAAACAGTGAATGTTTATTCTGCGTGTATGTGAGTGGCGCAGAATAATAGAAATACATTCAAAATGTGTTTTGATCTTTTTCTTTTTGTAGTTTGCGTCCAATAAAACCAAAAACGAAAAACTTTTACTTGTTGAAAAGACGTGACCAAAACACAATTTTTGTATTTCATTCTGTTTCTATCTCTCTCTCTCTCTCTCTCTCTCTCTCTCTCTCTCTCTTTTTTTTTTCAAAATGACACTCATAATTTTGGGTTATATAAGTGAAGAGAAAATATGAAAAGAAATAAGAAAAGACACTTGAAAATAAAAGGAAACAAAAATGACACCCACATCATCATCACCATAATCATCTAGAGAATTTTCACAGGTCCCCCATTTTTCTATCTATCTTTCTTTCTTTCTTTCTCTCTCTCTCTTTCTCTTTCTCTCTCTCTCTCTCTTTCTTTTAGAATACCAGAAGAAAAATAATCGATATTTTCAATAAAAAAAACCCGAAAAAAAAACATTGACCGAAAAAGACAAGAAAATAAAGGGGAGGGGGGAGCAAAGAAAATCCCCTCCCATCGTTATTGTTCTTATATAAAAGAAAAGATTGTGTGATATGTCACATGTAATTCATAAAGAAAAGACACCTTTAAAATTAAGTCACTGTCAAGAAATGAGAAAGAAAAAAAAATGGCTTCATATGAAAAAAAGAAATGACATCTTCATTCACCTTCTTCCTATTTTAACATTGAATAAGTGAGCTATTAAAAGCAAGTGTTGTGTGTGATTGCCTCTTTATAGGGGACAAAAAAAACATTTTACTTAAGATGAGTTTATGAACAAAACTCATCTTGATTATTGTTTCTTTCAGAAGAGCAAAATTAAAAAAAAATATGTTTTATAAAAACTAAAAAGGGTAACTCAATCACTTAAAAAGTAATTTTCATGTTGATATCTTTTAAAATTAATTTTTTATAGACGAAAATTTAAATTAAATATCGCCTTCTTAAAATTAGGTCATTTTTAAGCTTACTTTAAAAGTTTATTTTGAAATATATCAATATTAAACTACTCTTTAAGTTTATTCTTCATATAAATAATTTACGGATTTTAGAAGAAGAAAAAATCTCACAAATAGTTAGAACTTTCATTTTCAATTACACTTTCTTAATTTAACATTAAAACGACAAACGAGATGTAAGGAAGTCGTAGTAAGTTACGGCCCAATTAACAAACTTAAAATATTATTCTGAGCACAGGACAAGTCAAATGAAAAGTGTAACACAACCTAGGTTTTGCTACACCTTGTACTTGTCAGTCTGAAATTGTGTTTTATCAACGTATGAGATATGTTGACGTCACCCATCATCATCCCTAGATTTCAATTGCTTCAACACATCCCTTCTTTTTTCTTCTGATAAGATATCCCAATATTTCTCAACTCTAACATTTTAAACTCTGTTTTTTTTTTTCTTCTTTCTTTCTATATATTTTTTGACAGTTTCTTTGGATGCAAGACCTATCGTCATCCCCATGCTGTCGGCCATGTTTGGATTTCCGGTTTTTGCATTGGCTGTCATATGTGCATTAAGATACAGAGCTCGAAGAGCCCGTTTAAAGTCACATTTGAAGCGAGCTCGAACCTCGTAAGTATAGGAAAAGGCATTTCTCCGTCCACACAAACAGACACAGACAAAAAATTCAATTTTTAGAACCTTAAACACACATCAAGAAAAATGTTTCAAATTATTTGTAATTTTTTTTTGCATCCGAATTCGTTTCCTTATTTTCAATTCCACTCACAGAAGAAAAAAAAGCTTCGAAAATAAATTTCACTCTTAACTTTCTGAGATTGATATTCATTTCGCCATAGAGAGAGAGAGAGACTTGTCAAACTTTTAAGATAAATATTTAGAGTTAAGCAAACTCTGAATTTGTAATTTATGACAATCTCAAATTCTCAACAGAACATTTGTCTTTTTGATAAAACAACATATTAATGAGAACAACAACAACAACAACAAATGATATATATAAACTTCTTTCTTTTCAAGGTGTCATTTAAATGTTCGAAGAAAAATCGAACAAATGAAATCTGTTTCTCAAGAGAACAACTTCGAAACAAACAAAAAGTACATTAATTAACTAATTAGAGAAAACTTTTCTCTCTTTCTCTCTACTTCCCGACTTCACGAATTCTAACGAATTACAACCTTCTTAACACGTTGTAAGAAAATTACCAGTAAGATAAAACAAATCTGAAATGTGTTTTTTTCAAATCCCTAAACTGAAGAAAATAATGAATAAATAAACTAAAAGAAGTCTCCGCGGCATCAAAAGTAAAATTAGTAAAAAGTCGTAAAACTGTTATCGTAGTCGACTCTCAAAAAGTTAATCATGGCCCACTGATGGCCCCCATGAATAATGTATTATTTTGATGATATACTGTAACTTAAGTCAAAAGTGTGCAACATTTATTTCTTAGTACAAAAAAGTTCATAGAAAATTGCTTCACTTTTCACAGAATTAGGAACTCAAAAGTCAACAGCAAACTAGAATAGTAAAAACTTCTATATTTTACTAATGTATCTCAATATTACAAGAAAACAAAAAAAGTAGCGTTCGGAAATGTGTCTAAAGAAAACGTGTCCGAAAACTATTTTAGCCTCACCCTAATCCACATAAGTGTTTACTTAAGAAGGCCTCTCCTCCTCCTCTTCATGTGACATTTTCTATTGTCTCATATTTGAGATGAAAAATCAAGCAGATCCGGAAATTCTTTTCATTTAAAGAAATGTCTATCACCCGCCTAGATTCTTTACCAAATAAAGAAACATTCTTCAGCTTCCGGATTCAGCTACTATTTTTAGTTTTGACTGTTTCAAATGAACAAATTCTTGTGTTTGTTTTTTTATTTTAAAACATCAGATTTGTTCTTTTTTTAAGCAACTAAAAAGCTGATTCAGCAACATTTTCTAAACTAAATGATGTTTTCCTTAGACCGTCTAGTGGATCCAAGACTAATTGGCAAAGAAAATTTTAAAAACAAGACGACCCAAAAAGTCCAGGTTCCACTGGGTTAGTAGTCACTACAAAAAAAAAGTCTCACATGACTTGTAAGACTACCATATACTGTATGATCAGTATGTTACTAGTTGGTGACTTCTAACTCGTCTCCTGTCTACAATGACTGATCCTTTGTGACTATTTAGCAATGACTAGTCACCAAGTGGAATCACGACTTCAACAATGTCTGTGTTTTATCTCTAATGTATTTGTGAGCTTTTTTTTCCCCTTCTTCTTGTTCTTTAAGAAAATAAGATGATGTTGCAAAAGTTACACTCAAAAACAGAAAGAAAACTAACACATTTCCTTATCATTTTTGGCTTTATAAAAAAAAAGCAAATGCTTACATTTGCTTAATTTGGGTGCATTTTTTTTTTCTGATAGAAGGAGAGAAAAAAGGAAGAAATTTGGGGGTCTAGGTTACTGTAAGCAAATAATAGGCCGCCGCCACTCAACCACCCATTTCCATTTGAAGAAACATTTCTGTGAAAAGGAGGAGATATTTGGACATAAGACATAAGATTTCTTTTTCCTTTTCCATCTTAGACTACATTTAAAAGCTTCTACATTTTTTTCATTTTTGCATTCAAATGTTCAAATAAAAATGAAATGGGTTTCTCCTTGTCTATCTTAACTTTACAACACAAGAAAATATAAGTCTTATAAGACATTTCTTCTCTCCATATTTGAATTGGGAGGTTTTTTTTATCCTAAAAGTCAATCTTAGAAATTTTTATTTGCTTAACTAAAAAAAAAGGGAGGGAGACACATTGAAATGCATTGTGCTCCCCCAAAGTGCTTCGACAAATAACAACACTTGGATGTTATTTCGTAAATATTTGATAATGTCAGTTGTTACTTCATTTTATATGTAAACAGGAACTTCGTGATGTGTACAACAACAACAACGTAAACGATGGTCTTTAAGTGACGTCACAATTTTCCATATGAATTCATCTGCGTACATTTTTTGGGTGAAAAATTCAAACACGAAATTTTACACTTGAATCAACTGCAATGTGATATTTGTTTCACTTCAGAAACGAAACTGTTTTAATTGTCGAGGTGACATCTGACTGAAGAAAAAACTGAATTAAGAGCCAAACTGAAAAATGACCCACGTTTTAGGCCTTTGTTCAATTTGGAGCCCATTTCTATTTGGCACTGTTTGCCATATTGGAACTTATTCAACTTGGCACATGTTCTTATTGGAATTTATTTCATTTGGCACTTGTTCTATTCCATTATTGTTTATGTTTTAACTTATTCTATTTGGCGGCACCATTTGGCACTTGCTCTATTTTTAACTTATATGTGAATATATATTTATATTTGGTGCTTGTTAAATTTGAAGCTCATTCAACTTAACCGACATGCTCATATTGGAACTTGTTTCAATTAGCATTTGTTAACTTTGGTTAGCTTTGTTCTATTTTGGAGCTAATTTATTTCTTCTAGTGTTTATTCGTTCATCAACATGGCGTTAAATTAGCGCCATTAAATAGATAACTCAGCATTGAGTTTAGAAATACAAGTACAAAGTTTATGTTTTAAGCGATATCATTTTTTAGTTCGGAAATTTTTAAAAACAACTTCAATAATAAACAGAAAGCGTGTAAAAAACTAGAAGAGTAAAAACAACAGAAACTAGGCTAAAAGTATTTTCATGTTCAGATCGTACAAATAAACACATTTTATCACAGTTTTTTTTTTTTAAAAAGCAAGTGTAAAAAAAAAACAACAACTTTTGTCCCGTTTTTTAAGCTGCCATTAATAGAAAATGTTTATTTTCTAAGATATAAAACATGAAAATACTCTCTCTCAGAGTCTGGTGCCATGTCTACTTTTTCAAATACACTTGAAATTTATTTACAAAGTTGTTTCCGAAGAAGAAAGGGGGGGGGGGGGGAAGGTCCCACTCTAAAATCAAAGCCAAAAACACTTAAAAAAAAAAAAAAAAAAAGTTGAGTCCAATCTGACTTGATTTCATTGAAATGAAACAAATTGATTCTTTTATCTTTTTTTTTACAAAAATTAATTTATTTTTATTCTCCTGTGTCTTTTGGGATAGAGAGAGATAGGGAGAGATTTGTAGAGAGATAGGGAGAGAGAGAGAGAGAGAATTCCATATAAAATGAGCTCTTTCTCTTTACAAGTCGTAATTTAATAGTCTATTCCAATTTCATTTTCTTATTTGCAAGAGAATACAAAAGAAAAACCGGAAAAAAAAGAAACCCTTTTAAAGAAAAAAAAAAACACAAGTTGATTTATGCCGTAACTTGTATACTTCTACCTGTCAAAGTGAAAAATCAGTCATTTTGCACATTCACTACTGTCAATCAAGTAATATTTATAACATTCTTTCAAACACATATTTGTATTTAAGCTCAGAAATCCAGATATTCCGCAATTACGAAGATGAGGAGGAAACAAGTGTATCAACGTGTAATAAAAACATCTTATTACATGTCACACCTTATTATGTTAAAAGTTTATAACGGTTGGAACACACAGACACCAATGTTTTGGACTTTTAACTTTCCAATAATAGTTGAAAGAAAAACCGGCCATTTTCCGGATTATCCTGACTTTAGGTAATCCGGAACAAACCCGGAGTGGAGTTAACCTGGATAATTTGCAAATGGGTGCATGTTTTAGTCGTTCGTTGCCTAAAATCCCATTTGGTCATTTTGCACATTGTCTAGTAATAATACAGAATGATCGATTTTGCACATTGGGTTTTCGCAAGGGGGGGTGTTTTTATTTGGGGGGGGGGGGGGGGGTTACCTGGTACAAATGAAATACATATTCTACTGTTGCTATAAATGGAAAACGCATTAAGATCAAAATATGATCTTCAAACATGTTGTAAGAAAACAATAGAAATACAATTTACGGTTTCAACAAATAAGAAGACAAAAAAAACCTCTTCAACTTTGATGAACCTTTGATCTATTTTTTTAAGGTTTAAACAATGATTGTTATTTTTATTGAAAAGATGAAGAAAGAACACGTTGTCTTTACTTAACCCTCTCCTAAAAAAGTAAAATAGACAAAACTTGGATCAAATTTTAAATGGAAAAAAAAAGAAAATCGATTTGGATTTTATCAAAAAAAAATACTCGTATCCATCATGAAAAAAATTAAATGCAGTTACATTTACCAAAATTAAAGTTAACTGCAGACAAGCTACAAGTGGTAATTATGCTCGTGGTTCCATTTTGAAGACACACTTAAAACTGTGGTTAAATGATTTTGTGTCACTTCCTCTGTTTGGTTTCACTTCTTGTTAAACAATTCTGCTTTTTGTATTAATACCATGTTTCCACTACAAAAGTTAACTGCAGTTAAAAAGTTAACCACAGTTCAATTTTCTAGTAGAAACAAATGTGATTACAATTAACCACGATTAAATTTCCTGAACTAACTGAGTTAACTCAACTGTACTGACACAGTTGTGGTTAACCACATTATTCACATTTGGTTAAATACCGTCACTTAAAGACATTGTTCAGAAATTTAAACATGGTTAATGTAACCACATTTGTTTCCACTAGAAAATGAACTGTGGTTAATTTTTTTTTTAACTGCAGTTAATTTTTATAGTAGAAAACCTAGTGTTGTATTTTATATTAAAAAAAATCCACACCCAAAATTCTCAGAACAAGTCATCAATCATTAATTAATGATTCGGCTGCCATAATTTGTGACGTCATTGTGAAGTTATATAATAATCTTCTTTTGAAATAATAACGCTCGACTAATCTAGATAATAATAGTAATAATAAAAAACCCTCATCCCCTGAAGTTAAATCAACCAAATGAATAAAAAATGACATAAAAAGAACCAAAAATGGGAGGAGGAGATGGAAAATGCCGTCATATTTCATAATTGAGATCGATTACAACGCCCTCTAATCACCTGACAACACTCCCATTTGTACAAAAACATGACGATTTTTTAATCTAATCTACATATTTCTCTCTCTCTCTCTCTCTCTCTCTCATTCTTTTTAGGCTCGAATTCAAGAATTAAACTAATCATTTTGAACTTCAATCCAATTAAAAAGAAGACATTTTTCTATGTTGGAACCTTGTTTAGAGAGTTCAAGTGATTAATTTCTTCCTTGAATTTCGGGTTCTAGTTTCTCATGTGTCTGTCACGGTTAGAAAACATTTATGCATTTAAGGTTTTCTCCTTCTGGAAATTCTTCATTCAAGTTGAAAATAAAGAGAAACTGACATTTGTTTTAAGAAACTAGAAGGGCACTGCTCAAGCACTTACAGGCACGTACTGGCCAGGATCGCAATGCCGCCTTTCCTGGTCTTTCTAACACTGACGTGTGGTGCACTTAACATGCGTTTTCTTTAATATGTATTTCGAAAACTAACTAACATACATGTTTGTAATTTAAAGCTAGTTGTTGACAACCTAATAAAATATACGATCCGTACAAAGTTTCAACTATATACTGTACTTGACATTGTGAACATGCCGGAAAGCCAATTCCAAGCCTCTCAAAACTGCAGAGCTGTACAACATGGAGCCTATCAAAATTAAGAAATGCCCTAAGAATGGCTTCCTAAAGCTCGAACAAACTTGTTTCCGAAAAATATTTCTGAAATGCAAAACAAAGAGTTCTATTTGTAATTTACTTCCGAAGTCACTCCTGAAATGCCATCTAGCGAGAGGATGCTGCAACAAATAGTAAAATTGAAAGAACAACATGTGGTCAGCCATTATGAATAGGGACACACATCCCTACATCTTTCAACATTTGATTATGGTCACATTACTGCAGTTTGAAGATTTTTAGAATTTGTTCATTTCAGAACCTTCCTGAAACTGACATCTTTTTAGAAGAAAAACGTTCCAAAAGCTATCCTATTTGAGACGGGTTTGTCGAGCTCTAGGAAGGCCTTTCAACTTGGGTGGCCTTCGAGAGCCTCTTGTAACTGTGAAATGTAAATTTACGCTTGCCAAAATTTAAAAGCTACTTAAGCTTAAATTTCAAACGTGTTTGGGTGCTAAGCTGAAAACAAAATTAACTAATTAGTGACTCGCTTCGCTTGCACGCTACTAGATAAAACCTGTTTGGGGAAGGGTAAGAAGCACCGATGATGGGATATTGCCGACTTAGGATTTTGGAGCCAGTATGTGCCTGGGTGACACGGTTAGCTCTACCCTGGGTTATTCTTTACCCTATAAATCCTTATTGTAAGCCATATTTTACTGTATTCGTTACTATTTTAAATTTTTTCTGCTTTTTTGGTTGATTTAGTGTCAGTAATATCTTTTTTTCCTTCTCTCACTGAAAAAACAAACAAACATTGAAGCTTTTACAAAGCATCCAATTGAATCTGTGTTTGGTTTAAAGATAAGTTTTTTTTTCTTCCAGCTATTTGTTTGTTTTGAGGGTTTTTTCTTGTAATAATATTAGCACAATGTTCTGTGATTTCAGAGAGACAAAATATGAGAGGGGGGAGGCAAATGCATATTAACCTAACAGAATGACACACAATAGATAACATGATGCACGCACGCGCAATGTTACACGGGCACACACACACTTAAATCAATTCATCTCAAACTCTGGTTATTCTGTTTTTCAGAAGCAAAATGAAGAGAAACTTGTCTTTTTTTTAGAAACTAGAAGAGTAGCTCAATCGCTTAAGGTGGCTGAATAGATAGGTCTATTTTGTTTTTGTCCCCCGCCCCTAGATGGCGCCACTGAAAAAAATCAAAAGATTTTAGAAACTAGACTAGTTGGTGATATTGCTAAAAGTTTTTTTCATGATGATATCTTTCAAAATAAACTTTTTCGCCCCAATAGGCGAAAATAGTTTTTCATAAAATGTCAATGGAAAAACCACTAAAAATGGGGGTCATTTTCAAACTGAACTATAAAATTGTTCATTTTTTAAGATATTGTGCCATGAAAAAACTTAACACATTGTTTTACCATTCTAGTTTTGAAAAGAATTTGAATTTTTTTTCTTTTTCGTAATGTTGTTTCTAAAAAAAAAGTTCCCTTGACGACGTTTCTTGCGTCCAAAATTTGACAAAAAACGTCCACTGAGCTTTTAGCCACTTCAGTGTGGCCGCCAACCAGATGGACAAATATCTATTCAGCCACCTTAATTTTTAATGTGTGTGTGTGGCCCAATGAATAAAAATGAATGATCATCACCAATGTGTGTTTGAATTCCTTAACAGTCTTAGAACATTTTTCGAACCCAATTTAATGTGAAAAGGAACCATCATCACACTGACTCTCCATTAAAGTATCTTTTCGTCACAGTTCACTAAGTCTTCTTCGATGTATTTGTGGGTGAAAACAACCGGAAAATGAATGAAAATCTTCCTACTTTTTTTTCAAACCACTTCATCATTTAAGATATATATTTTTTTCTGAGATTTTTTTTTGTCGAAGAGAGAAATTTAAATTGATTTAAGACCAAAACCACATTTTCATACATAAATTTATTTATTTTTCTCTTCCTGTCACTTTTTCTCTCTGAATATTGTGATGGAAAAGAGAGAAATTCCATTGGCGAAACATGACCGGAATAATATCTATTTTTAAAATATCCTTCAAATAAAAAAAATCCTTACAATAGACATAATAAAACCTTGTGGAAACTGAACCTGAAATGACCAACAAAGAAGACAGAGATAAACTCAAAAAATAACTGAACTGAAAAACCTTCAGGGAAAAAAAAGTATTCAGGTTTTATTAAAGTTCACACTTAAGAGAACCACTTGATAAGCCACTTGAGCTTAGTGAATCACTGGACTAACGAAAGCCCTTCGATTCGTGGACCACTTTGTTAACCTAACCTCTGGGCTAACTAAACTAACCTTTTAGACCGGAATAACAAAACCACTGAATCTAGTAGATGACGTGGACTAACTGAACCACTTGATTTACTTGACTACTGGGCTGACTGAACCACTACGTTTAGTGGACCACTGGACTAAGTCAACTATACCTGGCTTGGACACTTCGATTCACATCTTGTCCATAACAAAGTTTTTAAATTGGGTGCAATCGGAAACTAAAGAGAGAAAAAACAACAACAGAAAAGCAGCGTCCGGAAACAACATTTGGTTGCGGTGTCTTTTTTATAAAGAAAACGTGTCCGGAAACTATGCTAGCTGAACCAACACTTCTCAAGAAATCGAGCATCTAATTCAATGTCGAGATGATTAAATTGAATATATGGGCATATCCGGGAATTCTTTTTAAGAATTGTCTAGAATTAAGCGAAGCAAATCTTCTTTGCAGACCAAAGAAATAGGCTTTAGTTTCCGATGGCGGCCAATTTTCTTAATTTTCTTTGCATAAACATAGATTTATAGCTCTTTTTTTTTTTTGTTCTTTTCTTTCTCGTTTTTCTTTTGTTTTCTCTTTTCAATCCTTTTCCCATCTGACCCGTCATCGTTTTCCGCAGGGGAGTTTACCGAGGTGGTCACCACAACTATGGCAAAGCTCGTCTCAAAGTGATCGGCGAACCAGCCACTTTTACCGAACTATCAGTGGTCGCATCACGAGGTCAATCGTCCACTTCGGACGAAGACCAACCACGACCAACTAACGGTTACCATAATGCTGCAGAGGCAAGTGGTACCACGTCCGAAGTGGTCCGAAAAGACTATTACGAAGTCGACGACGACGACGATTCGGACGATTCGCCGACACCGAGTCAAATGAATGGAAACATTCGGTTAGCCTTTCAAGGAAGTCCTCTTGGAATACTAACGGGAACAGCAGGACTTCAGTTCTCTTACACAGTGTCCGAAAAGTGCTGACCAGTAACGGACACTACAAATTAACATCTGCTGTATCAGCCTCCCCCACCTTGTTTTTTTATATCTCATACAGTCAGTATATGTAAATATATTAGATGTAAAACTAGTCAACAAAATATTCTTCTTCTTCTAGCACTTTATGCAATTTAGCACTTTGGGGTTTCAAGTAAAAAGTGCTAAACTGCCAAAAAAACGTATCTTTACTGCGCTAATAACACCTCATAAAACTTGTTCGTTAACGCTAAGGTCCCTCACGTGCAGAGAAAAAGCCAAACTGAAAATGCGACGAAAAACAGAATCTGTATAATCTTGAATAATTTCGTTCTATTCATTTGGCTGAAAGCAGAAATTGTTTCAACTTTTTCCATTCTGCCAAGCGGAATTATATTTATTATCAGTCAATAGGAAAGGCGTGTTCTTGTAATGTGCAAGAACCTTTCAGCGCAACGGAAAGCAGAAGTATAGCTGAAACTTAATTCTGATTTCTGCTTTTTTAAACGCATGTGGGATCCAGACCTTAGAGGCAGTGATTTAAATCACGTGGTTTTTAATCATGAGGCTGATTCAAGCCAGACTTATCAAAGTGACTCCAGCAGCTGTCAATTTTATGAAGCGCTATTCATGTAAAAATGTTTAATTGAACAAAATACGCTCTTAAGCTACTTTAGTTAGCTTGAAAAGCGCTTAAGCTGGATACAGACGATCATTTCTAACCTGTCAATCCTGAATTGTTTCAAATCGCCACAGACGTTCAAACCCCATTTCTGTCTACAAGTTTTTTTTTTAAATTGTATGAAGACAAAGCCTATTTTTTCATCTAAAATTGCTCATTTTCCCATCATTGGTAATAATACGATTTGAGCAAATGCTTATGTTCTTAACATTCTAATGTTTGTCAATCCAGGCCCATACATTTTTCGTCAATCCCAATGGCGTCACAAGCTTCTTCTAAGTTCGACGCAAATATACATGAAGATCAATTTCTTGCATTGAAAAGCCAGGATTGACCAGTCAGAAGTAATCGTCTGTACTCAAGATTTAGAAACTGAATTGCATTTGAAAATCTCCTCCCAATGTTGTTCGCAAGTTTATTTTATTTTTGACTACAGTTGTTGCACAAATGTTTCCGATAAATTCTGCATAAGAAATGCATCAACGGCCAAAAGATTTGCTTATCAAAAGAAGACAATTTTTGGCACAGAAAATGAAAATATCAAAATTTGAATTTACATTTCTGAAAAAGAAGAGCAAAAAAAAAACCCCCTCCTGCAATAGACACCATTCCCCTCAAAAAAGAAGACTATCAATGGGGGAGAGGGGGGACTGGATAGTACTAAAAATTCACATCAAAATTCAAAGATTCTTCTATTCATTGGTTGTCAATGAGAATATCTTCTTCTTCCATAAATGCTACTTAAGAAGAAACTTAATCAGCTTATATCTTAAAGGATAAGCTTCTTCTTTATTATTATGCAAAATAAAAGATCTTCACTGTATTTATGGTCCAATGTTGCGGAACTAAAAATTCTCACCTGCACTCAAAAATTAGATTTAGCCTCTTTCTTCTCACTTCTAATCAGTCTTTTTTAATAAAAAAAACCCGTTGCTTAAAAAACAGTAAAGCTAAGCTTTAAAACAAAAAACATGATGCAAGACAAAATGTTACAATGTGTCTATGGAGGTTCAGTTAAAGGTGGTTTATTATGAGTGTAAACGCAACTCTTGAAAACCACTTCATTGTTCCTGTCTTTCAGAAGTTGCAAAATGAAAAAAAAAAACTAGAATGTGCTTCAGAAACTCGAAAGGAAGCTCAATCCCGTAAAGGGGTATCTTTCAAAATACGCTTTTTATGTTAGCTTGAAAATATGTATCCTATAAAAAGTACCCTTAAGTGTACTCTTTTCCAGTTTCTAAAACACTTTCTAGTTTTTGTTGATTTTGCTCCTAATTCTTGATCAAGGAATTCAAAAAGCAGATGCTTCTTTTCTTGAATTTGGACCTTAATTTCCAAAACTTCTTCTGAAATATTGCTATTTCAAAGGCAGTGACCAACTGAAAAAGGCTCTTCTTCTTCTTCTTCTTCATTGTATTTTTCACAATTGTTAAGTTTTAACTGTTATAGTGCATTATGCAAAATAAAACCACTTCAAACACTTCGAAACAAAAAGTTCTGCTATTTAGAAAAATGCTCTCTCAATGTAAATATAATATGTAAAGAATGTTTTTTTTTGTTCGTGGTTTCTTCTTAAAATTGTTATCTTGTCCCTAGAGTTTCTCGTGACGTCACAATATATTTTTCATAGAAAGACAGCAAGAAAACATAAAAAAGCAATGAATTCTTCCAAAAAAAAATCTAAATGTTTTTTTTAAACTCTTAAATTTGAAAAAAAAAATTGCCTAAAAATGCACCTTATAAAAACTTTCATCAACATGCTTTTAAGATAACTTATTGCAAAACTATTTCTTGAATTAATTGTTAAATTGTGGCTGTGTCCGGAAACTGAAGATTATCAAGATTTTTTACAATGTGAAGAAATAACACCTTTAGTTTCCGAATACACCCTAAATGTGTGGACTGTTCATTTATTTTCCTTTGACTGTCCGATGCCGGACATCGGTCAAGATTCATTTTGATTTTTATCTCTCCACCTCCCCCCCCCCCCCCCTTCTTTTCCTCAATCATATCCATTATAAATGTTAATGTTAACAAATTCTGTATGTAATTTTATACAAATTGTTCATTAATGTAAAGAAGACAAAAATCTGAAAAACAGTTTCAGAAATTCATAAAATTTATCCCAAAAAAAAACCGCAAACGTTTTTTGTTCATTTTTTCAGATCTAAAACAAATCTATAAATTCATATAGAAGATTCCGTCAATTTTACCCCTACCTCGAAGGACAAAAACAACCACGGGCCCAATTAACACCGGAAGTAGTTTCTTTTTCCAATGATGGGCCAATTGGGCCACAGATTGAGAAACATTTGCTTTGATATTGCATAAATATCCGAGCCATTTATAATTGAAAATTATTCTCTCTGTCACATTGTTTTTTTCAAACTGATTTCCAAGTCTACTAAGAGATGAATATTGAATAATGGTGCCCGTTATTTAAAACTGCAAAATTACGTAAATTTAAAACAAAAAATCAGCTGTTCATAAAACATCTTAAATTATGTTTTAGAATAAATGATTACGTTAGCTAAATCACAAAAAAACCTGATTGAAATTGGAAAAATAGTTTGTATAGAAAAAAAAACCTCCGAGTATAAAAATGAGGGAAAAAAACCTCCTAAAAAGGAAAAAAATTGGAGGCAAGAATTAATTTTGGCATTTGGAATGCAAACCTCAGCACAAAATAAAAAAAAAACCGTATCCATTGAAGGAAATGGCTAATAACATTTCCAAATAGAACCCGTATTTTATAAGCAGAAAAAAACCCTCCTTCGTAAAGCAGAAAAATACAAACTAGGAAAGAAAAAAAAAGGAGCTTTGCGTGCGGAGCAATGGAACAAACAAGGGATTTTTACTAGATGTTTATGACGTCAATAGGCAAATACATGACGTCATAAACTCTAACCCAGGGCTCGATAATGTTCTTCGCAAAAAAAACAGCAAGGAAGGGAGAGAGAGAGAGAGAGAGAGAGAGAGAGAGAGAGAGAGAGAGAGAGAAAACCGCAGCACTTTATATTATGTTTCTTGGAGAAAGTGAAAAAAAAACGACTCTCCGAAAGACAACGAACGACAACGACTTGGTTGCCAAAAAAACAAGCATTGGATTTCAATGTTTTTGTTGTTCATTTTTTCTTTCTTAAATCTCCTTTTACTAAAAAGAGTCTAACAACAAATTTCTAACATTCACTTAGCAGTAATAATGCAATTTAAGTTTATCCACCCATTACATTTCACGATGTTTAGCTTTAGATGATTCTGAAAAGGGGAGCCAAAGCTTTAACAAGGGCTTTATTCAATTCCATCTCGTAAGAAATCCATCTCGCAATGAAGACGAGGATTGGCAGTAGAGGCTACCTAAGGGAGATTAAGAGAACCGAATGTGCCCGAGCGCCTCG
The DNA here is from genome assembly GCA_036925085.1 of Brachycybe producta. Lineage (NCBI taxonomy): Eukaryota > Metazoa > Arthropoda > Diplopoda > Playtdesmida > Andrognathidae > Brachycybe > Brachycybe producta. The sequence goes on from JAUPFP010000084.1 coordinate 61,842, forward strand.
CATCAACCATCGAAGTCCAAATCGACATCCGGCTAGAGCTTTAATAAGCGCCGTACCCAACTCAAGCGTTTCCACTTCATAAGAAATCCATCTCGCAAGATTTGGATTGGAAGTAGAGGCTACCTAATGGAGGATTACGTTAAGAGCACACGAGCGCCTCGCAGCAGCATCTAAATTAACATCTTCCACCATCAGTGACGCTCAACTAGCGCAAAATTGAACAAACGACTTATAATTTGGCGCTTAATCAGTCAAAACAGCACACCAACCAAATCACTCAATAGCGTAGCCTCCATCGCCAACCCCTTGGCGTCGTTCGAAATGAAATCATTCAAATGGAAGAAACCTTAATAAGATAGATTCTAAAGACTAATCTTATTTAAAGTCGAACAGAGAGTTCTCTCGAAGGACCATCGAGACGAGAGCGATAGAGATCAGTCTTTTCGAAAAGGCACATCAACCAAAGAGACCGTTGAGAACAACTTTTCTTTGCAAATACCAAAAAAAAAAAAAAACTCTCCCGAGCTAATTGCACGCAATTCCAGACACATCCAAAAAACATACTTGAGAATCTTCTGAAAAGCCGAGAGAGAGAATTCTTTTTTTTTTCGAAAGCTATAATAAGCTCAAGCTTTCGATAACCCAATCATTTTCCTTTCTTTCGCTTGATTTGAGAATACGATGAACAAGCGAATTTCATAATTGCTTTATGTGTCGACGACGATTTTTTTTTGTCACAAACCTCTGTGTGACAGTTCAACTTAAGATTAAATGATCGTAAGAAACGTGTACTAGAAAAGAAAAAAAACCTAACATAATAAAAGACTAGAAATTGAAATTGTACCCATAATTGCTAGAAAAAGCCACGAACGAAACCGACAAATGGCAATGTTGGAACAAATTACTTTGCAAAGTAATTAGTTACAATTACTGAATTTTAAAAAGAAATTACTCTTCTTTTCTCCAACACTATTTTTCAATTAAATTAAAACACAAAAATAAAAGTAATTTGAAAAGTAATTGAATTTTTCATTAGTAAAGTTAATTACAAATTACAAAGTTTCAAAAGTAATGTGCTAAGAATTACTAATTACTTGAAAAAGTAATTTAATTACAATAATTCACTTATTTTTTTTTTTTGAAAATTTCTTGACAAAACTGTAGAAAATGTGTTTCCTTTTTTCGAAACAACTTTCAAGAAGAAATTGAAAGTTTTTTTCGAAACTAGAATGAACCAACTTATCTCTGCTCAATCCGTTATTTATCGATTTATCCAGCGATGCGACGTCATTGTCATATTTCTATGACAATGAATAAATCGATGAATAATAATTATGAAATGAGCAGTAGTAGTATGTATTTGCAAATAAACATTTTGTGAACCCTTTTTCGGAGACGTTTTCTGCAATTTCAAAAACGAAAATCTGGACATTTTTAAATTACGCACAAAAAGTATTTATTTAAAAATGTATTTATATTAAATAATTCGTTAACTATTCTAGTTTCTTACATATTTTTCAACTTTTATTTAATTGTAATGTTGTTTCTCAAAAAGGAAGGAAACTCGGCTCTTGAACTTCAACTTGAATCCTCCGAACAGGGTTCCAACATAAAAAAATGTCTGTTTTATTGATTCTCCTTTAAACCCTGAGAAGAGGGTTCTCCCCCAGTTGAAGTTCAAGAATTAAAAAAGCCCAAAATCAGGATAAAAACTTGACACCTGAACCCTCTGAAGAGGAACCCTGATTAGAGAGGATCCAAAATTAAGCGCCACGTTCCTTTTATGAATTGAGACCTTCGAAACTAGACTAGTAAATGAATCACTCAAAAATATTTTCATGCTGATTCTCGTTTTCTGAAACAGTTTCATGTTTGCTTTGCTGAAACCAACCGGTTTCAATATCAACTCAAATAACTCGTTACCATTTCAATTATCATTTTTAATTATAAATTTCTTTTATGCAAATTTGAAAGGCAAAATTAACAAATATCAAATCTGCCGAACTCGTGTTCGACTTACTGCTGGCTGGCTGCATTTATAAATAAATATAATTTGGGCGCTTCCCAAACCATTATCGAAATAAAATGCTTACGATCCATCGTATTTTGCGTTTTTGTTTTCAAACTAAGGCTGATTGATCAGTTGATCGAAAGAGAACCTCGACCAAAAAGGAACTGACAAATACGATCCACCAAATACGAAAGGAGCAAATCAGCTGCAAGAACCTGAAGTAGGATGTTACGAAACTGGATTCCAAAAAGGAACGAAAAAAAAAACAAAAACAAGATTTAAGTCAAGATTTGTCAAGTGTCAAAAGTGTAAACGCACTCTGGTTATTCTACTTTTCAAAAACAAAATGAAGAGGTTAAAAACTAGAAGGGTAGCTGCTCAATCATAAAATATCGTTGAATAGATATTTTGTTTTTGTATCCCCCACCGGATGGCGCCACTGCAGTGGCAATTATGTTCTATAGGACTTCACTTGAAATCTTACATTTTTCAAGCGAAGGTGATTGAGCTACCCTTCTAGTTTCTAAAACACTTTCAAGTTTCTCCTCATTTTGCACCTTAAAGACAGGATACTTAACCAAGTGTTCGAGAGGCGTTTACACTTTAAAACCACTTCAACTCAATTTAAATAAATTAATTTTTTTTTTTCCGTCTCTGAACACATTTCATTTTGTATTAAGACATTTAAAAATGTGCTACTGAATGTAAAAGTGAAGAAAGAAAAGTAACACACAAACAATGAAAACCAATCAGCAAGCAAATAAACGAACAGAGAAAAAAAAAGCCACAAGAAACTAAAATCCATCGAAAAAGCCACAAGAAAAGAAAGAAAAAACCAGCAGCAAGCAACCTCGTCGTCGTAACAGTGATTCTTACAAACATCAAATCATAAAACCATTCCAAACAAACAATCCCAGAGATTTCGAGCATCAAAACCAAAGCTAAGCACACACAAAACTAAGGGGGCGCAATCGGAAACTAAACCACCCCCGTATATTCAAAAATGTTGCTTAAAATAAAGTTTAAGTTTCACTTTGGCTTAAAGTAACACTTTAAAGTAATATTTCTTCATGGCGTAAATAATCTAGAATCTCCAACCTTCTAGACAAATTCTTTAAAAAAGCACTTCCGGGGTGTACTTCATTTCGCCATTTTCTTCTCAAATATGAGGCCTTAGAAAACCCTCCTATGCAAGAGGCCATTTTGAAAACATGACCGTCACACACTTCCTTACAATCTGAACCTCATTTTGAAAGGCCATTCAGCAGGTTCAATTTAATCTTCTCGAGAAATCAAGCATGTGGATTACATGGCTTACTTTCTTAAGAAAGATAGGTGGAGCTAGCATAGTATTTTCTTTGGCCACATAACGCTGTTTCTTTAAGCTACTTTCCTGTTTCGTTTCCGAATGCACCCCTCTATCTAACGCAGTCTTAAAAAAGTTAATCACAGAAAATCTTTCCATCTATATGCGCAATTACAGCAATATCATCTGATTTCAAGAATCCAAACTACCCCCTCCCCCCCTAATAAAGGAACGAGCAAATAACGTCCAAAGCACCAAAAAACCCACTAAGTTTCACATAGAAAACATCCAAAAAAGAAGGAGAAATAAAAAAACAACCTCGAAACATCTCCAACATTCAATAGAAATGGTTTAGTTACGAAACGAACACATATGTGTTCGTTTAGTAACTAAACCATTTCTATTGATTCGATGAAATATCCAGCAAATTAGAAAAACTGTCCGTCTGGACGTGGATTCAGACTTTTTTTCGATTACGCGAGTTAACGAGAGAAAAGCAAGTTGCTCTCAGCCAAACAAATCCAAATCCAACTAATTCGTGATCGAAAGATAAAGAAAATCAAATTGCATTATTTTAACATTCGATCCCCAATTGTTATTCGAGGTGTTCTCTCATTCTTGCGCAAATGCCAAATTCTGCACAGAAAATGCAAATGCGGAACTTTTCCGGCTCAAGTTCTTCGCTTTTTTTATCAGAAAATTTCCCCCGCTCAAATTTGTGTCCAATTGAACATATGGCGTGTGACGTCACACATCTTCCTACTGTGTCGTTCATTTGCGTTCACATTTTACAAAAAACGTCTATGGATGATAACAGTAGCCACTGCAGTGGCGCCATCAGGGGGAGACAAAAGCAAAATAAATATCTATTCAGTCCTTCAAACTGTCAGAAAACGTCATTCCAAAGCCTCATTTTCAAATAAGTTTTAACCATTTGTAACTGAGAAAGAATTTAGCTATAAGTAAAAGTGGCGCCATCTATTGGCTACACTCAACCATGGCGCAGAATGCACCCTTACAGGCAGAGAGCTCTTAGTTAAGCTAATTCTATGTATAAATCTTCCATTTTTATCCGCATTTGCTTCTAAATTGCTGTAATTGCTTCTAAAAAAAAAAGAAGCTAAACACCTGAACCTACGTTCGGCCTAAATTTGTGCTAAAATCACCTTCTTTTGAATGCATTTCTCTTGAGGCAAGCAACAAACACCAGCTCAACACAAATTTCTAGTTAAAAACAACCACAAGCGCTACGTACGAAAAGCAACCACCACCAAAACGCAAGCAACGAATTACGAAAAATGCAAAATCGACAAAACAAAAAATATGATATAAATGAAAAATGTGTTCTTACCTCGGCCGGAAACTCGACGATCTCGAACTGTGACGCAAGATCCGGAAGGACACCCATCGCGAGCGCAATCACAGCGCCCTCGGAAAATAAAAGACTGTATAACAACGGTTTGTTCTCAAAAAGACTTTCCATAAAAGGATGTCCCTGAAAAAAAAAGAAGAAAAACCCCAAGGAAAAAAGTCAATGGAAAGCGAATAAAGTCAATCGTGTTGCTGGTTTCACTGGTTACTTTATAATTGATGGCGAACGTCGATATCTGCAGTGCCATTGAAATTATGTACACGGTGCTGTTCAAAAGGGAAGGTTTAAACTCGGCCTCCAGGTCCACATTATCGCTTCTGGGGAAAAAAAAGAAGATTCCATTTTTTTTTTAACTCGGATCGTGAAAACCACCCGAGAGCCAAATAAAACTCACTTCGAAGGAGACCTCGACGTTGCCTCTTGCACCAAATACACAAGGCACACAAAATGGATGCAGAACTGTAACACGACGGTCAAAATCGTGTAAACATTAAAGATATTTGCAAGAGGGCGCTCCTTCGACAAGATCTTTAACGGCTGTTTGAAAGAAATCAAGACGCGATGATTATGAGAACACGAGCTCAACGTTTCCCTCGTAAATGATCGCACCTTCGATCTGGAGATGAACAGAAAAGATCCGGCCAGAAGGAGACCCTGAAGAGTCGCTTGAGCATCACTGAATTTGATCCCATCTAGGTAAAGAACACTTTGGCTGTACGCTAAGATCAAAGCGTTCAGAGCTAAGATTTTGAACATTTGAAGGGTTGTGACCAGAGTACAACGTCCTTGTTTGATTACGTGACAAACTACCGAAATAGAAACAAAGGCGATCACGTAAAAAAATGAGATACGTTTTTGTAAATTACAACCGGGCAGAAGGATTTTAATTCTAAATTGTACTCCTAGGTCGGTGCTGCTATCGGCATTTCGAGGCGCACAAAAAATTGTATAAGAAACAAACATTTCGAGGCAAAAATTTCTCGAAACAATTCTAAAGCTTCTAAGGAAACATAAATTATAAAAAAAAATCAAGTGCTTTTGAAACTAGATGGGTAAACTGACGGGGTGATTACTTTTTTAAAAACATATTTGTTTTCGATCGTTATCTGTTTTAAAACTGTCGTCAAACAAATATTTCTGTACAAAGAAGTAATCACTACATTAATTTATCTATCTCGTTGCAAAAACACTTCGAATTTTCCTTAAAAGATACTCCGAAAAAGCTTCATACTTGTTTCGTGTCAATTCGATCCATGACATGTTGTTTTCCCATACAAATCTGTAGGATAGACACGTAGCGCCACTCAGGAGCGCAATTTTCAATCAATGCTAATCAGCGACCGCCGGTTCAGCCTTACGAGGATTTGGCACTTGCAAACCAGTAAATTTTGCAATTTGTTTTTAGAAAATTCAAACTTTTTAAGAAACTGGAAGAGTAGATAAACTGACAGAGTAAAGTTTATTTTGAGCAATATGCTTTTGAGTCTAGTGATCTTATGGCTCACCAGTAATAATTTTTAATTTTTTACTAGAAATTCAAACTAGAAGAGTAAACCGGAAGGACATAAAATGAACTTTCATGAAGCCATTTTTCAAATTGAACACAACAGTTTGAATAACGTCCTAATGGATTAATTTGTTGCTTTTACTTCTTACAAAATTCGACAAACTGACAAAATACGTTTGTTTCGAGACAATATCTTCGTGAAAATAATTTCAAACGATTCTCTTCATCTTCTAGTTTCTTTGAAACTTCGAGTTTCTTTTTTTTTAAAAAAATCATTTCTAGTACAACTTTAGGCTTAACAATGAATTTTACTAGTATGCAAGTGCCGCAAACACGTTAAGTTAATCAAAAAACGTAACGCACTGCATTGAATAGAAGATGATTTGGCCGTAAATGGAGCTGCAATACTTGCATCACCCAATTTAACAACTTGAGGCTGGTCCTGCTGCTCAATTTCTTTAAGAAGTTTTTGAATTTGCTTCTAAAAATCAAATATTTTTCAATATTTCATGGAAAATAAATAACAAAAGCATAAGAACCATTTAAAAACCTGCGAATTTGTCATGTTATCGTTCCTGTTAAGTTGCGGTTTCGATCCTTTAGTTTCGGGTCGTCGTCCCAACTTCGCTTTAAACTGTTCGATTTTCACGGCAGCTTCGTCGATCTTCTCGTTCTTTTTCCTCTTATCGGCAGCCATCGTCTCCAACTGCATTGCCGGCGCGTTAGCCAACAGTGCAACTCCGACGTGAGCGTGTTTCAGCGCTCCGACATCGTTCGTTCCATCGCCACACATCAGTGTCGTATATCCGCCACTCTTCAGAGTCGTAATCACGAGTTCCTGTTATTCGTTAACACCGAGAACGGTTACATTATTTAAGTCAAAATATTCGAGAAATCATAAATAATAACCTTCTGTTTGGGAGCAACACGCGCAAAAACTCGAACGTGCGGAATAATATGCTTGAGAAATCGAAGATGCGAAGACCAGAGATACGAAAGACCGTCGCCGGTAATGCAAAGGTCGTAAAGATTAACTAACGACTTGTATCCCTGTTCGGGAACGACCGGCAAACGAAAAGTTTCGTCCACCGAGACCCAACTCCAAATCGTCACATCTAAACAACGACAGCTTTTAAAAATTCAACAGCCACAAAATAAAAACAACGAATTCAAACTAACCGTTAACTTCGAGTGGTGTCAAAATAAGAATCGCTTGTTTCTTCGTGAAGCGAAGTTCTTTCGCAACGTGACACGCGGTCAAAGGATTATCGCCAGTGATCATCATGACCTGATGCGACGCGTGAACGATCTCTCGAATGACTGCCTTCGAATCAGATTTCAGCGGACACGAAATGATGACGAATCCGACGAAACGGAGACCGCATTCGATGTCGTCACGTCCTAGATCTCGAACCTTTTAAACAAAAAAAAGATCAGGTACACACGATCGAATGAAAAGCTTTCGGCGAATTTTGTTTTAGAATGGATTTTTACTTGTTGATGGTCGAGTTTTCCGAGATCTTTACGTCCAAGAGCGAGAACGCGAGCTCCTCTCCTCGACATCTCGAGATATGTTGCATCGTAATCAGTTGGAACGCTAGAATACTGCAACGTAAAAACGTTAACAAGTTCTAGTTCAATCGTTTGGAACTTTAAAACGCAGAAATTATTTTTAAAAAAACTGCTTAAATCCACAGAAATTTGCATGAAAGACAAATTTCTCACAAATTTTCCGCATTTTAAAGCAGATTTCTATCAGTTTAGTTACTATTTCTGTAAATATATGCATTTTCATGCATATTTCTTTAGATTTATTGCAAGTTTCTACATTTTACAAGAGCAAAAACAACAATTGGAAACATATTTTAAGTACCATTTTCTTTAGAGTCTCGGGTGCGCCCTTAACAGTAGCAATGTAATGAGTGTCCTGAGATCCAGTAGTGTTATATCCGGCAACCACAGACATCCGTTTGAGAGCACTCGAAAAGTGAAACCTTTGAAAGATTTTTAGAGCAGGAGATTTGCCTTTTTTCGGAATAACAACATCCGCTTTCGTTAGATTCCACTCGACGGCCGTCAGAGTCGCTTTTTCGAGTGGATCGCCAACCAAACCGTCGTCCAACTGCACCAAAGAGTGGCAAGTAGCCAACACTTGAATGCTGTCCGCAGGTGCTTCCGTAATTGAACAGATTTTATCTCCGCCTCTGAGAAAATTTCCAATAAAATTTTGAAATTCTGCAATATCAGGCAACTGTTTCTCAACATGTGGCCCAAGAACCAACTGTGACGTAACAACTCCGTTTACATCAACCAATTAAATCAAAAACCACTACAGCTAGAGGCTGGACCTGTAGTTGACAACGGATAGTAACCAGAAATTATCCTCTAAGCAGCCTTTTCGATTAGAAAAAAACAATTTCAGCTGCTCTAAATTCACAATTGGGCACTTGGGTCACAGACTGAGAAACATTTAGTTGGATATTTGCATAAAAATCCGAGCCCTAATAATTAAATGTTAATTACGAAAGCCCGGCAATCCCTTCTACGATAAGATCATCACTCGTTAACGTTCCAGTCTTATCGAAACAACAAATCTCGACTTTTCCAGCAAATGGAATGCGAAATGGTTCCGTGCAATAAACCACTGAAAAACGAAAACACAAACACAAAATATTTTACCGGGACAAAAAGCTCAAATGAAAGCTTAAGCATTTGAGCGCCTTCAACTCTGGTTATTCTGTCTTTCAGAAGTGGTTTAGAAACTAGATGGGTAGCTCAATCACTTATGAATATTTTAAAAATTATCTTTCTAAATAAACCCTTTATTTCCCCCTTTGTTTCAAAATGACCCAACTTTTAAAACCACAATAGTTTGTTTCTAGAAAAAGTTCATTTTCAAAGATATCAACATGAAAATACTATTAAGTGATTCAGCTACCCTTCTAGTTTTTAAAACAGAATTTATCCTTATTGCTGCTCTTCAGAAAAGAGGAATACCCAAAGTTCCAAACGTGCCACGTTTTGTACAAATCCATTCAATCGCATTCTTAGAAATTCCTTACTCAGTTTGGAGAGCGCAAGAAGCGACGTATTGACCGCTAGCGACAGTTCGATCGGAAGTTCCGGCGGAACCACCGAAGTCAAGATGAGCGTACACTCGAGAAACAACTTGTAACGATTACGAGTTGGATCTTCGCTGCCTTTGAGCCAAACGTAACTGGCTGCCGCAACCGCGAACACCAGTAAAAACAAAATGAAGAAGAAAGTCTCCAGATTGTTCGCAGTCACTTGTTTGACTCCGAACAAGATCGTACGGAGAAGTTTTCCCTGAGAAGTATTGAAGCTCGTACGCAGCACGTAAGCTATGCAACCATTATCTGTAGCTACGAACAAAGATGGAAACGTTAAAAAACACTAAACTTTCCTAGAAAAAATCGTTAGAGAAGAACACAAAGAAGTTGAAAGCTTACCTCTAAGACTAGAAGCAGTTTTAGCGGGAGCCGTATTCTGTACAACTTTCGTTCCGCCAAAAAGAACGTGAAGTTTACCGTCTTGCTCAATATCAAGGTACTTGGAGTCTAACGCTGTCTCGATCGGTTCCTAAAAACAACGTTAGTTATTGAAACAAGCCATAACCATAACCAACATTAAAAAGAAATTAAAACTGTGTTAGAAACTAGAACGAGTAACCGAATCACTTAATTGTATTTTCCGGTTAACAACAAAAAAGAAAACATTTTATAGTTCAGTTTGAAATTTAGTTTTTTTCATTGAAATTTCATAAAACTGTCAAAAATCTTGAAAAAACGTTTAACATTATCAATTTATCACCGACAAAATTAAATAACCTTCATTTGTGGCACCGATTCACCGGTAAGCATCGATTCGTCAACGATACACGGCCCACGAAGTAACAATAGGTCACACGGAACCAGCCGATCGTTCTGCGACCTTCCGATCGAGACAATATCACCGGGAACAAGTTGATCGGTCATAATCGGACGCCAACGACGACCTCTATAGACCTAAAACCAAACCGAAAAACGTAGGAAACGAGATCAAAACGTTTTCTTAGAGAACGGATCCATAGATTCCGTTCTTTTTACTCTTTAGTCTTCTTCGTTTTAAATCCTCACACCTGTATCGAATACGGTTTACTCCCCATTTTACGTATTTCAGCCATGTTACGAAGTTGCTGTTGAACTAAAGTACACTCGAAAGCAATCAACATAAACAGGGTGAAGATACTGTAATACCAATATTCATCTAAACACCAGAGGGCGACACAAAACACTTGAAACACGAAGAACGGAGCCGTCGCTCGCTCTCGAAATAACTCTCGAAACTCGGGAACGACCATTTCCAACCTTTAAAACAAATAAAACGATCAAACAACGGCTCGAAAGTGGCGTAAATTCCGAGCGAAGATTCGTAATCGTACAGATTCTTTCCATATTTGCGTTCGGCTTCCGTAACATCGTCTTCCGTTTGATATCCCTTCCAATCGAGATATTCTTCGAAACGACGATCGGTTGGAAATTCAATTCCGCGGAATGTTTTACGTTCTTCTGCATCGTAAACGTATCTTGTCTTTTGAAACGTGAACCAAATAGACGAAACTACACCTTTTTCGTCCTTAAAATAAAAGTCGGTAAAAATGTGCGATTTTTTTTTTGTCAACAAAGAATCATGTTTTAAGTTTAGATTCTTTTTCTATACTCAGAAATGAAGAAATCAGCAAAAAAAATTCGCAATGAAATTGTTTAAAAATAATAAAAATCTACATCAATCTACAAAAAATTTCGCAGAAAACAATAGGAAATTAAAAAAATCTACAATAAATGTCCGTTTTTTTTTAAAAAAGCAAGAAACAAATAAAATATACCGTAAACTTCCCAAAAACTGAAACAAAACGGAAACCAAAAAAGGTTAAGAGAAATTTGCCTAAAAATTCAAGAACGCGGAAAAATTAAACGAAAACTTGCCAATAATATGAAAAAACTGGCAGAAAACGTAACGACATTTGCAAAATTTTAGCAATTTTTTAGCGATTTCTTTGTTTCAAAGATTCACCAATTAATGAGTTTTACTTACTTTATTATACTCTAAACGAACTAATTCTGGTTGTCCATTGTTTTCTGTTGGTACTACTTTAACTACTTCGGCTTTTTGAACGTCATTCGTCTTAAAAACACAAGTAAAACCAGTTTGTTTTAAAAAATGAAGCAAAAATCATACAATTAAACCAACATAAAACCCGCCAAAAACCTAAACACCGGAAACGGAAGCGCAAAAACAGCTGCTGGTACAGTTCACAATTACTTTAACATGACATAACATTTTGAAACATGATTTTACTACAAAAGGGTGTCCTATAATGGCATTATTCGCATAAATACGTAATTGGTTAATACGCCATATTCGTACACACATCATATGATTTATGACTCAAAACATCAACAAAAGTAAGTTTGCTAATGCCACTTCCGCATTTTTAAACCGCATTCATGTTTTCTAATGACGTCAGAAGTAACGGTTAACTTGCTGCACAATTCGCTCCTTGGCTACCAATCAATTTAATCAGCATTGTGACGTCAGATTCATATAAATATAACAAACGTGACGTGGAAGAACTCAACTTTTCGATGACGACACATTTGTGACGTCATTCGCTCGGTTGCGGCTATTTTCTCAGCTTCGAAAAAGCACATTTGCCTGATTTGTGGATAGAATGAATCCTTTTTAACCGCTTTTTCTCATCGATAACAACAACAGTAGCACGTGCGTGCTTTTTAAAGTGACTAAATTACCTTGTTACATATAAGAAAACATCGTATATGGACGGACCAGTGACAACAGAGACACGTTAGTATCTGTAATAGGCCAATAGCGACTAGAGCAATTAGTACAGCCTCTGTATGGTCACTGACGCCGTAGATAACAAGCGAAAGATAAGCCCAAACGGCGTACAGAATGACAAATGGACCGACGTAACCGTGAAATAACAACCGGCGCTTTACATACAATGAAACACTACTAACAAGATCGTCTACTTTGCCGATGTTCGCGGCCGCCATGTTTTTTTCAGCAACGTAACAAGTGTTGTAACGAGTGTTTCTGCATAATGACACTAGATGGCACCACAATCTCTAATAATGAAACCTTGAATTGTATCCTTACTAGGGGGCGACATAGAAGACAATCACGTACGAGATTCACTAAGATTCACCCGGATTCAGAATAGATACGGCAAGCCCTTTTATACTTTGTAGAAGCCTTTTAATGAACTTTCATAATCTAAATTTATTCTTGGTATAAATAAAACACGGATAAAAGGTAAAAAAAAAACAGTCTTCGCGATAGATACGCTCTTCTGTGAATCTTTGTGAATCTCAAACCTTGTTTTTCTTCTAATGTAGTCCCCCTTTATGTCAACACAGTCAATAGGTCGGAAAATGGTGTTTTGCTATCGAAGCGCTCCTATTTGTATAAAGGAATACCAAAATGTTTAGAGCGCTATTTAAGAGCGCAGTTTTCCATAAATGCGATATGAATAATTTTTTCGATTTTTCATAAGTTAAAATGTTAAACTAAGGCACCACTTTATTGTTAAAACATCAAAATTAACAATACAGAGGAGGTTTATTGATACAATGTGGAGAGATCACGTAATGTCTAATGGGCATCTTATTATATTTTGCTCCAAAAATATAACGTGGTCTAGAAATGGCGGCTGTAGTACTAGTTATTGAGCGAATTGCATTGCCATTACTTCAAGTAACTTTTTTACAAAATTTAAATATATCACAATTTTAATAAACAAAAACTTATTGAATTCTGTAATAATTTTACGTCAGCAATGCTTTATTTAATAAACGAAATTTTAAGCCAAATTATATATTACAAATTATAAAAACAACAAAATATGTAAATTTCCAAATTTTGTTTATCTGAATAAAATAATTTATATAATTACAAAAATTAAAAACTCAAAAATGTAATCAAAACTAACATCACATAAAAGTACCAAAAAGCCTGATTCACAATAAATGAAGTAATGCTAGACTTTAAAACTTTTCAACTGGGCATGCGCGTGTCGACAGAAGTAATAAAAACAATGCACATGCGCAGTAGAGAGTAACAGTACATTGCTGTTTTTCAGTACTGCATAGTGTGAACAAAACCCCATATGTCAAAAGTACCAGCAAATGTTACCTGTAAGGTGGCGCCACCTACTGACAACTTCAGAAAATATTAATCTATAATATGGGAGTACATTTCCCATATAGAGAGAAAGGGGTGGGGAGGGGGGTCCTAATACTATTGTATGGGTTTTAGACCTGGGACTGAATTAGCTATGAAAAAAAAATGAATCCACCAATAGGAAAATTGCAAACTAGAATTACTAAAGCTCTCTCTCTCTCATGTCTCCTATTTATTAATTTGAAAGCTTTTTGATGATGATGATAATAATTTGAGGCCTATCTTCAAAAAGGGGGGCCAAAACCACCCCCAAAAAAATTTCTAAAGCCCGTCCACCCACACATACGAACCCCCCTCCTAAAACAAAAAGTTGGAAACTGTTTTCGTGTTAACCAAAATCCAGCGGGATTCTCATTTTTTTTGTACCCATAAAAAGAACATTAAAAGCTGGACAAAACAACAACAAACACAAACAATGGGTCGCAAAAAGATAATTTCTCCCTCATCTTTTTATGTTCCAGAACTCAATTAAAAAGCTAAAACTAATTAATTTCTATAAAGGGCCACAATATTCTCTCTCTCTCTCTCTCCTCCTGCTTCTCCTCTTTAAGTCTACAAATACAAGAGAGACATATAGAAAATAAAATAAACTAGAAAGGCCATCATTGAGATGTTTATTGTGTGTCCGCCCACTCATCAACAAAATTGTGTTTTTGGACCTAAAAACACAACACAACCAAAAAAAAAAAACGTACACAAAAAACTTTGAAAATTTCCAGCCCCCTTCTTTTGGTTCATTTTTGTTAACAACATCAATGTGTCCCAATTGTACTTTATGATAAAGTCATCAAAACAAATTGCGAATGATTAATGTTGTCACATATAAAATGCAACAACAAAAAAAGGTCTTCTAGGTGTGTAGTAGGTATGGAAATAGAAAGAGAAATTCATAAGCTTCCCCAAATATTAATTCATATTCAAAGGAGGGCCACACATTTACTCGATTAAAATATATGATTATCTTCCACACCTGGTTACTAAAATAATTAGCAATTATCAAATTAATGAATCTTTAGCATCCCTTCGTATCATTACTGTGAGCATTAATAACCTAGCTGTATGGGGTTTATGAACAGCTGATATTCGAAATCTGAATAAAGAATTTTTTTTGTACAGAAAGAGGGCTGGGTTAGAGGCTAAAGTTCTTCTAGAATTGAAATTCAGCTCAATTACTTGAAGGTTGACTCTAGCCTCTAAAAAGTCACCTTCATTGTAAAAAGCATCAATTTTTTGCTTTACTCATTCTCTCTGTCTTTGAGAAGAGGAAAATTAAAAGAAACTAGAATGTGTTTTAGAAACTAGAAAGGGTTAAGCGGGTATTTTCATGTTGATATTTTTTTTTCAAAATGCACTTTTTATAGACGTAATCACAAATTTGAATAAAAAGCTTATTTTAAAATATATCAAACATGGAAATACTCTTATGTGATTGAGCTTACCTTTCTAGTTTCTTTTAGGAATATTGTCATGCATGCGTATAAATCGCCTACTATTCTAGTTTCTAACCTAATTATTGAATGTTTTTTTTATCTTTTTAAAAGTTTGAATCTAACATAAAACTTTGACATCAACATTTGTAAATCTTAACTATGAATCACCATTTTGTAAAATTTAATGATAAAAATTTACAAAGTCCAGATTAAGTCATTTACAGAGAGAACAGATTATAATTTTATGAGAAAAAAATGCAAAAGATTAACAACTCGAGTCTCTGTTGGAAATGGCGGCTAAATAATAATCAGAAGAAGAAAAAAAAAACCCGGATTAACAAGAGATTAACACTGATGTCAATGAGAATTCTAATTTATGAGTTTACAAATAGGATTAAGATTTTATTTTTTGATTTTATATTCTTTATTTAAGCCAAAGAAAAAATTGCATCTTGCATCTTTCTCTTTTTTTTTTGTCTTTTTCTAAATTATTCATTTTAAGTTTTCAACAAAATAAAATTGGTATTTAGTTTCAATCCAGAAAAATAAACTGGGGCTCAAGATATATTTTACATAGAGGTGGCTCAACTTCATATTAGAAGAAGAAAAAAAAAGTCACGAGTGAGTGAGAGATTTAATTATGTAGCCTCTCTTCAAGGTTCTTAGGAAGTGACACAAAATCATTTAACTATAGGAAACACACATAAGTAACATTTCGAGCTTTTTTGCAGTTAAATATAAACCTTGGTTAGATAACTGTAGTTAATTTTTGTAGTGGAAGTTAAGTGTTCCACCTGATACTGTTGAAGTTCCAAAATGAGCTGTTAATAAATGCTATTTTAAATCACGGTGTAATTGAGAATGTGTTTGGCTTAAGCAGAGATGGCGCCATCTATTGACCACACAGAAAAACGCTCCACAAGCAGAGAGCTCTTAGTTCATCTACCTCTATATATAGCTGAGACCTAAAAACAGAAATTCCCTCTTCTAACCTCCAAGAAAAGGCATTTTTTTTAAACTTTTAAGTTATTTAAAAAATAAGAAGAATGCGCATAAAATTAAACTTAATTCCATTACCCTCCCTCCCCGCCCCCTTAACCCTCCTTCGTCCTTTATTCACTGTCACAAATTCAGGAAAAAATGACCTCCTGAATGTTGCAGTGTCCATTGGAAAAAGACCTCCAATGGAGACCTCAAGAAGAAGGAACCCCCCCCCCCTCCCACCATAACCAGAAACTGAAGTACTGAACTTGGGACAGAAAAACAGATTCTTTAACATGATTTTCTCGTGAAGAAACAAGTTAACTGAAGAGCCACCATTGGAATGTTAGAAAGAAAAAGAAAAACAATTTAACCTCCAACAACCCCCCCTGAACCATCTTTAAAAAAATACTAAATTCCAAGTCGTTTTTAAATGATGGAATTTGTTCCATTTTAACCCTCCTGAACCAACGAACCTCCTAACCACCCTCACCCTTGAAGAAGAGGATTCCTAATCATCACCTCGAATCTTTTTAAGTTTTTTTTTAAAAAAAGACATTCCTGAATTCCTTTAACAGTTTTACTAGACTGCTTGGAGTCTAGTTTTGTATTTATGTTAAGGGAGGGAAGGGGGGCAACTAAGGGGTTTGTTTGTTATATAATATATTATTATATCAGATGATGATGATGAGCCACTTATATATTAACATTAACGGCACACTTAATGTTAATACATTAGTGGCTCACGAGCCCATAAATATTCAAAAATTAAATTCGAGACTAGAAATAAGCATAATTTTATCTTTCAAAATAAACCATTTATCGCAGCTTGATTTTAATTTCTATTAATTAGTTATTTTTTTTTCAACTTCAAAATCGTGAGACAGAAAAAATAGCAAGAAAAAGTTTAATTTGAACGATTTTAAAATATATATATATTTATTTTAAACCATTTTTGAAATATTTATAATTTCTATTAATCTTGAAGTGAAAAAGAAAAACCGAAAAATTGATTATTGCCATAAAAAGTTTATTTTTAAATATTTCAAATATTAAAATTATCATTAAAATTAATTAGGGTCTTTTGGTGCCAATGTGAAGTGAAAAACGACGTAAAAAATTAATTTTAATTTAAAGATCAAGATGAAAAATCCTCCGCTTCTAGAAATCTTGATTATTCTTCTGCCTTTCAAGTAAAAAACATGAAGAAAAACTTGAATGTGTTTTAGAAACTAGAAGGGTCAGCGTATTTGCATGTTGATATCTTTCAAAATAAACTTGAGTGAATCTGCAAAACGACCCAATGTTTTTAAATATTTGGTCTACGAAAAGTTTATTTTGAAAGGTATCAACATGCAAATACAATTAGGTGATTAGGCTGACCCTTCTAGTTTCTAAAACACCTCCTAATTATTTCTCTGAAAAGTCCTGTTCATAAACCATTTTAAAAGTTTATTTGTTTGTAATTTGTATGATTGATTTAATATAAAAAAGCCAAGAAGAAAAAAATCACAAGAGACTAGAAAAGAAGACTTCTGCAGGGAAGCCATTGTATGGAACCAATGGGGTGCCTGTCACATCTCTATTCAAAAAATTTCGACAACATTACAACACCTTTAGAAGGTGAAAAAGACAACCCCCCCCCCTCTTTTTAAACAGGTGTAATTGAAATAAAAATTACACTCTCAAAACAGGGTTTTTTTAAAAAAATAAATAAAAGTGACAAATCGTCATCTTGTTATCATTCCTGTCATCCATTTTTTTTTCTGTCTCTTAATTTAAATTAATAAAAAAATTTTAACATAAAAATATAAGAAAATATTTTGAAAGAAAGAAAAAAAAATGGTTTAGATAACAAAAATTATTTTCAATGTTTGAGAAACCGATATAAATATATACAGGTGGAGTTTTATCTTAAAAATTTGATTGACATGTTCACCTGAAGCAACCACGTAGCCACGCCCTCTAATACTGAATCACTACAGGAGGTCTACCTGTTGGCTCCGCCCAGCCGCCATGATTGTTAACAATTCAACCAGTCAGAAAACAGTTATGACCTAAAGGGGAGGCGCAACCAAACAAGAGAAAAATTCATGAATGTCATTAACACCTGTATGACGTCATCAACAACCAATGAGAATTCAGTGTTTTGACCAAAAGTCACTCATAATAAATATGTATGTGTATATACACAAGACAAAAATTCTATTTTATGATAGGATATCACGAACATAATAGACCAACAACACAAAATTCTTTTGTTTTCTGTACCTTATTATTTTTAGGGGGGTTTTTTTTTCAAGGTTTTAATAGGAAAAAAAAGGCAAAACAAAGAATTTCTATGGAGGGTTTTTTTACTATTATTATTATCATCCGAGGCCTCTTCTAGTCTTCTCCCTCTCTTTGCATATATATCCCCTATAATAATATCAAAAGGACACGCGTTTCACGTTGTATGCCAATCAATGGATGAATTGAATTCCATACAAATTTTTACATCCTTTTTTTTTATAAAGAACTTTTTTTTATTCAAAATGAAAAATTGTAAAAAAAAAATTTTCTTTCACAAAAAATGTGTAAAATTTAATAAGGCAAACCAAACCCTATAAAGGTCGTTTGTCAATCAAATAGGCTAACGACCAGAATATGTACTAAATTTTATATATTTGATTCATATATATATTTAGTGAAGAAAAAAAACCTTTTAACACGAAACTGTTCCTTAGAATAAGCATCAAAATTCTTTTAACACGAACAAAAAATGTTTCTTGTTGTTTTCATTGTAGGCATGTATAAGGGGTTATACATAATTTTTGAAATTCACAGTTTTTTTGTCACAATTTCACATTAGGGCCTTTTCAGTTTTTATCAAAATTTTCATATTTAAATACAATAAAAAGTGAACGAGGGAAAGTTCAATATTTCTAGATGTTTTTGAACGAAATTTATGAAAATTTAAGAAACCAACTGAAAAAAATTTATAAAAAAAATTTTAAGAAATCTGAATAAAATTTTTAAAATTTGATTAAGTAGTCTTAACAAATTTTATAAAATTTTAAGAAAATTAAACGAAAATTAAACGAAATTTAAAAAAATTAAAAAAAAAACTGAACACAGAATATTTTAAAAAACCTAAATAAAATTTATATATTTTTTAGAAATTTAAACCAAAAAGTATAGTATTTTTAAAACATAAAATTTGACCCAAAATAATGAAAATCCAAAGAATGTTCTCAACTCTGAAATTTTAATATTTATTTCCAAAATCAACTCATTAATAAAAACATATCAATACTTCCAATAGTTTTTGCCTCACCTTGTATGCACTAACCCCCCCCCCCCACACACACACACACACAATTCCCCATTCATTCATTCTATTCGTTCATTCAGAGAAAGAAACAAAATTTATAACTTAAAGCCAAACCAGAAATAACCATTTTTTTTCTTGAACTTCATTGATTTTTATTTTTGGAACCAACAACAATCAGGTGAAATTTTCACTTGTTAGAACTATAGTTGCCATGGAAACCATATTTGTATACACATCCCACATATAGTTGTTGTATTGGCCCTCGTCTCTCATAGACACCCATTATAACCCAACTTAAGGTGAAAAGGATGTATTTTGTAAAGTGAGACACTTCCTATATAATGTATATTCTTCACATGTATAATAAAGCCAAATAAAGTTCAATAAAAACTGAAAGTGACAGCTTTTAAGGGGGAGGGAAGGAGGAGAGGGCGGGGAAATATGGTCAATAAAATGGCGTATGAATAATTAGTTCTATATAAGCAGCATTGCAGGCGGTCAGGTGATTGACCACCCTGCATATATATATATTGTGTATATATGCCTGTGTATATTTATAGACCCATAAACCATATTAACATGAGACCAGTTCCAAATTATACAGGGTGACCCATTAAACGTTTTTTAAAACTGCAAAAGGACCTCTAAAGCTGCTAGCTCGAAACATCCGTTAAAAGTCCTGAGTGGGACATACCAAGCCTAAGGTTTACTGGTTCCATCAAATATCCAACGATGATGGGCTCAAAAATTTCATGGTCCCTAAAAATCAAATCAAATGGTACCCTCAAAAACACAATGATGTTCTCAAAGCTCAAATGATACCCACAAATATTCGAGGATGCCCTCAAATGATCAAACGGCGATCCCAAATAGTAAAGGATGTCCTCAAAGACCCAATTTTCTCCTCAAAGACTCAATGGCACCTTCAAAGACTCATTAGTGCCCTCAGAAATTCTATTTAGTGTTTAAAAGGCCCCAAAATCAACTCGCAAAATATAACAAACAAAACAAAATTAATATTTCACATGAGGAAGACTTTTTCTTTTCCTGTAAAATGTGTTTCATGTTATACTTTTGTATGTTTATTATATTAACGTATATAGACTATATAGGTATATTATAGTTTATAAGTTCCAACCCCTAATTTAAGCGGCCCACCTCCTTCTTCCTCTCTCTCTCTCTCTCTCTTTTAAGTAACATGCCAATGACAACTAAAGTACAGTTATCATGAAAAACATCATTTAAACTAATAGTATATACACACACACACACATAGAAAAGTAGGTGGTAGTTAACCATATTTACAAAATGACAACTGTTTTACAATCCCATATGTTTATATTTGATACAAATTCATCAAGATCACAAAATAACAATTAAGACACACACATACAATCATATATCTGTCTATTATGATTGAAAATAATACTATATATATAATATACATGTAGGTCTTTTGTAGGTGAGTGACCTAATCTTTTATGCAACGTGTGCCCCAACCACACATTTCAATTGAAAGAAGAAGAAAAAAAAGTTAACAAAACCACCACCCACAGTGTCATATCATAACTTAAGATTCTTATGTTACTTGGAAGTAAAATAAGTCATAATCAACACTTTTGATAATGATAAATTGACAAGATAGTGAAAAGTTCACAAACAGAATTAAAGTTCTTTTATTATTTTACACATAATATAAAAAGCTTCAGGAGATGAAAAGTTGCAACTTAAAACTATATTATATCTTATCTCAAAAGTATTTTCTGTCTCTGTCTGTATCACACATGTGTGTTTGTCTGCATTATGTGTCACTTGTGACAGTTAGGTCATTGCTATGAACAGCTAAGATTGAAAGGTGTTAAGAATCAAGGATGAGTAACTGTAACACATAAAGACACAACAAATGGACAAGAATCACAAGACACAAGGGTCACAAGACACAAGGGTCACAACAACAATTAACTTGTGACTTTGTGAAACACACACATGTGACACGCACATATATTACACTCACATGTGACACACATCCTATCACACACGCACATATAAGATACACTGTTACGCATGAACAAGAAGTGACAAACATGAATCACACACAAACATACAATTTACAAATAAGTAGTTACAAACATGTCATACATACAAGGAACAACACACATCCGTCACTAGAGAACGCACACAAAAAGTGACATTTGTTTAAGAATACAGACTCGTGTCAAACACAAACATACAATTCACAAGAGGCAGTGACACACATGTCACACATACATGCAACAAAAGTTACAAAACAGTGACAGACAAACACGAACAAATACACAGAGGAGAACACACACAAGAAGTGACACTTGCGAATAAATACAGATTCATGTCACAGACACACACACATACCAGTCACAATAAGTAGTGACACACATGTCACATCTCTACATGCAACAAAACAGTGACAGGCACACATGTAACACACATTTTCTACACTTCTTTTTTTAAAAAAAAGTACATGACAGACATTTCAAACCTAATATATAAAAGGAAACAAAAAAAAAGTACCTTTCAAACTTTTAAAGTATTACAATTTACGAAGCTTTTAAACATAATAACATGGTTGTACTTTTTTTTTCAAAAGGGCGGGTACTTCAAAAATGACGTCGACAGCTTTAAGAATTGGAGGCAACCTACAGCTAGAAGGAACCCCTGAGAGGCTGGCTTTTTAAGTCTGTTTCAGGGAGAGAGAACAACACATTGAGTAGACACACACACTTAAGAATATTACCCCCTCCTCCTCCCCTTCCTTTTAGTCCATTCCTCAACTCAACATTATTATAGAAAATATAAAAGAGTTATATAAGAATGGCATTCTGATGAATTTCATTGACAAACATTCATCCATCCTTTTTTTTTCTCCTCCTCCTCCTCATCATCATCATCATCATCATCAGCTCAATTCCAATCTAAAGATCATTTTTGAAGTATATTTTAGCCCTTTGCGGCGGCGGCGGCGGCTTCTTCATTTTTTTTGTTTTGTTGTTGTTGCCTGAAAATTGAACAACAAAATCAACTTTGTGTAATATACACACATACATTAAATAACCATTATAAAATGCAAAGTCATAATAGACATTGCTTTTATGATTGCTAAAATTCACCTTAAAGTGGACTTGTTATAGAAAGTATACACTTACTAACAAGGTTTTTTTTTATGCTTTGCTTATTATTTTACTTATCTATATACCTCCTTTATGTATGAATACAATTTCTATGATAAGATTTTAAAAGACAGGTGAAAAAGAAGGTAAGATAACAAAAAAAAATTGGTCAAAAACTCAAGCTTAAATATAATAAGAACATATTATTATTGTACTTATTCAACAAAAGATCTTTGAATCTATATTATAATATATATACCCATGTTATCCTGTCAACATCACGATAATACATTTTCTAATACATCTCTCTCACCTATAATATCTTTTTTTTATTATTTTACTCTTCATATACTTTATACAAATCAAACTTACATGTATCGTATAATACAATATATAAATGATAACTTGATAAGCCATGTTTTCAATCTAAAACAAATATATGCAAATTATAAAGTTCAAACTTGAGATAATTATTTAAAGGAAAAATTGCATTCCATAACACCAGAAACACACACTCATAAAAGAAGGACGGACACACAAGAGAAAAAAAAAACTAATAGTTTAAAGAATCCTTTAAATCTTTCTAGTATTTAAATTGATTTATCTAAATTAAAACAGGGAAGCATCAGTGGAATGTTTGGATGATTTTAGATCTTATGACATTTTTTTTTCATAGGTGGGCAGCTAATTCTCAAGTAATATCACTCAGAATGTTGGAAGTCATCTACACACTCCTAGTGAGAGAATTTTGATTTTCACGATTAATATGAGACCCTTTGTTGTTATATTGAGCAGCAAAGGTCTAAAACACCTAGAAAACAACAGGACACACAACCCACAGGAAAACCTCTACAAACACATAACTACACCAAACAAGCACCTTGTACACACACATGAGTTAAATGAATTCAAATCAAATGTGTTCAGGTGTGAATTATACGGAATCCAGTTAAGGACATACGAACCAAATAAAAATTGACTTTTTTATTAATATATTTAAATTGAAATACAAAATCAATATTTTATTGTCAATAGTTTATATAAATTATATTTAAAAATTAAATCAATATTTTCAGATTATATTAACTGAATAAATTGAATTCGACGACATATTGTTTGTTTGTCCTTCACGGGGCTACGTAGAACACGTTTATTATTTAAATGCATTTAAATTATCAGGTGTGTGTGTGTACTAGGTATAACATATCAAAGTTTTCAAACACACACACACACAGATATAATTATAAATATACATCAGAAACACATATTAGACACATACAAACAACATACAGACGTCAAAAACACACTTTTGTAGTCGATTCATCTCCACATCCACCCAACATTTTTTCATGAGTGTGTAAGACCTTCATTGCTAGAAAAAGTAACAAAGGTCTAGAAAAACACACCTAAAACAAAATACAACACACACACACACAAAAAAATACACACAAAAATACATACAAAAGTACATCAAACACACCAAATACACACAAGAAAACACACACAATACAGACAGACAGACACTCAAGAAACAAACACAAAATCATGCCGAAAAAAAATCACTTAAAATCACACAAAAAACAAACACAAACAGAAAAATAAAATAAAATTTAAAGGTAAGAAATCAAAATAAAACTTTTATGGAATATAATTTTTTTTAGCAACCTTGTCCAAAAAAAAATGTTTATTTCCAAGAAAATAACAGACAGTTCAAAAAGAAATCTAAGAAAACCAACTCAGTTGAAAAAAAGTATACATTGTTCTATTAATTCCACTTGAATAAGACGAGGGGAGGGGGGCAATCCCCCACCCCTTTCTTATATCCCTTTTCTTTAATTCCCCCCTCTGTTTCCCTTAATTTCTTAAGAAGTATTGGAGGGAAGGAGAGAGAAAGAGGGACATGTTCCTCCACCCCATGCACACCACTCATACTCAAAACTTCAATTTCATCCACGTTCACGTACTTATACTCAGATATTCTTGACCAGAAACACAGGGAGAAAAAAAAAGATATATGTGGACTTCATCAAAATTTATGATACAAGTTCCACGGACAAACCATGTCTGCAATACTTCATTAACGAGAAATCTCTCCCCCTCCCCTCCCCTCCCCTTGTTGTCTTTCCTTTTCATGAACCTCAAAAAATCCACCCCAGGTTTAAACAATTCCAAACGTTCTTCTTCTTCCCTTGTCTTAACTTTTTTGTGTGACGTCAATTTAAAGAAAAAAAACTTTTCAAGAACTGGTGACACTTGACAGTTAATTCTAATAAAAACTCAAGTAGTTCTTGCAAAACATCTTCATTATTTCAGATATTTAGAACATTTAACTAATTAAGAAAGTTTGCAATAAAACTTCAGGTGACAATATGTAAGGTGTATATAAATTTTATTTGGACTAGACTTCTTTTTGGAAACAACTTTTTAGGGGTTGGAACACACCACAGACCACTTTCGGTAGTCGATTTCGACTGCAAAATGAAGTCGGATTATCGCCAAAACCAACCACATCGAATCTTCCCATTAAAATACATTGCAACCACATCCCAACCACGAGCAACTTAAAATTCTTCCAAAAAAATTGTTAAAAATTATTTTTTGCCGTCTACTGATTTTAATCCTTATAGAAATTATCTTAGGACCTTATAAATAAAACTTTTTATAATTAAATTAATACGAAAAATAATACAAAAAATTGAAGTTTTTTGCAAAGACGGAAAAAATGGAAAGGAATGTTCCATATACCAAGGTTGCCCCCATAAGATGACCAATTATTACAGGTCTTTTGTTGACCAATAACATATGAACTAGGATAAGGTGGGGACGCGTGTGCTTAAACAAGAGGGTACCAAACTTGGTGGTAAATCCCCCCCCCCCACCCCTTCCACACAAAATGATATATGGACCTTACAAGATACAAAGTCAGTTTCTGCCCCAAAGGTCTTCTATGGTTAAAAAAAATACAAGATAGAAAAATCCATGTTCAATGTCCAACTACTGGCCAAGAATTGAGAAGGGGGAATATGGACTTTTCTTGTTCTTCTTGTTCTTCTTGATGGGGTGGACAGTAATAATGATGGACATGCTGACCATTTAACAAGTACAATATCTTTTAAAGGCCCCATATATCCAAAAGACATGAGAGAGAAAAAAAGAAGGGAGGAGGAGATCATGTTTTTTCAAAATGCAGGAATCTTAAATTTTTTTAAAAAAAAGAAAAAGCAGATGTGAGGAACAGATAACTTAAAAAACAAGTTATTCCCTAACTTTTAAAGTTTTAAACTAAATTTTGTAAAACTCATGAAATTTTGTGTTTTTTTTCTTCTTCTAGAAAGTTAACAGGTGTTCAAAGATTAAGTAGGGCTAAAATACCTGTGGAATAAAAGGACCCCCAAGTGTGGGGGGACCTTAAGAGTGTTTCAACATTATCATAATATGATATTATGAGTGGCTCGAGTTTCAAGTTAACTTGTGTTTTTTATACCTCAATAAAAATAATAACTTAAATGTTATTAAGATAAAAATGAAGTTAAGTGTCCTAAATGTATTTCAGTTTTTTTGCTGAATTTCAAGTGTAAACGGCTCCTTTCAAAATCTGATTATTTCTGTCTTTTAGAAGCAAAATAAAGAAAAAACTTAAATGTTTCTGAAACTAGAAGGGTATGTGGGTATCACAATCATTTTAGTGGGTTTTCGCGATTATATCTTTCAAAATTAACTTATTTTGTTTATAGACAAGAATTAAAAAATGTCGTCTGCTTAAAAGTTTAATCGTTTTCAACCCTTCTAGTTTCTCTTTTTCCAGAAAGACAGAATAAGAGTTTGAGAGTTTAAAACCAGATTACGTGATTCAGTTCCATCTTTTATCTAAACTAAGAGTTAAAAATGCATTCAAGGAACAAGTTAAATGTGTTTAGTTGAATTATATGGAGTCCTGTTAACGACATGAACACGAAAAATTTGAAGTAATTCATATTTGAAGAAATTGAAATACTAAATCAATCTTTTGTTACACTAACCACATTATATTGAAATACAAATTTAATAAATTTCAATCTTAACTCAATTATATTAGAAATAATATAAAATGAATAAATTGATTTCGACGGAGATGTTTGCTTTTGTCCTTAACAGGGCTCCGTATAGCATGTTTAATATTTAAAAGCATTTGACTTTTTAGGTTTAGAAGATGATAATAGTTTTGACATCATTTCTCGTTTTTAAAACAAAATACACATAAAACTACATGAAAATTATAAGAAAAATCCCCACAAACCCGATTGATTCTAAATTGCTGAAAAGTGTTCATTTCAATTGATTAACACCTTTTTTTTTCTATTTCAAGTTATCTTTCAGATTTGCAATAAAAACCAATTTGATGTAAATTTCTCTTGTTTTAACCTTTATAGAGAGAGAGAAAAAATGTACAAATCACATCACATTTATAACCTTAATACAGTATAACTATAGCAACAACAAAAAATTCACTATGAAAATTCACTTCTAATTTTTTTTAAAGTTGCAATAAACAAAAAAATGTAAGTAGGAATCTAAAAAAAATGGCTGCGTGTTTTATGTAATATTAATATATTAATATAAAAGCACGTCACATGTAAACACACACAATAATAATAAATGCGTTCACAGATAACAATAGAAGAAGAGAATAAATAATAAATATATATAAAGAGTGTCAAAAGATGACTTTAAAAATATTTTCTTGCTAAATATAATTTTTATCTCATGTCAACTTATCTCTCTCTCTCTCTCTTTTGCTCTGTTTTCTCTATCGGATTCTATCTCTTATTACTTTGTGTGTGTGTGTTTCAACTCAAAGTCATAATTATATCAAAAAATGTAAATGATGGCAGAAAATTTATCTGCTTATAAATTGTAAACTCCTTTCCTATTTTTTTATAATACATTTATTTATAAGTATAAAATTTATAGACTGAAATGTAACAAATAATAACAACGTGTCACATCATTATTAAAATAAAGAAATTGTTATAACTGAACTGTTATAAGTGAATAAAATAAAAAAAGAGACACAGAGACTACAAGAAGTTGGATCTAAAAATTCTTAAGACCTGGGTTTCAGAGACAATCATTTTAATGTAAGTTAATATGACTCTCTACTGCGCATGTGCATTGTTGTAACGCACCTTGAATTTGAGTCGGTTTTTTGTTGAAGCGCCTTAACTCGCTTGCAAAGCATTACGAGTAGCCGCACTTAGCTTAAATCAACCTCAGGAGGTGGACTACCTATATTCCAGGATTGGTCTGCATTCTGACCCCATACTTTGTTGAGTATAGGTGTATTCAGTACGGCCATCAGTGCCACAGTCTCAACACAGTATATGTCAGCTAGAAAGGAACTGGACTCTCTTTACCTACGTAAAATAGAGGGCTTGACCTGCAGAGGTGCCACCCACAATTTGAAGTACTTTAGATTATACTTCAGCGACTGGAGTTTGTACATTGCTTTATAGAGCGACCTTACCTTAACCTACATTAACCACATGACCTGATTTCAGGCATAACACTTTCATAGTTTGGCTTTTTTTCCAGTAAGCTTCTTGGTGCAAAAGCTTGCTAACATTAGCACCAAAAGCTAAACGTACAAGCACACCATTTGTGCAATTTAGCATGTGTACAGCTGAATAAATGCTAAAAAAGTAGAAGAGTCTCAAGAGCTAATGTTATTAACTTGTTTTACAAGTTCGCGTTTATTCACTTTAGCTTTGCTCAAGTAAGCTAATAGACAAGTGCTAAACAGTATACAAAAGCCAATGTTGATTGTTATGTTGCATTTTTCCAGTTAAGATTTTCTCCAACCTAACCATACAGCTGGCATTTGTACAACTCTTAACATAGTATAGTTCTTGTAATAAATGTTACGGGACAACTTAGCTCTGGCATAAAAGCTAAACTGAATAACCGAACAGTTAATTTAATAACAGTTAATTTAATAACTTTAATAAACAAAAATAGAGAAAATTAAATTGATTCTGACTTAAATTATCAACAAAGAGAAAATATAGACAATCTCAAAAAAGATTGTTTTGTCAGAATTTCTGAAACAAAAAGAGAAAACCAAAGATGACCGTCATTCCATTCATTCATTCATTCATTCTGAGTGATTTTATTGAACACCAATTTGCCTGAAGAGTTAGTTCTCTTTTAGAACACTTTATTACTTTTAGGTCACTTTATCAGATGTTCACCACAAATCCTCACTGAAAAATGTCCGCCCATTTGACCAGTACCCGGTATATCGCAACCATATTATCATCTTTGAAAACATACCCTCCCCACCACCCCCCATAGGAAATATATTTTTTTTATTATTACACATTTATTCAACTTTCTATACTTATTAGAATGTTAAAAAGATATAACATTACCAAACAAAAATCAAACCCAATTATAGGGTTTAATAATCACAAGTGAAAAATGTCACATAAAACCGTAAACCAAAAATTACACCCACTTTTCGTTGAAATTTTATTTATGAGCTAAACTGACCGGTGGTCAACCTATTGAATCTGAAGAGCAAAACTTGGCCCACTATACCTATCTCTAGTTCAATGAAACACCTGTTGTTATAACTCAATACTATAAGCGACTTTATAAACACCTTGTATAATAAATTTATTAACCACAGCAATAAAAATATGACCGTTCTAGTTTTCTTTTAAGAAAAATGTACTCGTTAAAAACTAGAATCACATTTGAATTTATACTTACGATATCTTTGAAAATGATCCAACTTTAAGTAGACTTTAACAAGTTTCTTCTGAAAGATATCAACGTGGAAATACCATTCTAGTTTATAAAACACATTCAAACTTTCGTTTAAGATCGTTTATGAACAGCTGTTTTTTATTTTTATTGCCATGTCTTTCAGGTGCAAAATGAAGAGAAACTAGAAAGTGTTTTAGAAACTAGAAGAGTAGCTCAATCATTTAAAGATATTTTCAAGAAGACAAAAATTAAAAACATCGTCTGCTTAAATTTAGACATCAAAAGCTTATTTAAAAAGATATCAAACATGAAAGCACCATTCTTCTAGTTTTTAAAACAACTTTCAACTATCACTTGCTTAGACTTTCAATAAGAACACTTTGTGACATAATAGAACACCTTTAATGGAATGAAAAAGAGTGGCTCATTTCTGTAACAAAAGTTGGACATGTCTTCTTATTTTTAATCTGCCTTTAAAAAAAGTTCCTGCAACTTTTTTTTTATTATTGTATATATTTACAAAAAAAAAAAACCTGCCAGGCAAATTTTAAAAGTATAATATCCAAGAAACACATTTACCTTCATACAATATCCAAAACAACAACAATAAAAAAATTGGACCACCCCCTCGTTAAAACTATCTTTTCATAATAATAAAAAAAACTAGAAGGGGCTTTCCCATCATATATTTATTATTGCATATCCTGTTCTATAATAAGTGAAATCTATTTTTGCCTCTTTTTTTAAAAAAAAAAGAAATATAACCATCTGCTTTTTTTTTGTTGCCAACAACAATTGCAACAAACAAACACCTTTGAAATGAAATTGGACGTTTCCAGGAGAAGGTAGCACCCAAAAGGTGAAACAGATAGACTGAGTGAGAGAGAGAGAGACAGAAAATCCTCTTTAAAAAAAAACCTCCAAAATGTGCATTTGATATTTTTTGATGGCCAAAAACGCGTTTTCTGATTGACCGGAACATGCACCAATTTTCATTATTATCATTCATCATATATGATTTGAAATCCTATTATAGACGTCCTTTTTGCACATAAACACACAAAAAAAAAGGTTAGTTCATATATATTTTATTTTTCAAAATTTTATTTTGGGTTATCAGAGGGTTACAGCAAGCTGAAGGTCCACCAAGCCCACTCTGAGCCCTCTGACGGACTATAAGCCCTGTTTTTTAATCATTAAACGAACCGAGAGCCTCTTTTGGCCCTTTTCTATCCTTTTGTGCCTCTAAAGATGTACCAGTACACCATTTTTACCTTTTGCATCTCAAATTGAGCCCTTTAACAACCCAGAACAATGTTTAAAATTAAGCATTCATCAGGAGCCTCATTTGTGGCACAGTTCTGTCCTTTTGTACCTCTAAAGGTGTAACTCCTCTGGTGTCAATTTTCTAGAGCTACACCTCTGAGTCTTTTGGTGACCTTGAACAATGTTTACGATTAAACTCCTCTATTTTCAGCGCAACTTAGGGTTCATTTGGAGCTTCTTTTGGCCCTTTTTTCTGGCCTTTTATGTCCCTAAAGGTGTAACCACTATTTCCTATAATGTTTAATATTCCCCCCTCCTTTAGAGCAAACCTTATAGCCTCTCCTTTGGCCCTTTTCTGATTTTTGGAGTTTCATAAAAGAGTAAAATGGTGTATCCCCCCCCCTCTACACCTTTTGTTTCTACCTGTGGGCACACGTGTGTATGTAGCACTATATCCGTATCCCCCTTTATTGCGTATAGATCTTGATCTGACCATTGGTCAATCTCATAAATCTTATTATGTTATTATTATACTCAATGATGGTTCTTAATTGAAGACTATCTTTAAGTCTTGTTTAATTCCAGTGTTTTCTTTAAAAAAAAAAAGGTAAAATTGGTAATAAAACAAAACAAAAGTTTTTAAAATCCGTTATTTGTAACACCCCCTTAAGCATTTGCGTTATTTTTGTTTTTCAGGTAGGCAAGCCTCATTTCAGTGTGCAGATAGATCTTCTAAATCAAAAATTTTTCAAAGTTTTTTTTTCTCTCTAAAAAGTAAGAAAAAAAAAGGTAAAAAGTAGAATTGCTTAAAACCCCATTTGTTAACTGGAAAATTACAGCTTTTGTATCCTCCACTCAATAAAAAGGAAGCCTTAACATCATCATGAGATCCTCTTTTTTAAGCTTTGAGGCTATTTTGTAACAATTCATATACTCAAAAGATTCAAATGATTTATTTTTATTTTTTTGACATAATACACGAAAATAATATCCCAAGGAACAAATTGCCTTAAAAAAAGAGCCCTAACATTGTTTTCCCCTTCTAGTTTAAACAGATATTTAATGTTTAAGCCCTATATTAAGCTTTTATGGTCCTATTCTTAATGATTGCTTAGGCAAAGCAAGTACTTAAACTCAGCAACTTTTAATAAGAAACTTCACGTAAAAAGTTGCTAAGTTGCTAATCATTAAGGCACTTGCAATATCAAGCAAGTGTTTCTCAATGTGTGTTTCTCAAGATCCAATTATCCCAAATCCCGAGTTTAGATCAACCAACACAATTATGCTTTTTTCAATCAAAAATACTGGTTAGAAGCTAGAACTAGTTGACAATTGATAGCAACTAGATGCCTTAGCCTCTAACCAGTGTCTTTGATTAGGTAAGAATTAATTCACAATTGGCACTTGGGCCACACATTGGTTAACATTTACTAGATACTGCATAAAAATCCTAGCCCTAATAATCATTCATTAAGAATACGACCCTTAGGGCTTTTCTTAAGTATTATATAGTTAAATAGGGTCCTTTTCTTAAAATAATTGCATAATTAAGGGCCATTTGTTGAACACCTGCTTTTCTAAACAACAAACCAACATAAAAAAATAGAAGCTACTGAAAATTCAGAGGCTGTTATTAACAACACATGGAAAAATATAACTACTTCAACAAAAACATAATTAGAAACTTGAAGAAGCATTTTTAAAAAAATTAAATTCAGATTCTAATTACATGTTTCCTCAAACTAATAATTGCAATTATGATTAAAAAACGAAAATACTATCATATTAACAATATAATAGTAGAAACGATAAAGTAAAGATAACAAAGATAAAATAATATTGGTTTAAAGTCTACAATAGGAGGAGATTGTAAACGGGGCCTCACCGAACTCTGTTCTGTCTTTTAGGTGTAAAATCGGAAGAGAAACTTGAAATGGTGTTTACAAAACTAGAAGGGTTAGCTCAATCACTTATGGGTCTATTTGGTAGCATTGCAGGTATGAAGGACCACGGATCTCACTGGGTGGGGAGGAGAACGTATTGAGAGGTGAGGAATTTGTATAAAAAAAAAATTCAGAACGTGCAGGACCGAAAAACGCGTGTAAAAGTTAGATATTTACATGGTGGTCTATGGCATTTTAAAAAGTATGTTTAGCCTGTTTTAACATGCATGGAGCACGCGCTCCACAAGCCCTCTCCACCAGGGTCAGGAATGTGAGTAACACGTGCGGACTTGTTGCACGTGCAGAGATCAGCTGTATTTCGTTGAATTTCGTGAAATAGTGTACTTTTTCTGCATAGCAAATGTGCAATACTCTCATCAAAATAACCACAATTAGGGGCCATTTTTCGACAACACATTGAAAAATGCTCATTTTTTATTAAATTATTACCCACCATGCACCACCACTCTCGGGCTTTGAAAATATTTACATTTTTCAAGCGAACGTTTTTTTCTAGAAAAATAATGCGAAAAAAAAATTCAAAGTGATTTAAAAACTAGAATTGTTGGTGATAATGCTAGGTTTTCTTTTTCAATGTTGAGGACATCTTTAAAAATAAACTTTTTATGAGTTTGAAAAAAGCGAAAATAATTTTTCATGAAATGTCAATGGAAAAAACGGGCCATTTTCAAACTGAACTATAAAATATTTATTTTTTAAGATACTGCTTTGAAAAAACGTTTAGCATAATCTTTGACAATTCTAGTTTTGAAAACAATTTGAATTTTTGCATAATGTTGTTTCTAAAAAAAAAACGTTTACTTGTCGTTTTTGCGTCCAAGTTTTACAAAAACGTCTATGTAGCAAAAAGCATCGGTCAATGCAATGACGTCATCCGGAGAGACAAAAGCAGAATAAATATTACATGTAGATTATATCTATTCCGCTACCTTAAGTGATTGAGTTACCCTTCTAGTTTCTAAAACACTTTCAAGTGTCTCTTCATCATTGCGCTTGAAAGATAAAATAACCATTTGTTCGAGGAGTGTTTACACTGTAAATTTTAAACCACCTTAAAGTTGCCTCTAAATAAACTGATGAAATAAAATGTGTTGTAATAAAATAACAACAAAAAAAAAAAACAGAAAATACAAATCCTGCCCCGTTTATGAAATAAATCCAGCTGACCAATGTCCATCTAGCTATCAATTTAAATAACATTCACAGCCAAACTTTCTCATGAAAAAAACACACATCGGACCGGGTCTCTCAATTGAAAAACGGATGCAAAAGAGAGGAGGACTGGAGGATTAACAAAATGAACGGGGAGGGAAGAAAATCACCTTTGGAAGAAACATAGGATAAGGGACAACCTCTCAACCCTCACCTCCGCCTCTCTATCCTTTTATTTGAGCCCCCCCCCTTCCTTATCCCCTTAATCCCCTCTAAAAATCACTTTATTATATACAAGAGTGGTTTTTTTTGCGCAAAAACGCGAGGCAAAAAGTCAAGACGATGTCCTTTTTCAAGTTATATTCAAAATTCAAACGTCTGGAAATTTGTTTATTTAAAAAAGGGGGATATATTAAGGAGGGTTAAGGATCTCCCCTTATCCCCTTGTTATGTTACCTCACCTTATATTTTTAACAAAAAAAAAATTCTACCCTCCAAACAACACCTTTTTCTGTATCTACTCTGTCGAACGCTTTCTCCAAATCTATCTAGTCCTCCTCCTCCTCCTTCCTCTCTAAAAGAACCCAGAAAAAACGTTCCAGAGATTCGTTTATATTTTTAAAAGTTCTCTTATGGGTCCCTTTGGACTAAAATTGGAGAATATGTTTCGAGGAGACTCATTTACCAAAGGGCTTTTTATATTTTTTTGAGTGTTCAAGAAAGAAAATCCGACATAACAAATCCGAAACTATTATATTGGTATGACGTTAACAAATCGCAATAGATTTTTCATTTAGAAGAATAAAAAAAGAACTCCCTTTTGTAAATGATTTGAAATGAACAAAAAATGTCGGGGCTTAGCCCACCCACCCTCTTCTTATTCATAGGTTACGTCTCTTTCTGAAATAACTAGGACCTTTTTTAATGGAGTTCCATGAATACAAAATTAGAAGTTTCTTATACTTTGTCTTTTTTTAAAAAAAACCTGAATTTTTTGGAGAGAGACTCATGGGAAATTTCTGGACACCAAACACAATTTTCGACAATAACAAAAGTTCTTGAATTTTGTCACGAAAAAAAAAATGAATAATTGGGTTTATTTTCTAAAAAGTCTAAAAACCACAGTAAAGAAGAAAAAAATGGATAAAAGATTAATAGTTTTGCAGTAAAAATCTTCTTCTGGATCTTTTCTTTTTGAAAGCTTTTTGTATAAGAGGTTCTTCTGACTTTCCAAAATATTCTTAGCCTTCATGAAGCATCTTGAAATCACATTTATATTATTGTGTGTATGTCTTCAAAAGCTAAACTGTATGAGAACTAGAAACTAACAAAGAGTTGACCTAAAATATTGTCCTTATAAGCTGAGGCAAAAACCACCTAAACTTCAAGCATGGAACAAACTGGAGGTACAAATGGTACTAGAAATTACAAATTACAATTCCGCAATCCTGCACTATACAATAATTGTACATCAGATACTACACATCCATTAAGTTTGTTGTCAATTTTGAACTCGGGAAAACATTTAGAGAAATTCAGTAAAAATGAAATTTTATATTTGGTAGGTGATTCCTACTGGTTAATTTTATAATTTCATAATTAATATCAAAGCCTGCCAACTTTGTCAACCGTTGACTATCGATAATATCGATATACACATTTCAAGAGCTCCCCAAATTGTTTTTACCAACAATCCACTCGCTTATACAGCTCTTAGCTCTAATACAGCTCTCAGCTCTTGTACAGCTTTTAGATTTTATTCAGCTCCTAAGTAGCTCTTATACAGCTTTTTTGCACTTTTAACTCTTGTAAAGGCTTAGTTTATGTGCCCAAACTTGGTCTTGTTTGGGGTTCAGTTCTTCTGTGAGTTTAGATCTTGTCCTGATTAGTGATTACTGATTAGCTTCTTTCTGTCCAGTTTTATCTTTGGCCAGTTTACCTCTTGTATTATAGCTTGGCTTCTGCCCCATGTAGTTTAGCTTCAAGACAAGAGTTTTGCTCAAATTTCCACAAAAAAAAATGTCCACAGTTCACTCCTAACATAATTCAACATATAAATTCCATATCCATGTACTTATTATAAAAGAGTAGATGAAATTTATGACTCAAAAGTCTGAAATTCTTGAATAGAAAATAAAAGAACCCACTAAAAACCCGCCCCTCCTATTTAACCCAGGTCCACAATCACATCACAGACCATGCAATTGGAACCTAAGGTTTGCCATATTATTATACCCATACCCATTTTATAATAATAAAGATATTACATAAAACAAAATTTATATCCTGAAGAAAAAAGTTGTCTCTAATGTTAAACATTTCTGAAGTGACTCTCGTGCCCCCCCCCCCCTCTCCATTTCGGCCCCCCACCCTTTCACCTTTTACTTCAGCACTCACATAAACTATATGAAAGCTTACTTTTAACAATAACGCAATGACCAAGCATAAAATGGCCCATTTGTGGTCTTGTTCAAAAAACACACATCTCCAAGTGGGTCCCAAAAAAAAATGCAATCATTGGTGGTGAACCATAATTTCAAATAAACTTGGCATAATGGAGGGAGCTCATATTGTGAATTTTGACATAAATACCGAGCTTCAAGCCCTTAATCGACTCAATATATACTTCATTCCTTAGAAAGAAAAACCCAAAATAAGGGTGACAAAACAAAAAGGCCCCACACTTGGTTCCTCTCTCATAACAAAGTCATAATTCTTGTTTATTTTAGCTTATATATAAAGATACTCGTGGGTATACAATAATAATAATGGGTCCCATTTCATAACTGAAATACTGCGTGAAACAAGAAGTGCGTTCAGTTACTCAGCTCGTTTTTGAAGCTACTTGAGAAATTTTTTTAGCTCTATGAGGAACCATACATGTAAAAAAATCGGTTAATTTTGTCCAAAAAAATTAGCAGTTTAGATGTGGACTTATAATTAAATTTTTGACATGAACGGCTCCTCATACATCACAAATTATTCAAATTGCTTTTAAAAAAGATAAGAAACTTGAATATTTTTATAAAAAGTTTATTTCGAAAATTATCATTTTAATGCTCAACTTTAATTCTCCTTTACTATTCTAGTTTCTAATATGCTTTTATGTCAGTTTGAAAATGACTCAATTTTAAGCAGGCGACACTTTTAAATTGTTTTCTATAAAAAAATATTTCTAAACATATCAAAATCATGAAAACACTTAAGTGATTCAGCTAACCCTTCTAGTTTCTAAAACACTTCATATAGTGTCTTTTTAGTGTTCTTCTTCTGAAATGAAATTTTGGGCTACATAAATCAAAATACAGGGTGCATCATCACCAGTCATATTTGGTAATCTGACTGAATTGGTGAATTTGATTTTACCCTTTAATAAAAAAGAAAGAAACCTCCGAGCACAGGGTTCCACAAAATGGAAAAAAACAATGCTTTATTGTGCAAAAAGGAGGAATTTCAGAGGAATTAAAGAGGAATTTTAGAATATGCGGAAAACCCCTGATGAGAGGGTATAATTTGAAGTTCAAGTTTCTTTTACTGAATTTGGACCCTAGATATGTGGTTGGCCCATTTTTTGATATATGGGCCAATATCATATATGTTTCAAGAGATAATATTGTTAAAAATTTTAAAAGTGCTCAAGTAGATTTTCAACTTTAAAAGGTTGCACAAAATACACAATTGTTTTTTTTTTTCGGTGGGATTTTTATCTGTCATTTTCATCTACAAGGTTTTTAACATGAACGTTTCATGTCTAAAGAGAGTAGAAGGGGGGGTGGATGGGTTACACCTGATACGGGTCAGTGAGCCAAAATGTAGTAGTAGTAGTAGTAGTAGTAGGGTACACCCCCCTTCCCCCCACCTCAAATGTGACACATCTTTTTTTTTGGAAGGCCTTCACTTAATTACGTACTCTTAGGTCAGTTTCACACGGACCACTTTGTAGTGCCACCACAAAGACGCAACTTGCTTCACACGGATCACCACTGAAGGCCACTCACCGCCACTATTATGACCTTGAACATCAGCGACAAACAAGTTGTGGTTCACCACTTGTGGCAGGACTAAATACTGACATCCTTTACTTTTCATATAATTTTTTTAAAAGAAATTTTGCCATTTTAAAAATTATTTCTAAAAATTCCATCCACACAATGAACACTTTGTGTCACCACGCAGTGATAGACGCGGCGTGTTTCACACATGTTGCGGATTCGACACTCGTGGCTCAACTGAAACATTTACCGACAATTTGGGGCAACAAATAACTATTTCAGTGTCTTATGTGAACAGCCTCATTGGAATCAATGATCTGTTTATAAAGGAACACTTTTTGTGGTGACATAAAAGTGTCTCGTGTGAAGTTGGGTTTCATTAGTGTGCCTATTATTAATTTAGTAGCCCACTAGAAATGAAATTAGGTGCAACAGAACCACAAGAAAAATGGTAATATGGCGTCAGCGTTCCCGACAGAACAGAGCTTATACTGTATTATTATTTATTATTAATATAATTACTCGCGAGCCACTTCATGAGAACCACAAAAAACCTATCTAACCACTTTTTTTTTGTGTTCTCTAAACGAAGATATCACAAATATAATATATTAATATTAAATAGTTGTTGTTTCACAAACAAACTTTCAGGAATTTTGTTTTTCTATCTTTTAAAAAAGTTTTTACTTGTATTTAATTTAATTCCATTTTGAGGCAAAATTCTACAACATTCTCCACCGAACACACAAACGCACAAAAAAACTTTTATTAAGTTATTGTTTTAAAAAAATCTATTGTTTAAGAACCAAAAAAAAAAATGTGAGAAACAGTTTTAAACGTCCAACAGTTTTTTTTCTTCTAAATAACAATTGTTTGTGGTTCTAAATTGGCGGCCATGACAGTCACAAACAACAGTTATACTCCCTTATTATAATCAATTCTAATGGCTACCCACCCCCCCCCCCCCCCCTTCTCTATTTTTACTAAGAAAAACATTCCATTCTTAAGAAAAACAAAATGGAAAATCTCATTTTCAAAAAAGACATTATTAAGCATTTGGTATAATAATGACTTTCACTTCATTAAAATAAGGAAATGCGTGTTTCTCAATGTAATTTCGCCTAAAGACACAAAAAACTATTCAAACCCCTCTTTAAATTGAAATCCCTCCTCCATCTTTCAAACATCATTTACAAGAAATGTATTATCGTTAATTGTTAATTTCGATTATCTTAACCCTCTTCGTTTTTTTTTTTGGTATTTGTAATGTTGCCTAAAGATTTTAACGAAATCGTCGAGAATTAATTATAAGTTAATTAAGTTTATATGAAACGGATGTGTTGTCAAAACACTACAACTTTAGTTGTTTTTACTTACAGAAGAAACTTAATCAAAATACACTATGACTGGTCATTGCACAAAACCACAAATTAAGCATTTTAGGCAATGTGCACACTGTCTAAAACAACTAACCAATATAAAGCCTCAATCACATTATATACAACTGGTTTAAAACAACATTCCATTTATTAAATATCACTTTTAAATCGGGTATCACCCACTGGAAATGAAGACATTGTTGTCTTAACGTTACTTGGAACTCAAAACATCCATCCACTCACTGCATCTGAATTGATTTGCGCGCAAACAAGTTTTCAACTTTTAAGAGATTTGCTGGGACGTAACATTTTGGGTCGCGGGCATCACAAACCAGAAATGAAGACAATGATGTCTTGCAAACTTTCCTTTTGGGTGAAAGACATTTTTAAGTTGCAAAGTCAAGTTGTCACTTGAATTTCAACTTGTATACCCTCTAAACAGAGACACAACATAGAAAAAGCTCGTGTTTTATTGCACTTGCATTTGAACTAACAAGTTTTTCTATATTTAAATCCTCTTCCAGAGAGTTTAAGTTCAAGTTCAAGTGCCATGCAAATGCAAGAAGGAAACATTACACTTGTCGCTTGAACTTCAAACTTCAACTTGTACTCTTTGTTTTATTGCTATACATGTTGAACAGTGTTTTTCGATGTTGGAATCCTGGTTCATGACTTTAACCAAAATGTAGAATTCCACAGATAAAATTTAATGTAGTGAAGAAAAACCAAAACATGCTTACTATATTTACTTAGTAAAAAATGTTAAGTAAGCACCATAATTCAAATATAACACTTATGATCATTACCAAGTATTATCCCGATTTATATAATTGTTATATAGGCTTATATGTTCCCACTTGTATACATATGTATACCTAATCATAATATTATCACATTGTGATTTATCACCACCACCACCATTCGTGACAATATTTTTACAAACATCCGTAAAACTAAAATAGACATGGTTGTGTGTACACACACACTTAAGAGGCTAATGAGAGGAGGGTATATTAAAAAATCACAAAGCGGTTATGATAGTTACAGCACACACACACAAAAAAACCTCATTATTATCAGAAAAGAGAGTGAGTAAAAAAAGTAGAAGAACCAATTAATTGACTGCGACTTCTAATCACAATGAACTCCTGTGACACATTCATGAGATTCGGACAAGACAACCGTTCATGTTTAAATTGCAAAACCTCTTTAAAAAAACAACAGGGTTTCAATTCCCTCCACCCTATTTCCAACCCTCATCTTGCACCTTCAGGGCAACAAAGGTGTAACTGTTAAACAAAACCCAAAGTTATAACTTTTTGAAAGTTTTAACTTCAAATGTATCTATGTACTTAGTGGAGGGTCTTTTTTTGGTTTTTCTTCTTCCTGACCAACATTTTCAATCATCTTCTTGTGTCTTGTCCCATCGCCACAGGCAACAAACGGATTAGTTTTAACTTTTTAAGAGTTATTCACAAAAGTACAAAATGGGCCACATTATGGCCCTCAACTTGAGTGATAAGGCGTTTGGCACACAAACCACTTTTGGTGACCGATTTCGACACTGCAAAATGTAGTCGCAGGTGGTTGGGCGGTGGTTGCAGTGTATTGCAATTGTAAAAACCCTAACCTGAACCCTAACACAGACCACTTTTGGTGGTCGACTTCGACAGTGAATAATGTTGCCGAACGTGGCTGAGTTGTTGGTTGCATTGTATTGCAATGGAAACAAGCCTGACAGTGGCACACAGACCACTTTTGGTGCTCAGTTTTGAAACTGCAAAACATTTTAGCAGGTGGTTAAGCTGCTGTTTCCAACTGACTTTCGCACACCAGCGACAAATCGACTACATTTTGCAGTCGAAATCGACCACCAAAAGTGGTCTGTGTGTCAAGGGCCTCTCAGGAGCCCTCAAGGAGCCCTTAGGTTGCTCACCTGTATTTATGAAAAATAAGACAAAAGAAGAAGAAGAAGAAGGCGTCTTCAACTCAGCAGGTGGGACTCGAAAAACTCTTAAAAAAGAATAAACTTTTGACCAAAAACAGTTTTTGAAAGTTGAAGAAGTTGAAGAAGAAGAAGAACTCTCAGGCAAAAAACTTTTAAAATAAGACAGAAACTGAGATGAAATTCTTATATTTTTTTTAAAAAAAGAAACACCTCAACCCTCCCATGTTTCTACCTTTACCTTTAGAAGAAGAAAAAAAAAAACTCAATTTCTAGTCTCCATGTAGAGAGAGAGATAGACACCTTTTGTTCCATGCATAAAATCCAATTTATAATATTCTTTCAGAAGGCAAAACCTCCCCCCCCCCTTTTACCTTCCTACCTATCCAACATAGCTCATATTTTAACAAAAAAATCTTTCATTATAAAATATATACGTAGACACATTTCCGTTATTTATATATTATATTTTTTTCTACATGAATAGAAATTGTGTTTCCTCTTTCTCTCTCTCTTCAGAGTTATTCTTTTTATGGACTTAAAAGTTAGTTACTCTCAAACTTAACTTGCTAGTTGTAAGTGGCCACACACACATTTTCATGAAGCACATTTCAAATTGTATCATAGAAAGTTGTGATAGTGTGTCATTTTGAAATTTTTACTAGTCTACTCTCTCTTTGTATGCCTTATTTTACTGGCTGAAATACAGAAACAAAAATCAAAGAGACATTTTCAAAATGCATTGAAAAACAACTGTTTGAATGTCACAGAAATGTTGTGACAAGTGGTATTTATCACAGAAAAGTTGTGATAGTGTGGTTTTTAAATTTAATATATTCTACTTTTTTATTTATTTTACTGGATGGAATACGCAACAAACAAAAAAACAGGAAATCGTAACAAGAATCAATTTTTCCTGAAATGTTTACAGGAATACGATACTAGAAGTGACCATCACAGTTCTAGAAAAAGGACTATTCTACTATAAAGTGCATATAAATATTGTAAAGGACTTCTTTGGGACCTTATTTGGAAGATGGACAAAATTAACATTAAAAATTCAACAATTTTCAGAGGAATAAAAAGCGAAAATTCATAAATACAACAAACGAAAACACAATTCAAGTAAGTATAATAATGAAGTCATTAAATAACAAAAATGGCCGCCAAAAAGGACAAAAATCTCCATATTTCAGAAGTAACTTCACAATAAGAAATTGAAAATTGTTTTTTTTTTTTAAACTAGAAAAGTAAATGAATCATATGAAATTATGAATATGGTCTTAATGGCAGTTTAAAAATTCAGACAAAGTCTACAAATTAAACATAAAAAATGGCCGCCAAATAGAAAAAAAAATTCACTGAAGTAACTACACAAGAAGAAGTTGAAAATTGTTTTTTGGAAGAGAAACTAGAAGAAAGAGTATTGAATGATTCATATATTTTAAAATAAACTTTTTATAGTAATTTAAAAAATCAAACAAAAGGTACAAACTGAAATTTTCACCTTTTTGCATGAAAAAAAGTTTATTTTTCATCATAGGCCCTTTATTAATAATTAATTTTACTCATCTAGTTTTTAAAAAAACATTTTCAATTTTCCCTTAAGGTTGCTCTTATATGATCACATTGATCAAACGTTTTTTTTTCAACTCGTTGATTATTCTGCATTTCAGGAGTAAGAAGACTAAAAAAATTACGTGTGTTAGAAACTAGAACGGCTTTGAAAAAATATCCACAAGAAAATTCTTTCAAAGGATTGAAACACCCTTCTAGTTTCTTAAACACATACAAATTTATCTTCATTTTACACCTACAACTGGTTAAAAGAGAATTATTTCAAAATGCAGAATCTAACTGGTCCTTTTTAAATTTTACATCAGAAATTTAGTAGCTTTCATTTTCTAGTATTTTATTTGATACAATTCATTTTATACTTAAAACGTAGAAGGGTCAATAATATTTTTTCCACAAATAGACATGATTTTATATCAAGTATGTCGCAGAAGCAAAAACACCTCCGAAAACTATTAATAAAGTATACAAAGTGGTGGGGCTCTAAAAAGCTTATTTTAAAAGATATCATCATCATGAAAAAATATATCATTAAGTGATTGAGCTACTCTTCTAGTATCTAAAACACTGTCAATTTTTTTTTTTCATTCTGAAAGTAAAAATAATCAAGAATTCGAGAAGCGTTTACACTTTCAAATTACGCACAAATAACAGAATTAAACCTACGGAAACTAGTCACTCGAATTTCAACTTGAACTCTCTGAGCAGGGTTCCAACAATCCACATTCAAGAATACAATAGTGTTTCAATGTTGAAACTCCGTTCAGATTGTTCCGGTGATTTTTCCTATAATTGAATATCGGCATTTAATCAATTTCAACCCTCAAAACAGGGTTCCAACATTTGAAAACCCTGGTTTTTCTGCCTACGAACTCTGTTCCTGAAGTTCAAGTGACAAGTTTTCTACTTCAACTTGGGCCTAAAACATAGGAAACCAGCCTCACTTCAGGATCACAAGCTATGATATAGCTTATAAAACTAGTTAATTTAGCAATGACTGCTGATATTTGTAGATTGTTCAAAATTTACTTTTCCAAAAATACATGTAAATATTGGACAGATGATAATATAGTATTACTCGTGAACGGGATATCCCGCAGTCCGCCTGACACACAACCGAGATACCGACATTCATCAAGGCACAGCAGGGTGCTGCAAGTACGGCGCCGAGAAAACTTCACCAGGGTCCCCCTTCCGCCCCCAAATATACCCCCAGTGCCCACCCTCCCTCTCTTATCTCTTTCTAGTCTCTAACAATAATCTACCCCCCCCCCCACCCCTCCAACATCCTTAAGGGCAAAAACTCAAATCATTTTGGACAAAGACAGATAGGCAAAGCCACCAATATTATATACTGATGATAAAGGAAGGACATTTCTACTATCTTTCAGGTAATCTCAGGTATCTCAGGTAAAAAAAAGTCAGGTAAAAAGTTAACATTTCAAACAAACCAAAATAACACACAAAAAAATGATCAGATATATAAATTGTTTTCTCTTCTATCAAAAGTGTTATCATCACCAAAAAAATATTTAAAGAGTCCTGGTTTTTATTTACAGATGACCAGTTGGTGACCACCACATACCAGAGCCGCCATCATCATGTCACACAACTCTTGATGGGCCAAGTGGGGCCCACCCCTTTTTTCCTCGGTGAACCGGGTTTTTGAGTTGCAACTATTTAAACCCCCAAAAAAGGTCCCGTGTTTGAAAGACTTCGGTTTCGAGGTCTTCAAAATCACTCGCCTTTTAAAACCTCGAAAACAAGCTCATCAGATTTAAAAAAAATCTAATCTTTATTAGAAACTAGAAGAGTAAAGATAGTAGTAAATAAAAAAAAGAAGTATATCATTTCAATGTTGGTATTGTTCAAAATAAAACGTAACAAGTTTGAAAAAAAGGATCAAAATTTTCGGTTGAAAATTTGAATTGTTTTTTTACCATTCGGCGCAAAACGTTTATTTTGAAAAATATTCTTATGAAATTATTTTAAATTATTTTTTTCTATTAGAACAATAGAAAATTCTACTAAATCTTTTTTTTTTACAAAATGTTTATTTTTTAAAAAAAATATAACGAAATTATTTTAAGTAATTCCATTGTTTTTCTAGTTTCTAATAAATATTAAACTGATTTTAAAGTTTAAACACCATTCGAATTTGAAAGATTATTTTACCTATTAAGAGCAAAATCAAGAAACAGTTTAAAGTGTTTTAGAAACTAGAAGAGTAACTCAATCACTTGGGGATATTTCATGTTGATATCTTTTAAAATAAACTTTTTACAAAAAGAGCATAAAAAGCTTATTCTGAAAGATATCAACGTGAAAATACCCTTATTAATTGATTGTGAGCTACCTTCTAGTTTCTAAAACACATTCAAGAGTGCGTTTTCCTCTTTAAAACCACCGTAACACAATAATAGACATAAGAAAACCCGATTTAATCAAAATACCAATAATGTAAAAGATGATTATTACTATAATAAAAATTTACATAATTAATATTTTCATTGCTGAAAAAAAAATTGAATATTTTAAAAAAGAGTGATTGTAATAATAATGTTA
The DNA here is from genome assembly GCA_036925085.1 of Brachycybe producta. Taxonomy (NCBI): domain Eukaryota; kingdom Metazoa; phylum Arthropoda; class Diplopoda; order Playtdesmida; family Andrognathidae; genus Brachycybe; species Brachycybe producta. Next base: position 106,753 of record JAUPFP010000084.1, read on the forward strand.
TAAGAGATTTAAAAAAAAAACATGAAGTGTGTGTGTGTATTGGTCCAAAAAAGTGTGAACTACACATATGGCAAGTACCATATATGGATCCATATATATCGAAAAAGGTGGAAAGGGGGGGGGGGGAAAGAGGGCTAAGGGGACTAGGAGGGTCATTTCTAAGCGGTAATGCGTGTCCACTAAATCGATTACATTTCAAAATCATTATGTCCCTTTTTTTCGGCTGTCACTAAAAATATAAAAGGGGGGAATATGTTACCAGACAATTCTCCACAATTCTCCACGAGAAAGTGACTAGAAAGTAGAAAAAACATTTTCTCTCTTTTGTAAGAGACCTTATACGTGGGTCCTATATTGAGAAACAGGCAACTTGAGGGCACCCTTCAAAAATGCATTTTGGAGAGAGGGAGTTTGGGAGAATGGGAGTTTCTTTTTTTTCTGAGGGTTTAGTTGCACTTACAAATTACAATTTCGAAACTCAAAAACTGTCAAAAGTATTTTTTTTTGAAAACCTCAAAAACGTTTTTCATGTAGAATTTCCAATCCAAAATATTATTATATAGTCTAGTCTACAATATTACAGAATGAGGCAAATATAAAGTGTCCTTTTATTTTATATCATCATCAGAAATGGGGCTTACAAATCAAATGCAATGGGCCTGGGTTTTTTCATTGGCCACAACTGGACACTACAAAACCACAATTACAAGCCAAGAGGGATAAGTGACATTTTAATATAAAAAAATGGACATAATTACCACATTTTGTCAATGAAATGATAAACAATTTGGTGGATAAGACAAATAATTTGAAAAAGCTGCTCATTTGCTGCTTTATAGCTGCTCAAAACGTAAAACTATAACAATGATGTTTATGGAGGTCTCTTTGAACTCAATTTATTCAAGAAACATTGCTTTTGTCACTTATTCCTCTTGGCTTGTAAAGCCCTTCAAATGTCGAGCTTGATTCAGAATCATGATGTGACTGTAAGTTAAGGTAAGGTTGGATCTATACCGCGCATGCGCATTGTTCAATTATACCAATTGAAGTAGATCTGAATTCAGTAACTGCATTCTGCACATGCGCAAGTAAGTCTCATGTTCTGAATGAAACAGAGCCCTTAGATATAATAGGCAACTATGGCCTTTAAAAAATTCAATTGTGTTAGAAACTAGAATAGTCAGTGATTTAGCTGATGGTGTTTTTTTTCATCATGATGATTTAATCTTTCAGAATGAAACAATTTATGGCAGATAGAAATTGTCCAAATTTGACGTTTTTCAGGACCATTTTTATCTAAAAAATGAAATAATGAAAATAACGTCAAAAGATACATTTACAAAATTGTTTTTATAAACTAGAATCGTAGTAAATGTCAAATACTAAAAGGTATTTTTTTAAACAAATAAACATTATTTAAAAAAATACGCTTTAAAAAAATTAACATTAAAAATTCTAAATTTGGCTATTTTTTTTAAAAAACTTCAATATGAAGTTTATTTTTAAAAATATCATCATACTATCATTATAATATAATGAAAATATCTGTGGCCCATTCCATTACTAGTCTACTTTCTAACATACACATATACAAACCGTTTTTTTTTAAAAAGGAACTTTTCTGTATCGAAGTTTAAAATAAACATTTTCTGACAGTTTGAAAAAACAGTCATAATTTGACATTTTAAAACTCCTAACATTAAAACATTTACTATATTAGAAACTAGAATGGATTAAAATGTACATGATAATATAATTATATATTTAAAACAAACTTTCTATATTTAACATAAAATTAAAATTGTTTCTGAATTCATAAAAAAAAATCTCCATAAAAATTCCAATTTTTACTTATTTCAAATATTAACTTTTGTCTCATCCTGTACAAACAACGTTAAAACCAATCAATCAAAATTGAATTTATTGTTACAACTGATGACGTCACAGCCACCAACCTCTCCCCCTCCCCTTTAATCTCATTCAATAGTACATTTTTTTAATTTTCATTTAAAAATCATTCAACAAAATTAAAAAAACAAGTTTCAATTATTATTATTATAATATCAAAACCATAAAACCGTTTAAATTGAAAACAAAAAATCCATAATTCATAAAATCAAATAAATGTCTTTAACTCATAAATCGATATTATTTATTATAATAATAATTGTGTACATTATTTATTTTTAGGACTAAAATGGTCCTTTAAATAGGAACTCTTGATAAAAAAGGGTCCTTAGTAACTTCATTTAATCAATAAAATGGTCCTAATTTATTATTTATAATGAAAGCCTTGAAAAACAAAAATACAAAATGGCTGCCACTTTAAGCGACCCAAAATATAAATAAATTAACAAAACTGGTTCAAAATTAAAAATTAAACCCTTCAAGATTGTAAATTATATACAATTATTATCTCCTCTCTCTCTCTCTTGTCATTAGTTTTAAAAATATAATTAATTCATTAAAATGCTCACACATAGGTGGCGCTCTAGTCTATTTACTTTTTTTATTGCTTGTACAACAAAAACATTTTATTTTTATTATAAATATGACATAATGCAAAATTAAAAATAAACTTTAATGTGTTGTATTTCGCAGAAAAATCTCTTATTTTGAACCAAAAAAATAAATATATTTCAGTTAATTTCAGCCATGAAAATAAAGAGAGAAAAAATATAAGTAGGCGGAGCTAATTTACATTTCAACCATCATAAGTATATTGATTGACACATTTACTTTCTATGTTAGAGGAAAACGGGCGGAGAAAACTAGCTGAAGAGGGTGGAGCCTATTTAACATTAAATACAAACATGCGCGTGCTAAGACGCCACCTAGCGGCAAGCGGTGTCATTATTTCAAGGGACAAGGGCGTGTCTCTTTATATTAGAGTGAAGAGAATGGGAGGGAGGTAGGAGGAGGGTATAAAATATATATAAAGGGAGGGTGGGGGTTGGGTGGAGGTTACATTTAGAGAAAATGGTTTTTTTTTTCTTCTTCATACAATTCGGAGCTATTATTATAAAAGACTTTGAAGTAATATCAAAAGAGGTGTGGCAAAAATACAAAAATAACATAACTTGAAAGCTTATCAATATTAATATGAAAATATAAATTAGGTGCTTTTTTTTGGGGTACAAAAAAAAGGGTTACAAAAATGAGAGAAAAGATTTCATTTTTGTGTCTCATTTTTACTACAAAAATAATGAATTATCTATTTTTTCCTTTGAAGAGAACCTCATTTTAATGTGAAAATTATTTTTATAATTCATATTTTTTGTGTTAATAATTATGTTTCAGTCAACGTAAAATAAATCAGGCATTTTGTAGAATTACTAGCTAATTTTCGACAAGTTCATTTTTACCTTATTTATTGACAATTTTAGGCAATGTAAAAAAATATTTTAAAACAATACAAAATCTCCATAAAAATCATATTGATATTTATCAGTTTTATTTGTCATTAATTATTCTTAATGATTCCTATTTTAAAATATATATAAAAAATAATCAGTCAATTTGGATAATAACTAGCCAATCTGCAAAACTAATTTTGGAAAGTTCATTTCTATCTAATTAGGCCTATTCGCAATTTTAGGCAATATAAAAAAATCTTAAAACAATACAATACATATACTGTACATTTATTTACATTATTTATTAAATAATTAATTAAATTAATTTATTGTTATTATTAATGGACATATTTTTTGTATGCAAAAACTGTCCTAAAACTAACAAAGTAGCAATATGAAGATCTGCTATCTGATTAGTTGTTTTGCAAAATGACTGAATCATAGCAAAATTAAGAAGAAGAAAAAACTACAATGTGTTTTATAAACTAGGAGAGCTTTATCTTTCAAAATAAACTTTTTAGAAACAAAAACCTGAGATAAAAAGTTTATTTTAAAAATGAAATTCATATTTTGCATTTTCTCTTATTACTTTTGATTGATGATTGTAGCTATTAATTAATTGCTTTAGACTATTTTAATTTTCTACATAATATTTTTTATTTGCATTTATTTTCTATTTACATAAACACAATTTATAAAAACTATTTTATACATTTCTGAATTGCAATTTGCATAAAAATATCGGAAATTCGGTAAAATTTTGCAAGGAAAATAATAAAAAAAAAAATCTAATTCTGTCAATTTTTTTGTTGCTGCAACTTATTGACCCCGTGTGTGTATATGTGCAAAAAATACTTTATCTCCATTTAAAAGTTTATATAATTCAAATATTGATTTTCAATATTTTGACAACCGCAAAAAATGATTTTCTTTTATTTGAAAGTGTGGAGAGAGAGAGAGAGAGAGAGAGAGAGAAAAATTGCATTCTTATCGATTCACATGAATTTCAAAGTGAATTCAATGAATACACACAAAAAAAATACATTAAAAGCAGTCGTTTAGCTCTTATTCGATTTAGATCTTCAATTTAGCCCTTGTTCAGTTTGCCTTTTATTCAGTTTAGCTCTTGTTCTGTTTAACTTTTTAAGAGCTCTTGAACAGTTTAGCTTTCATTTAGTTGAGTCGTCGTCGTCGTCCTCGTCAATAAAACAGCTGTTATTAATTCAGTTTAGCTCTTAAGTTTAGCTCTTAATGAAATTAAACAGTTCAATTTTAAATTCAAAGGTGAAAGGTCAACAGACAAGATTCAAAATCTTGTGTCCGTTACGTGTCACTCCTTCAAATTTTATTCTAAGAAGCAGAAAAAAAAGCTAAAAGCTTAATTTATAAAATTCTAATATATTTTTTATATTAAAACCATTTTTCTACGCTAAAGCAATTCAGTTGCAAATGGGATCAAAGGGTTAATCCCTAAAAAAGAGAGAGAGTGTATATTACGGCCACCAGGTGTTTCGTCTATTTTAATTAAAATCAGTAAAGGCTTACACAACCCAAATGCCTTAAGGTCATGTGACCTTAATCTCTCATTTTTTTTTAAAAATGTAATTTATGAAAAGAAGAAAAAAAAATTGAAATAAAAAAGACCGCCAAGTTGAAGTTTAGGGCCTTTGACCTTTGGTGGTCAACTTTCGAACATTTATATGCATACATAGACTAACATACTGACTGTATAATGTCTAAAAAGTAAATTATAAAAAAGTTAATATTTGCAGCTCATTGTAGAATTTCACTTTTTTTAAAAAACACATTTTCCAGCGTCATTTTAATTTAGCCAAAAATTTAATTAATTTTTAAGGTGTAAAAACTACCCTCAAACTCAGATTATTCTGTTTTAGGAGCAAAATTATGAGAAATTTGAAAGTGTTTTATAAACTAGAAAGGTTGCTCAATCACTTAGAGATATTTTTTAATGATGATATCTTTCAAAATAAGCTTTTTATGGCAGCTTTGAAAATGACCCAGTCTTAAGCAGACAATATTTTTTAATTTGTGTCTATAAAACGTTTATTTTGAAAGATATCAACGTTGTAGTTTGTTTTAATTTTGCTCTTTAGAGGGGCTGGGGCCCCTGCAAAACAGCTTTAACCAGGGCCTTGCATATCCTTGTTACGACCCTGAGCCTGACCCATGCGGCCTACCAAGCTCATATGATAGGCTCGCTTTATGGAATTGACCAACCACTGGCAGAATCTGGTCCAACCTGAGCCAGCCCATGGGGGAAGGGGGGGGGGGGGCTTTATTTATTATCTAGGTCAATATTTCAAACCAGTGGTCAATTAAAATTCCAAAAACTCGAGAAGAAAAAAGATTAGAAAAAACCAATCAAATTGTTTAATATTAAAAAATTACAAAAAAAGTTATATACGAGATTTTGATAAGCCATTCTAATATCTAATTCATATATATATATATATAATATATATATATATGTTTGGGGGGGGGGGGGTTGGTGAGAGACAGACAACACAAACACAGTTCCGGCGAATAATTAGTTCAAAAAGATATGAAAGATTCACACTTTTGATTTATAACGTTGTTTAGGGAATAAAATGAGAAACAACAACAATAATATTTAACAACATTATACATATATATATATATAGAGCCTAATATCATCCTTAAAAAATCCTTATATAACTAAAATAATGAGTTAAATTCTATAGGTGGCCAACTAAAGGCACGCGTGCCAGCCACATTATAAAACAGGATAATATGTGTTACATGTACACTTGAGAAGAAATTGGCCAACACCTGATTTTAGCAGACTGGAAAAGCCGCGATGATTATTATTACTACTATATGTATAAGAGAAGAAATGGGAATTCTAGCTTTTATCAGAAAAAAGGGGTGGGTGGGAATTAGTATCATTTGTATAGTCATTGCGCTAATAGGGTGGGTGGTAATTACATAGAAATATACAGAGAAAAATGAGAGAAGAGATTTGGAACTGTTCTAAACTAGAATAGTCTTTGTATACATTTCTATATAAGTCTAGATATGAATAATAATAATATTGCATATTTAGCATAAAGAGCAAAATACATGAAAAGCATAATCAGTTGTCCATTTGTATTTTTGAACACTTGTTTACATTGATTGATATTTTTGCAAATATCTCGAATGCGTTTTAGAAACTAGAATAGTTATTAACAAACAAAATTGCTTCAAGACACAGTTTCATGTTTGTTATCTTTAAAAAATAAACTTTTTATAACAATTTCAATTTATTACAAACTAGAATAGTAAACGAATCAATGACTTTATTAATATTAACTGAAATTATATTAAATTTCATAATATTTTCATTATTAGATATTTAATTGGGTATATTTTGAATTTCACCCAAATTCGTAAGTATTTTGTTAAAAAAACTTAATGCAGTTAATTTGAAATTGACTTAAAAACTTTATTTTGAAAAATATCAATCAACACAATTTCGTTTTCAGGCGCAGAAATAACCAAATTTCTATTCCATTCTACATCATTCATTTGCATATTATGCAAATCAGCTAGCTTATATATTAATATGGGGTTAAATCAATGTGTTTGCAAGTTATATATATATCGTAATAATAAAAATAAGTAAAATTAGCATAAAGCTGATGTTGGAATTAACTAATCTTCTCTTTTCTAGTCTTGAAATATTTTTTTTTCTATTTTTAAGCCTTTACGAAGTCAACCAAATCGAGATGAATGTGATCTTTCTAATGATTATTAAAATTATTATTATACAAACACACACATCATAGACAAAAGAAATAACGATAACGAACCATAACGAGGATAAACAAAATTCTCTTTCTCCCATATTCTAACATATCAAATACATTTAATTAATCTTCATTTAAGAGATGTATTTTGTAAATGACCCTATGTTTGTGTGTGTGGAAGAGTGAAATTAAGATATGAATAATAAGTTAGTAGTATAAGTTTAACAAACAAAAATGGGTAATCTAGCTTTTAAGACAGGCCCAGTCAGTCAGCCAGCCAGCCAGCACTCCACAGTGCCTGAGAGAGAGCGAGAGTGTGCGCCAGTTGGATTTTCGGTATAACTAATTCCCTGGACAGTGGTAACTCTTTTATGAGTAATGATGATGATGATTCCACATCTCATTTCTCATTCATATATGGATTTCATTCCGAATTACGAAGCCTCCAAACAACCCCCTCCAACCCTTTTTTTCATCATTTTCATGCGCCCCATTGTGATATCAACGTCGCCCACCATTTCCCATTTCCAGGCTGAATAAGTGCCAAATGGAACACGCGCGCAAAATTTAAAGTATACGCCAAACTGAATAAGCACCAAACTGAAGAAACGCCAAAAAAGCCGCCGTGACACGATACGACGATGCTCGGATCGAGCGCACTCTGATGCTCACTCAGTCACTACTCGTACTGTAAACATGTGATCCGAGCCCATTCGGACGACGACAAACGAGCCGAATGGAGTCGGACCGTGCTCAACTTTTACGATCTGCTCTTGACAATAACAAGAAGATTAACCAATTTGAGTATAGTCAGATGTGAAAACCATCGCTCCGAGTTGTTCGGGCGAGCGTGGCTCGTAGGAGCAAGGCTCGGCACTAGTTAACTCGTAGCGTGTCACCACAGCTTAATTGCTAAACGAAAAACTGAATAAGCGCCAAACTGAATAAACGACAAGTAGATTAAGCGCCTGTCAAGAAAGAGCTCAACAGACTCCAGAAGTCAGTAAGGGCTGGATCACACATGCTGAAAAAAATCTCACTGAATTTCACTTTGTATGGCATTTACGAATACCAGAAACGCCATATACCATTTAAGTGCAAATTTCTGATGGGTTTTCAGCGTGTGTGATTCCTTCCTCGTGTAATAGCTTAAAAAAGTACAAATTCACAATTTTTTAAAATTAATCTAAAATTCTAAAACAAAAAAATGAAGGCCGTCAAAATAAAAGATTTTGCATTTTTGCTCTGGGGGGGGGGGGGGGGGAACTGTCTTAGATTTCAAGTGCCAAGTTTTTCCTTCCCGAAAGCCCTTTTTTCCACAATGCCTGAAGCAGTTGAATTCCTAGCTTAGTTCCCCCCACAAATTAATTTGAAAAGAAACTTGCAAAAAGGCAAGTTCTAAACACAAAACACCAAAAAGAAGAAGAAAAAAATCCATCAATTTGTAAAAACTCTCTGAAAAGTAATCTAATGGAAGTTAAAGGCAGTGATGATGACGTCACAACCCCACCAATGTCCCTATAATTGTATGTAGGCCCTCTATCTATCTATATATGTAACAACAACCACTGAAAACAGACATTTTATTCCATCCATCCGTAAATCCCATTTCCCAACGTATTTATCACAAGCTTATGGCCTTGGAAGTAATCTAATGTGTTGCAGCAAAGTCGAACTTTGAAACCCCCATACCGAATCTTGGAATCCACCCCCCCCTCCCCAACTCTAACCCCCAACCAACCAAACCCCGTCTAAACCCCAAACCCTTCCGCCTACAACACAACTTCTTATTCCCTTACAAAAGTAAACATTCGATGGGATTTTTCACATTTTATTCACGTTGTTAATAGTATTAATATTTCCTCCTTCTAAATCTGAAAAACACAAAACATTTAAACCCCTTCTATTTTTATTACAATACTTAATGGACTTTAGTTTTCTTAATGTCATTTAACCAAATCACATCTTAAAAGAATTTTGTTTGTTTCGAGCTTTAAGAGAGTTCAATGTTAAGTCATAATTCAGAATTAAGAATCTTTAAATTAATCCCCATTTTTAATAAGGAAAAAAGTTCATTAAAAAAATTCAAAATGGCCGCCATCTTAGCTTGTTTCAATATCAGCACAAAAAAAAAAAGATTAAAAACGAACATAAATAAAACATAAACTCACCTTTTCTAGCCTCTTATCATGAATTCAGGGTACAAATCAATTATTTCAATTAGTTTTTCTGTTAATTATCATCTTCTAATGCCACTTTCACGACGTTTTTTCTAGTCTATAACTGAAAGAAAAGTCAAAACGGTTCATTGAAAAGATTAAAACGAGTTTTATTCACTATTTTGATGAAACTTGATACATTTAATTATTATTTATGGATATTATATCAAAATTATTGACTATCAGATGAAAAAACAGCGAAATTTTACAAAAAAAAAACAAAAGTTTTGTCCTCACCTAGAGCAATAAAAGCAGACGCCATCTTGAATTGTCATCTTCCTCTAAAGAGAAAATCGAAAGTCGCGACACCTAGTGGCGAACTATGATCAAATTAAGTGAACTTCAGGATAAATTGGCGGCCTGTTTGAATTATATTATTAAAAAAATTGTGATAAAATGCAACTTTCCATAAAGACCGAAAATTAAAAAAAATATTATCTGCTTAAAGTTGAGCCATTTTTAGCTGAAATAAAAAGCTTATTTTAAAATATATCAAAAAAGTTAACAAGAAGCAGTCGGAATTAACTTCCCTGCAAGATACGAGGTCAAATCAAAAAGTTCCCAGTTACAAAGTGAGACTTAAGTAACTTGGCTTATCAATATTCAATGGTATTTAAAGTAGTTATTTATACTTGGGCATTGTTGCTACACCTTCGTTAGCACTGCCCCGACCTCCGAAAAGGATTGTTAGAAACTCGTTTATGAAAAACTTTTGCAAATGTTCATCATTACGACTTGCATGTTGGACAATTCTTGGTCGCAACTGTGTTGTTCCCCAACATCCCTTACTCACTCAAGAGTCTCAGACCTCACTCCATGCGATTTTTTTTCTGTTTCCAAAGTTGAAAATAAACCATTAAAGGACGCTGTTTTGACTAAGAAAGCACTCCTGGACCCTGGTAGAGCCATAACTGTGGAAACAGGGGAAAAATCGTAATGGAGTGATGTCTGGTTAATTGACGATGTTGGGAGACAACAGCAACGTTATTTTCGATGAAGAACAGTCGAACAGACAAGCCGTTAACGACGAACATTCTCAATAGTGTTCCACAAAAGGACTTCCACGAGTGCTTTCGGAAGTAGGAAAGACACAAGCAAAGGTGTTATCAATGCACAAGGAGACTACTTTGAAGGGGATACAAGGGGGGGAAAAGGGCAGGCGTTACTTTTATTTACAGCGCCAGTCCAGGAACTTTTTGATTGAACCTCATTAGCTTGCTTTTCTATGGCAATAAATTGCATAACAATTCAACGTTAAAATTGGCTCCATAAAATCCTATAAAAATAAGTTTTAAAAACTTTTTTTTCTGCTTAAAAAAAGTTAAATGGCGCAGAAATAAAAACAATTTTATTATCAACATGGCTTTAACTTAATAAGAATAAATTCACCCTAAAAAGAACATTGGTGAAAATTTCTGAGAGGTTTTTTTTCTGTCACAATTTCTGCAAAATTGAAGAAAAATAAATTTTCACATAAACAAAGACACGAGAGACACAGAAAAAAATGATTTTTTTTTAGCACCAGCATTTAAAATTATAATTTCAACAAATTTACATATTTTATGACCAAAATTAAAAAAAATTTTGCTTTTAGTAAATGAAAAAAACAAACATAAAAAACAAACATTTTGTTTGCAGAAATGTTTTTTTTTCTAAAACAGACCAAAATATAAAATGCACCGCCACAAGCAAAAACAAAAAATATTTCCAAATTGAAAATTTGAAAATTTCAATGTGAAGAAAAAACAACAAGAAAAAAATTAAATGATCAAGTAAATTAGTCAGCAAAAATGTTAATTAACTGTACAAAAATCAACAAATTTTCAAATAGACAGAGAGAGAGAATGAATGCAAATTACATTGTAATAATTATGTACATAATTTTTTTGTATATATATTTATAATATGTATAAGGTGAGTATGATTTGGGTTTGATGCAAATTATAAGGTTCGGATTTATATGCAAATATCAAAAATAAATGTTTCTCAATTTGTTGCCCAAGTGCCAATTGTAAAGTAATCATCATCATTAAAGCAACTGCAATCATAGTCTTCTTAATAAAACCGCTAATTAGAAACGACATGTCTGGAGCCTCATTACAGAAAAAGTCATAAAATTGTCATAGTTATACCTTATGATGCCACTCCTTGTCCAGTGCTATCTTATAACTGTCATTTGATGTTGTACACTAGCCAATGACAGTATAATGACAACAATTATAATAATATTTTGTACTTTACTGTCATATGACAGTATTATTTAATTTATCTAAGGAGGCCCCTGGTTACAATCAGTTGTCAACTAGAATTTTGATTAAAAAAAGTTTAAAAACCATATTATGTTGGTCGATCTAAACGGGAACTGTTACTTCACAATCGGCCCATGTGCCGCACATTGAGAAACATTTGTTTGATATTGCATAAAAATCCGACCCTTAACAATGACATTTAAAAAAAAAAAAATAATGATAAACAAAAAATGATTTTGGTGGTTTTTTTTTAACTAACAATATCTGTGAAGTGTTTATTTTTATTAAAATGTAATAAAAAAATATGAGAACTATTAAAATTCGCTTTTAAAAAAATTACAAAATTCAAGATTTTTGTTTCTTCTTAAAAAAATCCGACATTTTAAATAGTTCTCATATTAAAAAAAATATTAGAAAAAAAAAATAATACATGATGTTTAAATTCGTATACTTATTAAGAGAATTAAAATAATTTTCAGGTCGATTAATTAATTGAAAATATTAAATTAAATCATTTCTCCATTCATTCAACCAAATGTTTAAAAAAAAACAATAGAAATATATATACTTTAAGTTGGTAAAATAAATTGTGCTTGAGACAAATTTAAATATTTGCTATTTTTCCTCTGAACTATTTTAAGAGTTCAAGTTATTTACGTAATATTGGGGCCCATGAATGGTAAAATATATATGAGACCCAATTAGGCTAAGAAACAATACACTCACTCCTTGAATCCCTACCTAATTAATAAGGTTCAGATTTGTATGCAAATATCAAGCAGATGTTTCTCAATCTGTGTTTCTCAAGTGCCAATTGTGAAGTAATTAATAATCATCATTAGAACAACTGCAATAATGCTTTTTCTAATAATAAAAAAAGGCTGGCTAGAGGCTAGATGTCTGGTTACTATCAGTTGTCAACTAAAAGTTACAGCCTCTAAACAGGTATTTTTTATTAGAAAAAAAAAGTAACTGCAGTTGCTCTAATGATGATGATGATTCCTTCACAATTGGTCTTTGGGCCACAGATTGAGAATCATTCACTTGATATTGCATTAAAATCCGAGCCCTGCTAATTACTGAACTGAAATTAACTGTGAATATTTTTTTTTGAAAAACATAGGACAGAATGCTAAAAATAAAACAGGTTTAAAAGAAAGGTGAACCCCAAAGTGGACCTGCCACCACCCTTATTCAATATAGGTGCTTTAACACTATCCATCATGTATATTAATTAAATGCATTTTATGTATACTACTACGTCTTCTGTAAACGCATCCGTTTTAACCCTCTATGTTAATTCAGTAGTGACATTGGTATTACAAACAAATAACGCAAAATGTTAAATTTTCTTATCAAACATTTTTTTTACCTTTTTCTCACAAAAAACAGCAACACTCAACAAAGACATTTTACAAGAAAATTCCATTAACAATTCTTTTCTTTAGTATTAATTAATAACCATCTTTTTTTTTAAATACTGCAACGAACAAACCCTGTTTTACGAACACATTGCTTCAAAAATGTTTTAAAATGCAATGTTGAATTTTTTTAAGCCCTGTTTAATCCAAAATCTCTCACAAAAACTTAATTTGTACCTTGTCTTAGATCCATTTCAATATCAATAAAAAAATGACAACAAAAAATTCAATTACATGATATTTTTTTCATCATTAATAATTTTAATACAAAATGAGCCACAAATTATTGTTGAAATTTTTAGCTCATCTTGTATTATTATTAGCAGCAAAAATAATTATTAGAGTTCGGATTTTTATGCAAATAACAACAAGCAAACGTTTCTTAATCTGTAGTCCAATTAAGAGCCAATTGTGAAGTAACCATTGATCCCGTTTAAACCAACCACCAATTATAGTTTTTTTTTCAATCAACAGATAGTAACAGACATCTAGCCTCTAAACAGCCTTTTTCATTAGAAAAAAAAGCACAGCTGTTCTAATGAAGATGATTGCGTCACAATTGGCACTTGAACTACAAATTGAGAAACATTTAACTTGATATTGCATAAAAATCCGAACCCTAATAATTAATCATTTTTCAGTGAAAAAGACTGTGTAGAGGCTACATTTTTTAAAATTTAATTTCTGGTTTTTAGATATGTGCAACCGTGCAATTCATCTAGCCTCCAAACAGTCTCATTGATTAAAAATCGAAAAACTTCTTTTGGCCTTAATTAGTATTCCTATCAATTAACTAACTACTTAGCTTTTAATGTTGTTTGTTTTTGGTTCAGTTCACAAATTCGATTATTTTTTTAAAAAAAATTCTGAGCATTTTTCTTTTGTTAAAATAATTAGAAAAACACAAAGTAAAAATTCGATTTTTGTTTTTTCTTTCTTATATCTTGAAATATTCAATATAATAATAGAAAATAAATGGTCACCGGATAATTATAACATCTTTATATTTTTTTTACAATTAAAGAGTCTGGTTAGAGGCTAGAGTTTTTCTAGTTCTAGAAAAACTCCAGCCTCTACTCAACCTCTTTGATCACAAAAAGAATACTGTTTTAATTATGGTTTTTCTATAATCAAAGAGGCTGGTTAGAGACTAGAGTTCTTCTAAAATTAAAATATAACTGAATTAGTTATAGATTAACTTTAGCCTCCAACCCAGCCTCTTTGATTGTAAAAAGACGTTTTTATATGATTTTGAATAATATTATTATGAACTCATTTTTATGGGTGAAATGAATTTAAACATAATTCTAAAAAAATGTTTAAATTTGTATACTTTTTTTTAAAGATGTTGTTGAAATTAAAAGTGGAGATGAGAAATGAAATCTTAAAGATTCCACCATGAAAATCAAAACCTATTATTTTCTTTCAGGCCGCCATTGTTTTTTTGGCTAATACATTGTTGTTATAGAACAAAAAAAGATGGCGGCCAACGAATAAAAAAAGGAATGAAATGGGGGGGGGGGGGGCTTGGAGGAGGGTATGGAAATAGATGATTGATCAAATGTACACCATATTACAACAGGGTACACAGGCAAGAGTTTTTTTTTCACGTATATTCGGTATATTGACGTCTAATGCATTAATTATTATTATTATTATTATTTTCTGCAATCATTTCTATGAAATGTATTTAAACATTTCATTTAAAAAAACGTCACAATGACGTCACAACTGCACTGAAAAATAAAGTAAGACTTTAATTTAAATACTGAATTTCAGTTTTAATTAGCAAACAAATTAACACCTAAATGTTATTCTGCTTCTTTAGAGATAATAAATTTTTATAAAAAAAATTTCAAAGTTTGTTAGAAACTTTTAAAGATTTTCATGACAGCATCTTTCAAATTAAACGATTTTATTTTTGGCAACTTGAAAAAGACAAAATTTCACTTTTTTCAGTAATATATATTGTTGTACTGCCATTATAATTTTATTTTGAACGATATTTTCTCTTGAAATTATTGAATTCTAATTACTGGTTATTTATGGAAGTTTAATTAGAAACGTCCGCGAAAACTCAAATCTGTTTTTAGAGATTAGAATAATTAGGTGATGAATAAAAAAAAATGTTAAAATTTATTCTTGAAGATATCTTAAAAAATAAACTTTTTTTTATGAAAGTTGCAAAACATTTCATGAAAATTATTTCCACCTTTTTTCAAAAACTGTCATTAAAAAGTTTATGTTTAAAAAGTTTAAAAAGTTATGTTTCTTCTATAAGAATTTAACATTTGCCATTCTCCTTTTATTTACTCTTCTAGTTTCTAACATACTTTAATTTTTTTTTTCTCTAAAAATTAACTTCGAATTAGGTGAGAATAACCAGAAATGAAAGTGTTAGAAACTAGAATAGTAGCTGAATCACATTATAATGTTTTCATTTTGATATCTTTCATATTTTTTTTAAAAAATATCGTCTGCTTAAAATTGGGTCATTTTTTTTAAAAAAACTGGCATTAAAAGATATCCACATGAAATTACCTTTAAGTGAGTGAGCTACCCTTCTAGTTTCTAAAACATTTTAAAAATTCTAATAAATTTTGTTTATGAAGTTCGAAAAGCGTTTACACTTTTTTTTAAAGAAAGGGTTAATTAAATTAAATTTAGCTTTTTATATTTTAAAATATGTCTTATTATATTGCTTAATGAATCCATTCGTAAATATACAATGTATATTATTTAATATTGCAACCAACCAATCACAAGGAAAAATATTCAAGTTAATTAACAAAGTTTCCAAATTAACTGAATTTCCTTAAATTGTCTTTTGCATTGTCTTTGATTTTTTTTAAATATTATTTTTAAAAATGAATTTTTCCATTTTCTTTTTAAACAATACAATTTGTATACTAATTTTTCGTTGTTATTTGTTTAACAAACAAAAAGCTGCTCCTTTTTTATATTTCGACTTCAAAATTGGAGCAATTTTTTTATTGAACAATTTTCGTCAATTTTAATGGGTGATTTTCGGCGCCATTTTGAAATATTCTATATCAGACGAACACAAATTCGAGATTATTTTTAGTTGCTTAAAATAATCTTGAAAATTTTAAAAAATCGCAAATGAGCAACATTTTTTTTTTGTTTTCTTGAAAAAGCACATTGGGAAAAAAAATATATAGCGATAAATACAGATATTCAATTAAACACAGGGATTTTTGTTTTCTCTCTCTCTCTCTCTTCAGAGGACGACGACGACAACGCATTATTTAAATTATTACCTAAAATGAAAAATTGGTACAAAATTAAACATTTTTAATTAAATTTCTCGAAATGTTGTGCAGCAGAGAAAAATAATGAAAATGACTTTTAAGAAGCAACTTCAGGTGGATTTCAAGGGTAAACGGGTAAACTCTCATTCTATCTTTCAGAAGAGCAAAATAAAGAGAAACTGTTTTAGAAACTAGAAAGGTAGCTTAATCGCTCAATGGGTGCTATATATTTCAAAATAAGCTTTTATGTACATTAATAATCTGAAAATAACCTAAATTTAAACAGACGATATTTTTTAATTTTTGTGTCTATAAAAAGTTTATTTTGAAAGATTATTTATGCACCCTCACGTTTACTCTTCTAGTTTTCAAATAAATTTTGAACAAAAAAATCTCTCTTTTAATTAGTTGCTTCAAAAACGTATTTTCATCGTTTTTTTTTGCGAAACTACAACGTTCGGCCTGGATCCCACATGTGTGAAATAAAAGCAGAAAAAAATTCTGCTTTCCTTTGCATTTAAGGGTTGTCACACATTACAACAGAAACCCGTTCAAAGACACTGTTAAGTTTATATGGTCTTTCTTATTGGCTGATAAAATGGAATTCCGCTTAGCAGAGCAGAAAAAAAAACAATTTCACCTTTTTTTTCTGCCTACTTTATTCAGATAAATTAGAATGGATTTTATGTAAATGAGACATTCTATTTTCAGTTTCTGTAAAATGAGATCCAGAGCTAAACTTAAGGTCCACGTTTATAGTTAGCGTTTCACAATCACGTGTTCTGAAGGAGGGACGTCGTCACCATAAAATGTCGACTACAAACGCGGCAAAACAAAACCTTCTTTTTGCTTACATTTTGGAAGGTTTTCGAGGTGGTTCGTCCTGCGAATCTTCGTAATCACTGCTATCGGATTGATTCGAATATTCCGAGCCTCCTTCGAAACCTGGAGCTTGGACCGGAGGAAAATCAGGAATCTGCTCTCGAGGTTCATAATGGCTGCTGCTAGCAGGACGTGAACCACCGCCATCTGGTGACGGATGCTGACTTACGTCACTGCTGCCATGATGGGATTTAGGAGTGTTCTGAATTTTTATGAAGGTTTTTTTTTTTAAAAAAGAGAATTGTGGGAAGACAATTTCAAATTATACAAAAAATAAAATTCTGCGACATTTGCACGACTTAATTAATTAATTAACAAGACATTACATTTCAATTACAGATTATTTTAAAAATGGAAATTCATATCTGAAACTAAAGGCAGGTTCACACTACGCAACAAAATGTAGAACTCAAATTTATGTTGCATAAGGCTCGGTTCACACCATGATTTCAATTACAAGGTAAAGGTCGCTCTCAACTGAGCATGTGCGCATTGTTTAAATTAACCAATCAAAGTAAAGTGCATTCAGTGCTTCAGGTGCATCATGCATTCTGCACATGCGCAGCAAAAAGTGGCTTTAACTTAAAACTACTTTAACTTCATAATCTGAACAAGACCTAATTAATGTAAACCTACGTTAAACAAACACAAAGGTCGCCTGTGATTGGCTAAAAGTTGTTTTCTGGATTATTCAACCAATAAAATTCAGTTTAAATCAACAAATTTATTGAAAACATTTGTACAGAACCTATATATGAATAGACTATATAGGTATTAAGACAAAAAACACACAATGAGTGACAAAATAGTACCAATAAGAAAACAAAAACTTTCTACTTGAACTCTCAAAACAGGGTTGCAACATAGAAAAAAACATCTCATTTTATTGATGATTCTTTAACATGGGTTTTCAATGTTAAAAGTCCTGTTCTGAGAGGGCGTTTAAGTCCAACTTCAAATACCACGTTTTCTATAAATTTTGAACCCAAGTGAATTCAATTTTAAAAAAAACAAGAGTTTAAAAAAAAAATGATTCAAAATTTAAAATAACCGGGAAAAAATGAGAAAAATAATTCAAAATAAAGACGGTTAAATATTAACCAATTTTTTTTCAAAATAAAACCAAACGAATTTACAAACTTTTTGATTAAAGTTTCGAAGAAAACAAAGAAATGAAATTTTCAAAAATATTAATTATTACGTATACATATTGTATATTGAAAGATTTGTTTCCGTGCGAAATTTACGTATACACATGTATACACTTTCTATGTAAAAAAACAGCCATTCTGCAAAATAACTAGCCATTTTTCAAAACCACCATTTGAGAGTAAAGTCTGCAAAACTAGAAAGAGCAGCTCAATCACTTCAGAGCATATTTTCATGTTGATATCTTTCAAAATAAACTTTTCTAGGGTCATTTTCAGGCTGACCACAAAAAGTTGATTTTAAAAGATAACAAACATGAAAAGGTAACCAATTGTAGTTCGACTACCAGCAGTTCATAAAATATCTTAAAGACATTATCTAAATTTGCTCGTTGATATATAGGTATTTTAAAAACTACCTAAAATATTAGTCAATGTACAGAATTTATAGTTAAATTTGTTCTTTTTTTGCAAATTAACTAGTGACTTTGCAGAAGAAAAAAAACGTTTTTTTCAACTTTAGCTGTAACTTTATATAAAAGCGTAAAACAATAGGTAAAAAAATATGAAAGTTAAAAATAAAATGGCGGCCATTTTGAAATCGCCATATTTGTCGTATACTTTAAACACACAAAATAATAATAATAAAAAAATCCGAATGGGGTCCCCATCAAAATGAAAAAAAAAAGCAATTCTCATTAGACATTAGTCAAAGTCACATAAATGAAAGGACCCTTAAATCACTTTTGCTTCAAAAACCATTGCAAAAATAAGAAAAATATCCGAAGGGCTTTTAAAAATCGTCGATTTTTTTTGCTGCCTAATTTTTCACTGGAAGAAAAAAAATATATAAAAACTTTATAAAACCGGTTAAAATTCTTTCATACAAAAAATATACTTGACCATTTTCAAAAAAAAGACACAAAAATACTTTGGAAAAGAGAAAAGAAGAAATATTGCATGCAATTTATTTTAGTATAATTAATTAAAAATCAAGTAACATGCAAAAAAGTAGTTGATTTTTAGTCACCAATGTACATTAAGTGACCACTGACTGACCAAGTGAGTGACCACCACCTAACAAGAATCTCTCTTCAAATTATAGGACTTCAATAATATGGATATTTTATATTTGGTTATTTCTCATTTAAGTCAGCCATTTGCAATTTTGCAAATTATTCAAATGAGAGAAAACAATAGAAATAGAATTTTAATTTATTCCTGCATTTTCAAAAGCAGCATTAAGGTGGTTTTGAAGTGTAAAGTGGCCTCTCGAACGCTGATTATTCTGTCATTCAGGTGTAAAATAAAATAATATTTTGCATAATTTCTATTGACTTTTATTAAAATATTAGTGGCGCCACACTGGCAATGATCGTCAAGTGCAGCAGTGCTAGCTCACTTATCAGCATTGTAATGTAGAAAAACCGGTGGTTGGTGGTGGCTCGTGTGAACACCACTCTACTAATGACGACCAATTTACGAGCTCGTGTGTGGCGACACAAAAGTGGTTCGTATCACACCAGCCCTTAAAGAGTTGTATTCTTAATACCAGCCAAGTCTAGACTAGTGCTAAACTCATCAACTTTTGTTAAGATAGTAATGAGTTTAGCACTTGCTTTAACTTAAATTCAATTGGGTCTGAGGCCCTCAGGGCCACTAATTATGCGGCAAATTCTGTTACCAATGATACTCTTTTCTATTATTAAGGCTAGCACGTGCCTTTTTAACAATTGTAATATCAACTATGACATTAGCATTAATTATTATTCATTAAAAAATCCTCCCTCACTTAATTCAAACTGTTATCAAAGTCTATAACAATAGAAGCAACAACAACAACAACAAAAAAAATGAACACAGAAAAAAAATGATTGTGTTCTCTAGATGATAATAATAATGAAAAGTGAATGAAAAAAATGTTCTAATAAACAAAAACCACAACAAAACAAAACAGCAGAAAACAAAAGTTGAGTTGTTGTTGTTGTTACGCATCACAGGGATGCAATTTGGATGTCAACAACATCTTTGTGTATTTTTGTGTCTGTGACAAGAAAAATAAAAAAAAAACACCCTCCAAAAAAAAAAAAACTGAGGAACCAAATCTAAATTGCAAAACCACAATATCTATATAAAGTAGAAAATCAGTCATTATACAAATTCACTAGCCAATGTGATAAAAATCAACAATTTGGCTGTAATTCAGCAAACTGGCTATCAGTTAAGACAATGTGCAAATTGCCTAAAATGGGACCTTTATTTAGTCAGCCATTATC
This sequence comes from Brachycybe producta, assembly GCA_036925085.1. NCBI lineage: Eukaryota > Metazoa > Arthropoda > Diplopoda > Playtdesmida > Andrognathidae > Brachycybe > Brachycybe producta. The sequence continues at coordinate 127,346 of JAUPFP010000084.1, forward strand.
AAATATTAGTTAATTCTGCATTTTTGGAAAAACAAACTTCGACACCGCCAAACATATCAATTAAAAGGTTTCCAACTGATCTACCTGAAAATAGTTTTCTGAAAAGTCCTGGGAAAAATCGCAAAAGTCATAAATAACAAAAATATAATAAAATAATAGGTGAATCAGTATGGCGTCTAAACCCTGTGCATATTATAGTGTCAGACGCCATGTATGTACACTTAATTGCTTCAAAATCTTAACTCCTTCTACATGCATTTACCATATCTATAGCAAGAAATACTAGTTTCTCTATGGTAGTCCTTGCCTATACAGTAAAACACAGTATAAACCACTTTGCTTGAATTCTAATACCATTTTCCTTAAATTGTGCAAGATGCACGACAAGTTTAAATAAATAATATAGTTTGTATTTCGTGTGCAACATTTCAATAGGCCCTTAAATGCCTGTATGCCCTTTTCTTCTTGTGCCTATTGAATAAAATGGTTCTGAGGATGGCAAGCACTTCCGGTTAAAGAAGAAAATGAGTCACATTACTTTATTGTCGAACCTCATACTATGCATTATCAAAATATAGTTTAGCTTGATTTTTTTAAGTACAGTATTATAAATCTGCACATTACTTAAAATGCCAAGTCATAAGTTGGTTTGGAAACTGACTAGTCAATGTGCAGAATGACTTATTTTGCACTTTATATATCTATTTTTTTTTGTATATAAGAAAGGAGTTTCGAAAATATAGGAAAAACAATACAAACAATATTTGGTGTTTCTGTTTTAAATTAATTTTTGGTAAGTAATAAAAGGGGGGAAGGGGGGGGGGGGGAGCCAACCACTGACACATCTAATTAGACACGCCACAAAGTAAAGAAAATACATATTTTCATTCAATTTTCATAGTTTTTTTTAGCTATTTTTCAATTTGTGTTATTATAATCTGTCTGTCTTGTGTGTCTTCAGTATGTAAAAATAAAGAAAGGGTCAGAACAGAAAGAGAAAAACTTCTGACAACCCGTAATTTGCATAAGATGGCGTTCCGTGCATTTTCAAAATAAAATGGGGGAATCTTGTAGACAAGATAATTCACGCTTTCATCATAAAAAAACAACACAAACATGTGTTGCATTTTTTTTAAATATGTATTTATTCATTGGCTCAATAATAAATAGAAGAAACAAAAAAAAACCCTACGAAACATCTGTGTGCCACCTTAAAACAGATACACAATCGAAATCAAATGAATATTAAAAAAATGCCCATCATGTTCATTGAGCCTGAAAGAAAAAAAAGAACCCTAAAACCTTATTCAACCCTCAAGCCCTAAAAACGAAATAGCTAAATAGAAAAATATGAACAACTTAATAGAAAAAGTCGGTGTACATTCTAGTTTTTAAAGAAATAAAAAACCTCAACCTCTTCATTGGAAAGATCGAAACAAGAGGCACACATTCTAAAAACTAAACAGTTCCGTATCTAGAAATTAATGACATTTTTTAAAAGAAACTAGAAAACACATCTACAAATATAAGTATAAAAAAAAAATTCCGTGTAACTTCTAGTTTTTAAATAGAAAATTAAAACCCGAGCACCTCAACATACCCCCCCCCCAATACACTTAACATGGAAAGATTGAAACACGAAATATTTTATAAGAACTAATCAAGACTCTAGCTCTGGTAGAACTGAAAGAAATTACAAAAAAAATACTACAAATATAAATAACCCCCTAAAAGATCCTTCCAGTGTATCTATCTTCTAGTTTTTAAACAGAAAATTAAAAACATAGCTCATATGGGCCCCCCTTAAATATCTCTTTAAATTAAAACAATAGAAAATTTTATTTATTCTGTTGACATATTCCGAATTTTTTTGAAAAGTCTGATCACGGATCCGGTCTTTCACATTCCCGGAACAGAAGTCAATTTTAAAAACAAAAATTCTTCAAAGCCTTTTTTTTCCTTCTATGTTATGAATAAAAAGGACCAACTCGATCAACAGAAAAAGAAGAAAAAATCCCACCCACGAATTGTTGAAGAATTTCTTATGATTGCTTCAAACCACCCCAAAAAATATGATATGATCCACAAATCACGATAAATGGTACTGTCATTTTTCACATAGAATTGAAAAATTTACAATATTCAAGGATGTTGTTGTTGTTTTTTTTATAATATAAATATTTTTTTCTTCTTCGAATTTTTAATAAATGAAAATCCCATTCACCACCATGCGTCGCCACCATCACCACCACCCTTTTGCCTACAATTCTCCATTAAACCATGTTCACAAAACAAAAATAGCCAATCACAGAACAGACCAATTGTTAAAATATAGCAGAAATTACAAATTGAAACATTTAAGATCAGGTTCAATAAGAATTTTTTTTTTTAAATAATAATGGAGGTTTTTTTAATCTTCTTACCTGATGCATTGCGTGGTCATAAATTCCGCCCGCGGAACCACCTAGCCCATCAGCATAGCCCACTGACTGCGAAATTACGTGCCTTAATGCACTTGCCTTTAATAATAATAAAAAAAACAAGAATATATTAAAATTATTGTCAAACTGTTTTGATGGGATACATTCCCCCCCCCCCTCCACCTCTTTCCTGCCACCGGAAGATTTTTAAAAGCCACCTGCATTTTCAGTTTAAAACTCATGAGCATGTTTGATCTTTGCCCCTTAGTGCATCTGTGCCCAAAGGGGGCTGACATCTTCTGCCCCTCAACAAATTTTGGAGTTTCCTCTGCCCGTAAATAAATTAAAGTCTGTCTTCTACTCCACAACAAACTTTAGTGTGTTTTTGCTGTAGTCTAGAAATTGTCTAGTGTCCTCTGCTTTTGCCCCTCTACAAATTTGTGTCCTCTGGCCCTAAATAAAGTAAAGGCTGTCTTCTATCCTTCCAAAAACCTTTCTAGTCTCCGCTGCCCTTCTATAAAATCTAGGCTTCCCCCTTCTTCTGATGAACAACAACAACTCATATTTAAGAAATATGTTTTCAAATGTCCATCATTTTGGTAGAAGTAATGAGAACTTCACTGCATCGCCCCTTATATACCATATGATCCAGGTTTATTTCCAGAATATAGAAGAATCTAGTCTAAAAGGCGAAGAAAATGAATGTTGTAATTTGTAAGATTTTAATTTGTCACTGAAAGCAATCTTAACAAGAAACAATTCCTTCTTCACCTTATAACTTCTTCCTTATTATGAGTTATATTTTTTTTCCTTAACAACTTGTCATAAAAACATTGTAATTGAGCACATAATCAACGTCCAATTAAAAACAGCAACTGAAAAGTGTTACTACTTGCCAAATAATTTGTAATTACCACCAACTTATAACAACCCTTACACATCATCACCACGTCTTATTTTCTAATATATATATTGTAAAAACAGAGGGAGGGGTTGCCATTAATTAATAAGGACCAGACAAGAAAAGAGGAGGGAAATGCAAACAAAAAAAAATTTGACTAATTATCAAAATTATCAAGAATCCAAAAAAAATATTGTATTTTTTGCTGTCAATCCTTTTTTTTAGTTGAGTAACTGTACTATATCTTACCCAGGGTCACTGATTTACCCCACTATTTACAAATGGGTCAATCAACCCCCATAGTTTATAAACGGGCCATCGAGCCTCCACTATTATCAGGGGCCTTCCAAGTCCCAAACTCCCCTACAAAAATTAATTTTGACCTTCTCACATCTAATTTGGTCCAAAATTACAAATATTTGTCAAACATGTTTTACATTTTCTATTAAAATTGTAGCCTCTATAAAAGTATCATCCACACCCCCTTCTTTTAACCCCCACCCCTTTTTTAAATAAAAAATAATTGTTATTATTATAGTAAGGTCCCTTCCCATTCATAATTACATATGTACATCCAGTAATAATAATATTCAGAAACAATTGAAATTGTTGGGTCTAACAAAAAAAAAAAAATTGTTATTATGGATTCGAGCGCCACCTAGTAGGTAATTAAGGCTAGTTATGAACCTCCAAAATAATGTCTATTTTTAATAATAATTATAGTATAGTTTGGAAAATATGGCAACAATACTGACCTGAGACTGGACATTGGCTCCAATGGTCTGGTAAGAATCTCCACCATTCATACTAATGCTGTACATTCCATCTGCGCCACCTGGCGGTGGACTTAGCATTGGTCCAGGTGTACCTTGATTACTAGAGACCATACTATAGGGAGACACTGTAAATGAACCAAGGTCATTTTTAATTTATGACATAATAAACAGAAATATCCTTAAAAATTACAAAGTTGTCATTTTTTATTCTTAAAAACGTTGACCAATAACTTTTAAGAAAATTGTCAAAAAATGTTTAGAAGCAACATAAAATATATAAATTTAAAAAATGTTTTGGAAACTAGAATGGTAATTGAATGTGGTTCTACGTATTTTTATGACGATATCTTTCAAAATAAACTTTTTATGCAATTTTTTTTAAATAGAATGTTATTTTCTTCTGTAAATACGAGTAAACAAAAATTGATATTTTCAAACTGAGATAAAATGTTCATTTTTTAAAATATTATAAAGTTATAAAGAAATACTTTTAAAATATTTTGCATGTTAGAAACTAGAATAGTAATAATACACTATTTATGGAAAGTTCTATAAAAAGATCATTTTTATTTAATTTCAGAAAAAAACTAAAATTGACATTTCAAACTTCGATTTAAAAAAGTTTATTTTAAAATATGTGGCCATGAAGATAATTTTTAACATTATGTTAAAAAATATAATAGTAAAGAAATGATTTTTTTAAAAATAATATATTTTTTCAAAATAAACTTATGGTAAAAAAAGGAATGAAATATCTTTTAAAATGAACTATTTATGAAAAAGTTATAAAAGATTAAAATTTCATCATTTTAAAATTAAAAAAATAACTGAAATTGACACTTTCAAACTATGATAAAAAGTTTATTTTAAAAGACATTACCCGAAAATACCTTTTTTTTTTAAATATACAAATATGATTTTCAATTTCTTGAAGTAACTAACACAACTTTTTTTTTTGGGAGATATTATCTTTTGTTATTATTATTATGAAGAAAAAAAACTTGTAAACAAGAATTTTTCAGGTAAAATAATAAGAAAAAATGTTTAGTGGTCCCAAATTAAAGAGGGGGGGGGGGGGGGGGAAATGGGATGATGCCCTTAACCAAAAAAAAAAAAAAAATAATCAAGGCGGCAACATTTTTATAAAAATCTCTTATATGTTGTTATGTGAGAATTTCAAAACTTGTTTTTTCTACTTTCTTATCTTTCTTAAGGGGGAGGAGGAGAACGAGGATAAATATATATATATATATATATAGGCCTATCTACCTCAGGTCTACTACTATAAAGATATATATACATATATATATATATATATATATATATATATATATATATATATATATATATATATATATATATATATATATATATATATATATATATATATATATATATATATATATATATATATATATATATATATATATATATATATATATATATATATATATATATATATATATACCTATGTAAGCTGTCAAAATATCTTCTCTGGAACTTTAATGTAAGACTTTGAATTTGACGTTGATTGACATCGAAACAACACCACAAAGTACAATTTCTAATGTAATAAGGGGTAGAAAAATAGAAAAGTAGAAACGACTTTCTCTCTTTCTCTCTCTTTGAGAAAGAAGATACACAAGATATTAATACATAGACACAAAACCCCACTATCTATTCTATCTACCTATATATATATATATATATATATATATATATATATATACAGGTAACAAAAAAGCACTTATAGCCCCATTGAAAAATGTAATGGGACACATAACTATCATATTATAATAAGGTGAACGAAACTTTTTTTTTCTTCTTCTTCCATCTTAAGATTTTTCTCTTAATAATAATTATCTATCGTAGGTAATTAGGGTTGAGATTTTTTTTCTCTAAGTTAGCCAAAAACCTTTCTCTCTCTTTAAAAAAAATTATAAATTTTTGCAAAGGTCCTCGCCTTCTTTTTTGCAAAAAAAAATACTCTGTATATAATAATATACAGAGTGTTTTGAAAGTTAACCCAAAAAATAACTAAAATAATTCAATAAATTTCAATCTGATTCGAAATTTTTAATCAAATTCTTAATATATACTGTAGTTGTCGCAATTTAAGATACAACTTGTGACGTCAGAGGGGTTCATAAAAAATTATGATTGTGTCATTTTGTCTGATACTTAAGGTGGCTTTACAAATATTTGTTTTGTTTTTGTTCTCACAGATGGCGCATCTGCGCGGCTATTATGTTCTATAGGAGGTCTCTTCCATCCACCAATTTGGAGAAAATTTGTATTTTTCAAGCAAACTATTTTCAGAAAAAATATTACAAAAAAAAATTCGAAGTGTTTTAGAAACTAGAATAGTTGATGATAATGTTAACGTATTTTTTATGATGATATTTTTCAAAATAAACTTTTTATATCAGTTTGAAGAAGGCGAAAATAGTTTTCACGAAATGTCACTAGAAAAACCAAAAAAAAAACTGGTCATTTTTCAAACTGAAGTATAAAATGTTTATCTTTTAAGATATTTCCATGAAAAAAATGTTTTAACATAATCTTTTACCATTCTAGTTTTGAAAATAATTTGAATTTTTTTCATAATGTCGTTTCTAACAAAAAAAAGTCCAATTGATGTTTTTGCATCTAAATTTTAGAAAAACGTCTATAGAACCAAAAGCAAAATAAAAAAATCCATGAAAAACTGATATTAACTTTGTGGACACCCTGTATATAATAATGCATATTATCTATGAGGCACCATCAAAGTAAGGCGCCATTTAAGACATTGAAAACAAAACCTTTCATCTTGTAAAATAAAAGATGATAAGAAAAGTGAATAAATATACATAATGACTCTTAATTACGATTAATATTGGACCAAAAACAAAATTAAGAACAAACAAAAACTCCCATTAAAATCTATATAGTAATTATTAAAGCCTTATTATTAATATTCATTAAAATATGCGTTTTTACAAGGTGGTTCAAAAATTGTCAACTCTAACCCCCTCCCCCTCTCTTCAATGTGACCATAACCAAATGTAGAAGACACACACAGATGACACATAACACGACATGTATTTAGCACTAATTACAAAATTACTTAATGAGCAGTTTGAAAGCGGGGGGGGGGGGAAGATACATTTCCCATCTACATGCCTTCGCCTATTTACTAGGTTTTGTTACACAGCTCTGATCATAACACGGTCCAGTCATACGAAAACCACCATGATCTGACTATGGACGTCGTCGACTTTTGAAATGCATTGAATTTGAATTGAAAATCTCTACTACGATATTTGACCACGGTAGAGACCTGACGTCACCATCATTAACTGTATAGTGTGAACTGACCCTTAGTGTTGCTCTTGTTCATAAAGCATCTTAAATACCAAGCTACAATCGGGTATATAAGAGGGTTAGATGCCAAGAGGGATAAGTGACATTTTTATATAAAACCCAGAAAAAATTACCATCACATTTTATCAATGAAATTTGGTGGACATCGTTTGCAGCTTTATAACATAAAACCTCAAAAATGCTCAAAACATAGAACTACATAACATTGATGTCTATGGAGGTCTCTTTACTTTGAAACTCAAAATTTACTCAGAAACATTACTTTCATCACTTATTCCCGTTGGCTTCTAAGTCGCTTGTAATATTATCAGTAATAGTTTTCCTTTTCTAATCAATTCCAAACATGAAAAGGACAAACAAGAACACAAAACATGAGAGATTTTTTTTTTCGCTTTCAAAAAAGGACTCATGAATTACAGTTTGAAACAAATACTTTTAGCATAGGGACTCTTATTTCTCTCTCTCTCTCACTCGCCTATTCTAGTCTTTATATGCATGGAGAAACACTGATACAAATCCATGCATCTGTTTCAACAGTGATAAGGGAGGGGAGTGGATGGGTAAATGTTTGAAAATGATTGCATACAAAAGTAGTTTCAACTGAAAATGTGGCGCAGAAACAAAAACACCGAGAAGAACCTCCAACTTTTTATCACACACATACCACACATGCACTCTCTTCTATTGTGAAAAATACACTATCGGGAGTGTTATATGTGTGTGTGTTTGAAAAGGCCGGCTTCACACGGGCTACTTTGTGATGCCACAAAGTGGTTGACACGGCTTGTTTCCCACCGACCACAATTTAAAAACAATCCTCTGCTGTCAATTTCACTTGTGACAGGACTCAATCTTTAATCACAACTAAAGTTTATAAAAATAGTGGCTTGCGTGAACGCTTCCTATGTAAGGAATGGTTTGCGAAGTAGGCCAAAAGGACACATTCTTCAATAAAAACACGCAGACCACTCTTCATAGACAACAATTTTACAGAAATATTGTTGCACAGAAACACAAACATACAACCAATAGCCAGTGTTAGCCACACTTTACAGACACAGCCACATTTTAAAGACACAGCCATACTTCAAAGACACAAACGCACAGGAGACAATTCATACTTACAATAAACCCCTCGTGCAACTTGCACGACAGAAGAAGTTACTATAAGGGTCTTAGTACACGGCGACTTTTGAAAGACTTTTTGACAACAAATATGAAGTCGAATGTCGCTGGGCTGTCTTTGTAATGTATTTTCTATGGAAAGACGTCACCAACCTTGGCACACAGGCGACTTTTAACTGAGCTAAGGTTGGCGTTTTTCCATAGAAAAATACATTGCGACAACAGCCCAGCGACCTTCGACTTCACTTTGTCGCCTGTGTGTTCGAACCCTAACTTGAAACAAAGAGTCGTACAATGGGCTATATACAAGGACTACTATAGATCTAGGGTTTACTTCCCATTGTTATGCATGCAGAAGGAGGTAAAGATTTGAAGCAATTACACTATAATATGCACACTGTTTAGACGCCATACTGGTTCACCTATACAATGCAAAGGAAATCCCAGCCTGTACTAAAAGTACGGAGGCGGAGGTTGTTTTGATGTTTCTTATGACTTTTTCGAACACCCTGTATAACTTAACAAATTATTTTACGACAAATCTTTGTGACTATCACAACTCATTAAAATATGTAAATAATAACACTGAAAAGTGATATAGTGTAACACTTAACACAATTTGTTTGAAGAAGAGAAGGAAATCAAACACTTATTGAAATTCAGCAAACAAACGAAAAAAAACTTTTGTCATAGTAAAAACTTAACAATATTGATCATATGAATCACAATAGGAGCCCTCTTTTAAGCGTTGTGACACTTACTATGATACTAAAAAACGTGTCCGCAAATTAGAAAGTGTTTTTAGAAACTAGAAGGGTAGCTCAATCACTTAATGATATTTTTATGTTTGATATCGTTGTTCAAAATAAACTTTTTACATAAAAGACATAAATTTTTTTAAAAAATATCGTCTGCTTAAAGTTGGTTTATTTTCAAACTGACATAAAAAGTTTATTTTAAAAGATAACAACATGAAAATACAATTAAGTCATTTGAGCTACCCTTCTAGTTTCTAAAGCACATTCAAATTTATCTACAAAAAATATTTAAGAGGCCCATGGTTCGAGAGGCCCCGTTTACACTTAAAAACCACTTTAATTAGTAATATGACAGAGGCAATTAAATTAGGGTCCTAAGTTGTTCCTTTCACTTTTTTACCAAACAAAATAAGCCCAAGAAAAAAACCCCAAACTGTTGAAACTTTTGTAATTTGAACAATTGGTTATTTTTTTGTGGCTTTTACTTATAAAAATGATACATGAGATCAGAAATTCCTTTTATTATTAAATCAGAAAAACCAAAAAAAAACAGCCTCCAATTGTGTTATTATATCTGGAAATATCAGAAAAGTGACATGGAACCAAATTCAGGCCAAAAATTGTATACAGACCTATATGAAGAAAATGACAATTTAGTGGGTGACGAAAATGGATCCAAAATGAGCGAGAAAATAGTTCAATTTATCAAATAAAATATGAAGAATTCCATTTTCGATGTAATTACAAATGGATTTCTTGTTTTTCCTTTTCCTCTTTTTCTTAGATTGCAAAATAATGAAAAAAGGACCAACGCAACTCAGCAACAACAAAAAAATAACATAATATAAAAATGAATTATTGTTATTCTGTTATTCATAACCATAAATATATAGATATGAAGAGGAAGATTGAGATAAGATTAGGGTCCTTATATAATATATAAAATTGCTGCTGCTGCTGTGGTATTCGTACAATTTAGATGAATTTAGATAAAGGGAATGTCTGGACCTCGGGTCATTAAGGGCCTTTCCCTCTTTTGTAATTGCGCAAAACCAATTACTTCAGTAAATCAGTTACTTCTTTCAACAATGTTGAAAAATACAACAAATTCAGAGTAATAAATCAGAACTTCTACATAATAACTAGAGATTGTAGAAAAAAAACTATACGAATTCAGTAGTTCTGTACAATTATCAAACATTGCTCAAAATGTATAATTGATTCCCTAATAATTACCAAACATTGCGCAAAAATCACTAATTCATTAATAAATCAGAAATGTCGCACAATTAAAGTGTTGAAAAACCAATTCAGTAGTAAATCCGTAATTTTGCACAATAACTAGACTTTGTGCAAAAATCACTAATTCAATAGTAAATCAGCACAATTACCAAAAGGTATTGCAGAAACCATCAATTCAGTAATAAATTAGTAATTCTACACAATTAACGACCGCTGTGCAAAAACCACCAATTATGTTAAATTGGCGCGTTTTAAACAAATTCACGAATTTCAACCAGTATCTACTATATAAACAACAAATTACATGTTATTTTTAGACTTTATTTTAAAAGAACTTAAAAAATTAACTATATATTTATTTATTCACGAAGTTTAAAAATAACAAGAATGTTTTATGAAGATTTAAGTACTTTTTGAGGACATTCCCGATCACTTGCATAAAAGGCCATTAATTGTGCTGCAGACAAAAAAAATGCCCTACCAATTGGCAATTACCAAACTTGAGGTTTACACACTTTGAATAATAATATTATTGTTCAAAATAACAAATTTTGTACAATTTGGCAGTAAAAATACCACACAGAAAGACGACCACTGAGAAATTATATATATAAACAGGAGGCCTTATTACAGAAAAAAGTCATAAAATTGTGACAGTCATACTTTATTTTAAGACTAGTCATTTTAAACTGTACGCAAGTCAGTGGCAGGAATATAACAATAATGGGCAGAATAATATCTTGTAATCTACTTTTGTGACTGTTACAAGGTTATAAGACATATAACAATCATAATATGACAATCTTATTTTCTTTGTGTAATGAGGCCCAGAGGTCTTAACCAATTACAAAAATTACAAATTGCTTGACCCCAGTCTCAGATTGTTTTGAACTTTTTTTTTAAACTTAATTCAAGAAAACTCATTATTACTCAAGAAATAAGTTTTAAACTTTTCTAAAATATAAGATTGGCTACTCGACCATTTTTTTCAGCCAATGAGAAATAAATAAAAAGGCCAAACTTTAATATATTTTTTACAAGAAAGTCCATCAATTTAACCAAAAAAACGAACCTCAAATAGGATCAAAGATAAAAAAGGGGTTGAGAGAAACTTAATCATATATAAAAGAAAATCCAGCCTCAAAAAATGAAGAAGGAGGAAAAAAAAATGGCTGGCGACTTCTCATTAGGCTTACAACTCTGAAAGTTGCGCCCTTTTTCACATAAATCGTTCTTTTTTTAAAAGGGGGGCTGACAACTTAACAACTCCTTCAAGCTGTATTCTTCGAAAGCAAGAAACAAAAAAAAATGTTCTCTCCATCTTTTTTTTTTACTGATTTCTTTCTATATTCCTCGTTGACCACTCTCAAATTAGGTCCCAAATTCATATAATTCCAATAGACAGAAGAAGCACACAACACATTGTCACTTAGGTCCAACAACAAATACCACGTTTACATGTGAAAAATTAGTAGCTCATTTTTGTTAACAACATAAAATTAAACCACTAATTCTTAAAGTGTTTTAACAGGCACGCCGCACTGGCCCAGGAAGCCAAGGTGGCCAGTCTTTCTAGACGCCGAACAGGCACTTGTATACACTGCAGACAGAGTAGTGCACGTAACATGGAGTAGATACCATACATACCAAGTGTCACACACTGTATCACATATACATATACCAAGTGCCACACACTAACTGTAATACAAAAGACACCATAATATTATAGTAGACCCTGTATCACAGAAACACTATGTGACACACTCTGTAACACAAAGATATCAATGTGTCACATTCTGTATCACAGAGGCACCCAAGTCTGACACATTGTAACTGTAACACAGAAACACTAATGTTGCACATGCAATGTAGCACAGTGACACACAAAGTGTGACAACACTTCTAACTGTGACAAACACACATGAATACCGCCAGTGATTCAACAGTGATGACAACTTTAAAATCTCTTTCCTCTCTTTCTCAACAAATCAAATCCTGTGTTTTTTACACTTTCATACAAATTATGGATCAGTAATTACAATTTTCGGGTGTTGTTGTTTTCATTGTCAACAAGAAAAGTGTCTCAAGAGCACCTAACCTAACCTCCTCCTCCTCCTCCCCCCACGCACACATATACAACTGTATAGACACACAACTAATCCCAGAGTGATTGGTGCCAACCAATTAGTTAAGGTTAAGCCATACCAACTAACATCTAATTATCTGTCAAAACAAATACACAGAAACAAGAAAAGCAACAAAAAAAAGTCATAAGAGGGTAAAGAAGAATTACACCCATTTGATGCAATCATATATGTAATAATAAGCAGTGTAGAGAAATACGAAGGGGAGGAGGCTAAGAGAGAGAGAGAGGCTAGAGGAGAAAAAAGATTTCGAGTGTCAAGAAATTCACTAGAAAAAGGAAGGAAATGCCAAATCAGTCAGTAAATCCTTGAAGAATTTCCGATTAAGAAAGTAGCTAAGGAATGTTGACAACAACACATTCAAGTGTTTAATTGGATTTGGAATGTCATCATCATCGTCGTCATTCTTCAAATTTAATTGTGGTCACCCTGTATTAAAAATTATGCAATTTATACTTTCATTTTTTGACACAATTATTACGTGAAGTTTGTTGTAACAGTAAAGAAAGAAACTTAGCACTAGAACTTCAACTTGAAGCCTCTCTCAACAGGGTTCCAACATTGAAAACCCCATGTTTCCCTTAATATTCACTGAGAAGATATGTTTTCTGTGTTGGAACCCTACAGCCTCATTACAGACAAAGTCATAAAACTGTGACAATCACAGTGTCTGACGTCACTACGTTATTTCATGACTAGTATTATTCTGGAGCCTCATCAAAGCAGAAAGGAAATAAAACTGTCATATCTAGCTTTATTATTGTCACAAAAGCAAATTAGAAAACATTATAAGAATTATTATTATATGACTCCCATTGACGCTGAATAATATGGAAGTCATAAAATAATAGCGCACAAGCAGTGACATCATAAGGTATCACTATCACAATTTTACGACATTTTGTTTTCTAGAATAAACCTACTCGGATTTTTATTCAATATCATGCAACATATCAGAGGCATAAAGTGCTAATTAATTATAAAATAACAATCCCTTATTTAGATCAACCAATAATTGATTTTTTTCAATCAAAAACACTGGTTAGAGGCTAAAACTCTAGTTAACAACTGATAGTGTTCAGACATCTAGCCTCTAACTAGCTTTTTTTTTAGAAGAAACATAATATTGCAGTTGCTCTAATGATGATAATTAACTTCACAATTGGCCCTTGAGCCACAAATTGAAAAACATTTGCTTAATATTCGCATAAAAATCCGAACTCTCGTAATTAGGCCCCTAGTTTCTAAAACAACTACAAGTTTTCTCTAAATTTTGCTTCTGAAAGACAGAATAACCATAGTTCGAAGGGCTTTTACACTCTAACATAACCAGATAAACAGTGTTTTGTAATTGGAACCCTGTTCAGAGGATTCAAGTGTGAGCGTTGAGGCCTTAGTTTTTTTTTATGAAAAAAATCTGTGGTCCAACCATATTTAAAAGAAAAATTACAATTTCATGTAAATTTAGAATTATAAAACAAAAACTTTGAGAAACAGTTTTTTAAAAAAAAAACATCTCAAACATTTTGAAACAATTTTTAGTTTTTTTTTTTGAATGAAATAAAGACAAACAAAAATTTTCCATCCCCCCCCCATTTAAAAAAGGGACCCAAACACCACAATTGCGTGCTTCATGTAAATTTCAGCTCAAAATTTGCATAAATGTGATTTACGTTCATAAAACATTATGGAGATGATTTTATTCTCTTGTGTTTTTTTTATATAAATATAAAAAAAACTGGCGGATATTCGACACAAAAAAAGTTTAAAAATTACGTTTAATGGACCCTGTAAGATAAGCTTTTTTTTTCTCTTTTCTACCCTCGTCAACAACGAACGACAAACAAAAAGCAACAACCCCCAGCCACCCTTAACTCCATTAAGCCCTAAAAGGCAACAATGATAAACAAGGAACTCGAATTTATCATATTAAGTACCTTCCAAACCCCCATAGAGAGAATACAGTCATGAAATAAAAACAACAACATTAGAGGCTAATGTCAAACTTTTTTATGCAGAAATATATAAAAAAAAGTTTCACATTTTTCTTTGTCTTGTCGTTAAAATTACATAACAAAATCGGAGCGTTTTTTTTTCAAGAAAAAAAACTCGAGAATGGTTTAGAAACTAGAAGGGTAACTCAGTCACTTAAGGGTATTTTCATGTTGATATATCTTTCAAAATAAACTTTTCATGGCAGTTTGAAAAATAATTCAACTTCTATGCCTTTTTTCCATTGGAGTGAAAATTTGAACTTTTTGTTCAGCTGATGAACAATGGCACAAACGTGGCCCCCGCCCATTCACTATCATAAGTGTGGGCCACGTTTCTTATATTTTTCACCAGTTGAAATTTTCAAACAGCTCACATTTATGCCCCAGTGAAAACAAGGCTTAAGCAGACTTTTTTTTTAAAAAAAAAGTGTGGTCAATAAAAGTTTATTTTGAAAGATATCAACATGAAAAATACCTTGAAGTGATTAAGCTACCCCTCTAGTTTATAAAGTACTTTCTAGTTTCTCTTAAATTTTGCACCTGAATAATTAATCATAGTTTGAAAATAAATATCTTTGAAAATAGCTTTTTACGTCAGTTTGAAAATGAACCAACTTTAAACAGACAATATTTTTTAAAATTTTTATCTATAAAAAGTTTATTTTGAAAGATGTCCAACATGAAAAAACAATTAAATGATTCAGCTGAGCTAAGTACAGATTTTAAAAAACTTCTTCCTAAGACAACCGACGAACTAAGATGATGCTAACTGACGAGATTATTGTAAAAAAAAGTTGGCCCATTATTGGGCCACATATATTTTTGCGACATTGGGCCAAAATCAAATATGCCAAAAAGTTGTTAACAACTGCCAATGTTTTACCAACATAAAATTGGTACTTTTGGGCCAACAACATGTTGTACATCACCGGAACTCGCATTATTTTCTAATGTATTTAAAAAAAATTTACTTCAAAATTTATTAAGACCATTTTCGTTTTTTTATGAAAAAAAAAACCCCAACAAAATTTCTGATTTCTTTTCTAGTCTTAAAAAAACCTTATAGAAAAATTCCTGTTACTTCTTTATTCAAATAGTTCAAAATGTGAAATAGAAGAGAGAAAAAATGGCACAAATGAGATTTTCGTCTTTTTTTTTTGTCTCGAGAATCCGAAAAGTAAAAGCAAAAAATTCCGAAACACCCAAAGACTTTAATCTTAAGACATAATCTTATTCTTAACACGTTCGAACTATTTTTTTTTAGAAACCTTCGTGTGTTTTTTTCTTCTTCTATTTTTCAAGCGGTTTTTCGGAGGGTTTTTTGCCGATAAAAGCGATCTACTTTATTATGCAACTTGAATTATTGTTAAGGAAACCCTTAAAAAAAGGAAAATGCGAACAACAAAAGTATTTATTCATTGATGGCATTTTTTCTCTTCTTTTTCTCTCTTTCTACTTTTGATAGATTTTTCAAATTCAAGTAGAAAAACCGAGAGAGAAAAAAGGACCCTTTTTTTGTTCGTTGATAAGAATAAAAAAAATCAACGAGTTTCTTCTTTTCGAAAATTGAAAACCTTCTTCTCAAAAAAAAAAAGAAGTTATTGTATTTGTTGATCAAAATCTTACGAAAAACATAAGATTTTTTGAATTAAATTTCTGTATAAAAAATAAAGACACAGAATTCAAATGTAAAAAAAAGGACCCAAAACTTGGAATTATTATTACAAGGAATTGAGGTCCTAAATCAGCGAAGCAACTTTTTAAATAAGTGTAAACGGACCTCAGAATTAATTGTAAATTATACAATCAGAAACAAATTAAAATTTAAACCTCAGTTTTGAAATTAACTTTTTAAATTTTCTACCAAATTATTTCAATTTTTTCTATAATTTCATTTTCATTTGCTTTTTATCAGAAAAGTGACTGAAAAGGCCACTCGTCAACTCAAAATTAAGAAAAACTTCAAAAGTGTGTTAGAAACTAGAAGGGTAGCAGCTCCATCACTGAAGTGCAACTTCCATGTTAAGAAGTATCTTTTAAAATAAGCTATTTTTATGTTAGTTTGAAAATGATCTAACTTTAAGCAGACAATATTTTATTTTTTAAAGTTATTTTTAAAAAGTTTATTTTGAAAGATATCAAACATGAAAAATAATATTAATAAGTGATTCAACTACCCCATTCTAGTTTCTAACACAATTTCCCTCTGAAACAGCAGAATAATCTCAGTTAGAATATGAACTATTTATTAAAAAAAAAACATCATAAATTCCAAAGTTTATTTCAAACTAGAAAAGTAAAATAAATTAATTGAATAAAAGTATATATTTTCATTGGAATTGTTGTTGAAAAGAAACTTGTGATTAAATAAATGTAAGTTTTTCCGTCAATTTAAACTAAAAAAAAATTATTTTTCAATGAAATTCTCACAAAAATAAGACTACTTTTAAAATATTATTATTACTCTTCTAGTTTCAAATCAACTTTTCAATTTATTTTTTTTTTAAAAAAGGGGGGCTTCTTCTGTAAGGATGTAAGGATCTTAATCCCATCACCAACAGGATGGAATTATGTCCAAGTCTAATTTTGTTTGGTCCAGAGACGTAGGCCCACATAAGGGTCAGCCTTTGTAAGCCTCATGTGCTTTGTGTGCCATATGAGCTCAGTACGCTGGGCTCACTATAAGGGGTGTATTCTGAGTTGGGGCACATTTCTTATAGGTCTCAAATTTGGTCCAATTACATCTTTACATTAATTACTTTACATTGACCAGGATCAAAATCCGACATAAGAATTATGCGTTTTTCAATTAATGAGACTGTTTAGAGGCTAAGGTACACACCAGCACCCTTACCAATCATGAAATTAGTTTGTAATTTGTAGTAATTGTTAGTTCCAGATATGCTAGTTTCATCGCTAGCCTCTAACAAGGTTTTTCAACTGATAATCGCGTTATACCTTATCTAAACTTGAATTAAATGCATTTAAGTTAAATGTGTTTAGTTGAATTATACGGAGTCCAGTTAAGGACACACTCAATATAAAATTGACTTAATTAAAAAAAATCTATATTTTTAGTTACACATTAACCTATTATATTGAGATATTAACCCAAATTAATTGAATTCGTTGGTTTGTCCTTAACAGAGCTCTGTAGAACATTGTTTAACATTTAAATGTATTTAACTTTTGAGGTTTTAAGAAAAATAATCGTAAACGTTATTAAATAAGAAAACAAATGAGGATTTTTATTAGAATTTTCTTTTTCTTGTAAAATTTTCCCAAGTCCTCATTTTTTTAACTCACAAAAAACACACAAGAGAAAAAATTATACGCACAATTTGTATTTTTTTTTTAAAAAAAAAAAGAGGTAAAATTAAAAGATTTTTCAAAAAAATCACGGTATATTTCAAATGCGAGTTTTCATAAAATTTTGATAAAAGTTGGTTAAATTTTTATTTAAAAATCTTCCTGAAAGAAAAGAAATGAAAAAAAAAAAAAAACCTGCGTTTTGCGACAAAAATTCAAAAAAGAAAAGAAAAATGTGCGATTTGGTCGCCATCTTGTTTTCGTACTGTTTTCCATTTTTCTTTTTATTATTATTTAATTCGACGCACAGAACCAAAAAAATTTTCGTAAATTTTTTTTTGTAATGTTATTTTTGTTTTTCCGTATACACAACACACGAAAATCACTTAAATGTCTTCAAATTCTCCCATTTTTTCGTGTTGTTCGTTTTTTTTGTTCGAAAAAAGAGACCCGATTGCGAATTTAAACATCACACGGACACACATACATACATACAGACACACACACGAATAATAATAATAATTAATAATAATAACAATAATAATTAATATAGTAATTAATCTTAAAAGTCTTAGGTTCATTTTTTTTTGTACATTGAAAAAACGACGGCCCAGAAGAAAAACAAAAATACCAGTAACAGCAGTGTTACGCACTCGTACCACCAGAGTGCGCCACCGTAGTATGCACCAGTACCACCAGGGTACGCACCAGTACCTTTCATCCACATTAGATGGTGTTTTCCCGAAGAAACCCGTGGAGACAAAACAAAAAAAACGAAAACCACAAACAAAAAAATGTTGCGCCACCTGGTGGACAAGTTTTACGTTTTCAAAGGGCAAAACAAAAAAAGGATGAGATGAAATGATGGAAGGGCCCACCAGTAATACACACATCACAAAAGATTGTCGAAAAAAACCACAAACTTTGTTCTCCATTCTGTTTTAGACAGGCAGTCACAGTAGGTGGCGCCACCGTCGAACCCCATATTCCGATCACCGCCAAAACACATAACACAACCAGGTGGCGTGGACGTTCGAGAGAGAGTTTAATACGTAGTTGTCGATGTCGTAAAATTCCACCAAATAATCGTGACGCAAAAACACATGCTGTACCCTCGAAGAAACCCCTCGCGCAATCCCAACATATACCCCATGTTGTCGTATTTATCCCCAGCTCTCTTTTTCTCTCTCTTTCTCGGGAATTTCATTTCAGGGAGAGGTTTTTCATGTTGGGATGATGTTGTGATGGGTTGCCATCTCGTACTGGGATCAGGGTTTTATTTTGTTTTGAAATGATGATGGCGTTGGTGGTTGGTTGGTTGGTTGGTGGTGGTGGACCCTAACATTTGTCGCAAGAAACCCCGCATGAACTAGCTGTAAGGGTCGGTGTAAGGATCTGCAAAAAAAAAAACCAGGCCAGAGAGAAAATCGGAATCAGAAAAAAAAATATAAATAATAATTTTCCCCCAGATATTTTTTTTATAAATCCCAATCCAAAAACGAAAAACAAAAAGAACAAAAGATCCAAAGGACCTTTTTTTAAATAAACTTTTAAAAAAAAAAAAAAAAATGATAAAAATAATGGCAACAGAACAAAAAGTAAAAGTTAGAAAAGAATGAAAGTGAAAATCAAAAAGAAAAAAGTTATTTTCTTGAAATGTCAACTGATCAGCCAACCAACCCTTACAGTTTTTTATTCGTTCATGCAGGTTGCTGGGTGCAAATAAGAAATCCAAAATGGCGACTACTCAAAAGAGGGGAGGGGGTGGGGACAAGAGAAAAAAAGGGTTATATTTAATACAGAAAGTGAATCAAAAAAGAAAGAAATCTCTACAACTGTTTGTTTTTCACTGCAATCGAATCATTCTCGAAACAACCATTGTCGTCGGAAGAGCTACATTTTTGCCCAAGACACTAGGTGTCACGGCTCACACACCTAAGGACCTTAGCGTTTTCTTGGATAGTTCGCTCCTCCTTTCACGTTAACGGCATTTAGCTACATGTATGTATAAAGGTCTTGATCGGAACCCTCTACCAGAGCGCGCTGCAAACGGTCAGACAAGCAGCCTTTCTTCTATTCTGGCCGACTTAAACCTGCTAAGAGTGTTACCAATCCCCCATTTTTGAATATAATCGGTTGAATGGCAGCATTTCTTATATAATATCCTTTGTGATAGTAGTAAACCACTAATTCCCAAATCATAACATTCCCCATGTACAGAGCATCCTTCTGGAAGCAAATTCCATTGTTGAATGACCCTAGGTACCAATTACCAGAAATTCTCCTAATTTCTTAAGTGTGGTCATACCAAGCCGTGGTCACGAACGCACCGCATCAAATACGATACGAAGCCTTCGTAATAAGCTGTTCGATCAAAGTGAAAATTACAGTTGTGAGAAATTTGTTTTTCAAGACACCTCAGTATTATATAGGAGAAAAGTGGGATTTTTGTTGGGGAAAAACTACGGCATATTTACGGAACGTAACGCAGAACAGTTGGAAAGAGGCAACTTGTTCCGGAATACATCGAATGTTACAAAAGAGTTACTCTCTCTCTCTCTCTCTCAGTTACACGTACAAGTACACACAGACAGACAAACACAAGACACGGTGACAGACAGACAGACATACGCTCGACAGACAGACACACAAAACAAGGATATTTCTACAGATTAGAGAAAAAATGCGTTCCAGAGACAAAAACTTTAGAAACAAAAAACCCCCTCAAAAGTCGAGTTGGTTCGAAAAATGAAATAAAAAGACGTCGAACAATTGTTTTTTTTTTCATGCAGAGAAATGTTTTAAAAAGGATGAGATACAAAATTATGACCCAAAAAAAACAGGACCAGAAAATAAAATAGTGGATTAAATAAATGTCTCGTAAAAACTAGAAAAGGGACCACAAAATAATAAATAAACAGAAAAACCCCAAACATTCTCGAGGAATTTGCTGCCAGCAAAAATGAAATAAAAACTAACAGAAAATTAATTAATTCGATAGAAATGAAAAATAAACTAAATAAAAGCCACCAGGAGTCGCCACTTGAGCATGCTTTTCTTTCAGGAATTATTATTATTCTTTCCCTAACAAGATTAAAAGAAATTCACTTTTCTCAGAAAAATAAAAAGGTTGGCAAATTTTTTTAAAAAGTTTTTTTTTAACCTCAAATTTTTAGAAATAAAAAATAAAAAGAAGCCAAAAAAAAAGAAAAAAAAAAAAGCCAAAAAAAAAAGTTCTTAAAAAGTAGAAAGTAGAAAAAAGGCTTAACTAACCTGCTGCTTTTTTGGCTGCGTACAAATTCGCTTCTTCTTGAGCTTTTCCGATGTTTTTCTTGTATCGTATCCGCTTATTGCCAAACCAGTTAGATACCTGAAATAAATCGTTAATAATATTTAATTATTAAAAATAAATAAAATACAGTTTGTTTCATGAACAAAACGCCTCCTCGATCGCCAAAAATGGATGAATCATTTTCAAACCCCATAAAAAGCTTATTTTAAAAGATATCACCAACATTAAAAAGATATGGTTTAGGAACAACTGAGTTTAAGAAAACAAAATTTAAAAGAAAATAGAAAGTAGTTTAGAAACTAGAAGGGTTAGCTCTCAATCACTTAAAGGTATTTTAATATTTGATATCTTTCAAAATAAACTTTTTATGGACCGATTAAAGTTGGGTCATTTTCAAACTCAACATAAAAAGGCTTATTTAAAAAAAATCAAAGCTACCCTTCTAGTTTTTAAATCACTTAAGTATTTCTTAATTTTGACCCCAAAAACAGCTAAATCGTTTAAAATGAAATATATTATAAATGCTACACATTTAAAACAAATCAATATATCTAAATGAAGTTGGCATTTGCTTTTAATTAGGCGATTATTCAGTTTGGCGTTTGTTCCAAATGTGGCGGGCGCTTAATCAGCTCGCCTCGACCGAACAGACAGACAGACACAAACCTGTGAGACCGTAATTCCACACTTCCGCGCTAACTCTTCTTTCGCTTCTTCACTCGGGTATGGATTGCTTAGGTGCGAATAAAAGTATTCATTTAATATTTCAGTTGCC
The DNA here is from genome assembly GCA_036925085.1 of Brachycybe producta. NCBI lineage: Eukaryota > Metazoa > Arthropoda > Diplopoda > Playtdesmida > Andrognathidae > Brachycybe > Brachycybe producta. The sequence continues at coordinate 149,448 of JAUPFP010000084.1, forward strand.
TGTTTACTGAAATTCCGCCTTTTCCGCCTGAAAAATAAAATATCATTTTTATTAGCAATGAGAAAGAGAAAAAATGGCTGATGAGAGACAATTGTCCATTTTGTTTTATTGTAAATCTCTATCTTACAATAAGAAAAATCAATATTAGTTTCATAGAAAAACATTAAGAGAAGTTTTTCTCTTTCTCCTCTTGTCTTAAATTGGTCATTTGGTGGGATTTCTGGAATCCATTCCCGGTTTTTTTTTTCTTCTTCTTCTGACCATGACATCAAATTCTGTTTCTTGGTTTCTGGAATGTTGTTGATGAAAGGAAAAGACCAAAAAAAAAAAAAAAAAAGAAGCCAAGAAAGCAGAAAAACATAAAATATAAAAGGAGATTCCTTTTTTTTTTTTTCTTCTTCTTCTTGATAACTCAACTCAATTCAGTGATGGTTTCTCATACATGGTGGTCATGTGGTCAACAAAGCAATTTCGGACACACACAAAAAAAGATCCAGATGTGTTTCTTATTTCTCTACATTGCGTGTGCGGTTATTTCTATAGTTTCAGAAGAGCAAAACCTCCTGAGGAGGAGAAACTTCAATGTTGATATCTTTCAAAATAAACTTTTTACTTCACTTTAAGCGGATGATATTTTTTAATTTTTATCTATAAAAAAGTTTATTTTGAAAGATATCAACATGAAAAAAGGCTCTAAACTGATTGAGCTACCCCTTCTAGTTTCTAAAACACATTAAAAGTTTCTCTCTTCATTTTTCACCCTGAAAAATGGAATAATCACGAGAGTTCAAGAAGAGCTTACACTTTTAAACCAACTTAGACTCTAAATTAGAGTAATTGGCGTTTTCTGCATGTGTGATCCTGACTTTACTTATATGCATCTTGTATGTGTTCTTAGTATAAATATGGTATGTGGTGTCGGTTTTTTTAATTTAAATTTAAATAATTACTCTGCAAACAGCAGCCAAGAAGACCATGGTGCCAGAGGGACAAAAGTACAACTGCAGCATGTGTGTTCCAAACTCCAGAACTATAAAACCCGAAAATAACAATAATTGCAATGTGTTTTTGTGCAACTGAATGTGTGAATGTGTTTTTTTTTGTCTTGTGTGCATTGCAACTGTCCATTTGCTTTTAGGTTTGGTGGATACAATAATTGCATCCATTCCAGAATTTCATAAAAACTAGAAAGGAAAAGCATCATAAGAGAGAATGTAGCGAGACCCCCCCCTAAAAAAGCAAATGATAATAATAATTCTTATTAGTATCATATTATTATATGACACTGACATTCCCCCCCCCCCTTCCTTCAAATACAATAATATGTCGTCCCTCTTTTACAGGCCTATCTAAAGGAATTTTCTCATTTTGGCCCTTTCATTCTTTCTCTCTCTCTCTTTTCGAGAAAGAAGTCCCAAAGATCGTTTTTTTTTATTATTTGTGGGCAAATGCCATGACCCCACCAAAAGTGCCTCTGAATTCAGACACACAGAAAGAGCGAGAGAGAGAGAGACATTCTAGTCTCATATTCTACTTATATGGATCTTCTTCTTTGGCACAAGTTGTTTGAAAATGTTAGAAAAGCGATTTTGCCCATCTTTTTTTTTTCTTTTCCCTTTCTAGTAACTTGCACATTCCAACATACTATGATATTCTTGTGCTAAAGTTGCTGCTTCTTTTTTTCCCTATATATATTATATTATATGAGTAAAAAAAAAGGGTCCATCACCCTCCCCTCCCCCCCAAAAAAGAAGAAGAAACTTGAGTTTTCTCTTTAGTCGTCTATTCTACTTAAACTTTTGGAAAAAGAGGACCTAAAAAAAATTCTCCTTCTTACAATTTTCTTAGAGACATCTATATTTTATATTGAAAGAACAGACACACAAGAAAAAAAAAGGGCTTCAGATTGAGGCTCAGTTCAACTAGAAAGTAGAAAAGAGAAAAAAAATATCCTAGACTAAAAAAAAGGAGCTCAATCGTATAGAAGAAGATCGTAAATATTGGAATTCCGAGTAAAAAGCTCAACAAAAAACTCAACATTGTATATAGTGGGAACCATAAATTAAAAGTTGCACTCAAAAGAGTTCAAGACGCAAGAAGAGTTCGGTTCCAGTTAAAGAGAGAAAAAAAAAAAGAGTTAAGGTGGCTGGATATATATTTATTTTGTTTTTGTTCCTCAGGATGGCGCCACTGCAGTTCCTGATCGCGCTTTTAAATGAGCCCCAAACTTATACACAACACGAAAAGAAGTAAGACTCTCGTGCGCGTAAAAGCCAAACATATCGAAAGAGCTTTAAAAAGCGCTTAGAAACTGAACGCTGATGATCCTGCTTGAATTGTTGTGTTTTCAAAGCTACTTTCTCTCACCTGGCGTCCAAGAACCTCGACCGTAAAATCATGACAGCCTCACACGTACTCTGCTTCAGTTGCATCTGTATCGAACTGAACTTCTTGTGGATTATCTGAACCATACGTTCGATTTCTTTGGGCGTTATCGGTCGAGTGCGGCTCTGTTCTCGTAAAAGGTTCATCACGTGCGTCGTAAACTCACTGCATGCCTGAAACAAACGAAAAAAAAGAAGAGCAGACCGAAACATTAATAAATTGTTCAAGTGGCACACTTTGCATTTGTGTGGCTGAGGGCCTGTTTGTCACCTAGAGTCCCTGTGCAACATGGACCACTATGTGAAAAACGAATACATCGTATGAAACAGGCCTCAGTGCAAGGACAAGGGTACAACATACAGAAAATGCGATTGAAAAACACATTTTAATAATTTTATTCTATTCATTTGGCAGAAAGTAGACAGAATGCGGAATTGTTTTATTAGCAAACAGGAAGGCAGACAGGCGTCCTTCAAGACGCATCATTCTTTACGGCTCCTTCTGCTTTCCTCCATAAAATCTAACTGTCCTTGAAATGTTTTCTGTTGTATTGTGCGAGAATCATTGAATGCAAAGAAAAGCAGAAATCTCATCCAAGATTTCTGATTTTCTGATTCTGTTTTCTGCAGTTTTTATGAATGTGTGATTCAGACCTAACTACATGCAACTTATGTGTCAGTAACCTCAAACGCGACGAAAAGCAGAGAAAATATTTTCTGCTATTTTCATTTCTATATCTATTTTCATTCATATACGTGGGACCCAGGCTTTAGTCTCACAAGTGTTGAGACCTCACTCTCTCCCTCTCTCTCTATTAGTCTATTATTTGCTTCAAATAAGTCAAAAGAAACACTTGAGGATGTCCTAACACTCAATTGTTGTGGACAAGTGGACAAATAATGTCACAAGAGACACATTCTAGTAATTTCGTCTTTCTTTGAAGAATTCTAAGACAAAAACAGAAATAAAAAAAAAACCTAAAGGAGTTGTTTCTTCGTCTAAAGAAGAAGAACAACTGTTTAACTGCCTTTCTTCCACTTAACTTGACACTTAAGTGCCACTTCTCACGACTTTTAAGTACCAAAAGAAGTATCTCATTTTACCCCCCCAAAAAAAAGAGGAGATCAATGTTCCAACATTTTTATTAGCAATTGTCCATTTCAAAATTAATCGACTTACTTAAACGGTTTTATTTTGAAACAACTTCAAAACGAACAAAATCAGAAATTCTTTAGAAACTAGAATAGTCAGAAAAATATGCTTTAATGCCTTTTCAGGATAATATAATTTTATAATTTATAAATTAATGAAGCAAATTAAAATGAAAAAAACATGTTGCAATTTTGTATGCCAGACAATGACTGTCATATGATAAGCAATTGTAATTTGCATTTGTGACTGTTATGTTATGAGGCTTAGGATATTATAACAGTCATATATCCTAAGTTATAATTGTCACAATTCTATGATTTTTTTTTCATCTGTAACGAGGTTTCTAAAACAAGAGACAAATTTATAAATTTGCATATTATGCAAATAAGATTCGTATAAAACTCGTCTAAACATTCAAATTTCTGATAAACTTATGACTTTTTTTCTTCTTCTTAAATTTCGTTTCTGATTGAAAAAGTTTTACGTCGACACTTTTGCATAAAACAATTTTTTAAACAAAAAAAAAAAGAATGAGAGATAGTGAAAAATGTAAAATCACCATGAATTAAGTATGAGATAGATAACACAAAAAAAAATACAAAAGGAAGTTTGTTGGTGGCTTTTACTGACAAAACACAATAGAAATCCTCTTTTTTTTTAGGAAGAAGAAGAAGACCACCCAACATGATAATTTCACCGTGAATTAAAAAAATCAAATGTGGGCCCCCTCCCCCTTCTTACCTGCCCCCCCCCCCCATCACTCCTTAAAAAAATCGATTAAAAACCCCTTGAATTTGCTTTTTTTGTTGCAGTTGAAGGTGGAAAGTGGAATTTCACGGAGCCACGCGTAAAAATAAGATTTTTTTCTTCCTATTATTATTTCTCAAACAACAAAAAAAAATATTTCAAAATTGGATTCGATTCAATTGATCTCAAAAGGGTTAAAAATACAAACTCATTAAAAAATTGACAACAAAAAATGCCATTTGTTTTGCTTTTTAAACTGAAGATACATTTTGAAGAATCTTTTTTTTTTTGGCAAAGATTTATATATATGTATATACATAGAGGTAGCTCAACTCCATTTTATGGGGGTGGGGGGGGGGGAACCGCGTCAGTGAGCGAACATTAATTCTATTAGCCTCTCTTTATTCTCGATTATCTTTCTATTTCTATTCATAAGAAGAACCTTTGAATCACTTATACAGGACTCAGGCGAACCAACATTAGGCGAACCAAGGCGGTCCACCTAGAGCGCAAACGGTCCTAGGGGCGCTGACATATGCTGACAATATCACATCGAGCACCGTTTTCTCCTTCACGCCACCGCTGTATCAATTTTTGTTTTTTTTGCCGCCGCCAAATTCACTTTGCCGTTGGCTCCCACCTCTACAACGCAGAAGAAGTTTAGCTCTTAAGAGCAAAATTACGTCGAAAAATCTCCACAAAGAGCGCTAGCATCGTGTTTATATTAAACCCATAGACCCTATGTTAAAGAAAAAAATGTTAATTTTTAAAATACACAGTCCAGCAATATGTTTATTTTTCATACTTAAAAGAGTCCAATTTTCATAGTTCAAAGTGCAATGTGCACCTTAAATATATGCTGATCGAGTGGTAGAAAGACAAAAAATTGGTAAGTGTTTTTTTATTTTTAAAAAAAAATATTTCAAAATTGTGAATTTCTAACTTTTCATGTTAAACTGCATTGAGTAAGCCCAAATAAAATGCTTGTAAAAATACGTAAAAATAATTTTTAAAAAACCGAAAAAAAAAATCAGCACGTGCACCAGTGTGTTGGCTTCACTGTGATATACTTGTTTTGTTTTTAATTATTTTTACTTATTTTTTTTACCAACATATTAATGGATGTTTTTTCTGCTTATGAGCGCGTACTCAATAGATTTTAACATAAAAGTTAAAAATTCGCGATTTTGAAACAGTTTTTAAAAATAGAACCGCACTTACCAATTTTTTGTCATTCTATCACTAGATCAGCATATATTTAAGGTACATATTGCACTTTGAACCTTCAAAATTGGACAACTTTAAATATGAAAATTAAACAATATTGCCGCCGCGACTATGTGTATTTTAAAAATTAACGTTTTTTTCTTTAACATCGGGTCTATGGGTTCAATAAAAAAAACGATGCTTGCGCTCTTTGTGGGGATTTTTCGAAGTGATTTTTCGAAGTAGCCTCTTGAGTAAAGCTGACGCCATCTATTGACCACACTGAGCTACACTGTTAGTTTTAGTTGTACTTCTCCTCTCTCTCTCTCTCTCTGTTTATTTGGTGTTTGGTTTTGATGACAAAATAAATCAAATGTTATCATATTTTAATTTTTATGATGCTTTTTTTTGTTTTTAAAAAAATTAGTTTCGTTTTGTTTTTACAAAACAGGTGTTTTGTATATTTTTATGTTAAGGAGAGGGTGACATTTTTAAGGTCCAAATTCAAGAAAGAAAAACCTGAAATTAGAATTGCAACTTCCAACATAGATTAATCCTGTTTTATTGCATAACATTTTGTTAAAGATGACTGAATAAGATATTCATTTTGTTTTCATTCCCCCAGATGGCGTCACTGCAGAGGCTATTTATGTTCTATAGGAAGCGTCTACCAGAAGACAAAAGCAAAAAGAAACTCCTATTGAGCTACCATTAGAGAGAGAGAGAGAGAGAGAGATGAGAGAGAGAGAGAAAGAGAGAGAGAGGAAACGCAGAGGTTCTGAAGAGTTCAAAGTGTCCATTTTTGTTTCTTGAATTTGGACCCCGTATTGTATATATAGACAGGTGTTTCAATAAATAGGTTTTTAAGATCAGATTAGAATATAAATTTAAAACAAAACCCTTCTTCTTCTAACAATTTGAATCTTCCTCCATTATTATTATTATTATTGCAGTTTCAACTTCCAAACTCAATAAGAGATTTTGATCTTTTTTTGTTGTTGCGTTTTATTTCCACTTGAAAGAGAAAAAGTCTTTTGTTCTTTTTTTTAAAGAGATTAATTTGTTTTATTAAACAGCCATGTATAATTGGATATATATTATATAGGCCTATTTTTATGTTTTCACCTCATATCTAATGATCTAACGCCTTGTTATATAAAAACAACGTGTTAAAAAAAAGGTTGATTTTATAAAATCAGCCATTTGCACAAAAAAAAATATATGCAAATCAAAGACAAAACAATAGAAATTTCAAAACTCAAGATAATTAAAATTAAGGTGGTTTTAAAGTGTAAACACCTCTTGAACCCTGACGGATTTAGATTATTCTGTCTTTTGGGTGCGAAACTTAAGGTGTTTTAGAAACTAGAAGGGTAGTTCAGTCACTTAAGAATTATCTTTCTGTTGATATACTTCAAAATAAACTTTTTATGTGAGTTTTAAAATGATTCAACTTTAAGCAGATTGTATTTTTTTTTAAACTATTCTACATAAAAAAAGTTTATTTTGAAAGATAACAAGAAAATAACCTTACTTAAACTACTCTCTAGTTTTTATCTTCATTTTCCAATTGAAAAGACAGAATAGAATATCCAGCATCTTAAGCCTGTTACAAACTAGAACCGTAAATGAATGACCCATTGGACCCAATGACCCATTAGGTCAGAATTAATAATGAAAGTTAATTTTAATCAGTGGCAATTTTTTTAAAAATATTATAAATTAATAAAAATTGAACCAGATTATTCCCCCACCCCCCACTCTTTAACATTGTAAGAATATTAAGTCTTCATCTAAGGTAATTGGCCCCGATTCCATTAAGTCAAAACAAGAGATGAAAGTAAATTTCGACTCAATTCAAAATAAATCCCTTTCAACCTCTAGTTTTGACCTAATGGAAACAAGGCCATAAAATGGTTGTTTTACATATTAACTAGTAAATTTGCATACTGACTGATAACAGTAAAAAAAATGAAACCAATAATAGTGCCAAAATCGAAAAAAAATGTTCTCATTTTAAATGGACATTCTTGTTTCGAAAAGTTTTTTTTTCTTCTTCTTGTTTTGTTGTTCTTTTTTTGCGTTTAGGAATTTCTGAACGCGAGATATCGAACTTTTTTCTATTTTAGAAAGAGGGAGGAGGGGGGTTGGATAGGAGGTTAGAAGCATGTTATTTCGATTAGATATGCCCTGACACCTGTCAGTCAATTTGGAAACAAACAAGGCGTGAACTTAAGCACAAAAAAACCCTTCTATCTTTTAGAGAGAGAAATGTCTTAGGTTTTTTTTCTTCTTCTTCTCTCTATACATATTACTAAATACATTAACAACAATAGTGAAAAATGCAACAACAAAACAATGTCCAATATGTATGTTTATGCAGAAATTTTTTCTTTTGTTTTCTTCAGTTTTCAAAATTGAACAAAATTTTTTTTCGTCTTCTGCGGAATTTTAAAGTTAAAATTACAACCCACAGAAAAAAATTCTTCAGAAGCCTTTAGTTCACACCATGAAGTAACGCAGAAGCAATGCAAGAATGCTCTCTACTGCGCATGTGCAGAAGGTAGTACTCAATGATCATATATTATATTCGCACATGCGCAGTACACCATGAAATAATGCAGAAAGAATAAGTTGCCTCATTTTCAAACTTATATGAAAAGCTTATTTTGAAAGATAACATGAAAATACCCTTAAGGTGTCTATAGATATTTAGTTTTTGTCCCCACCAGACGGCACCACTGCAGGTGGCTGATGCTATGCTCCATAGACGTTTTTTTGTAAAATTTGGACACAAAATCGTTAAAAAATTAAAAAAAATTGAAATTGTTTTCAAAACTAGAATGGTAAAAGGTTATGCTAAACGTTTTTTTTATGACAATATCTTAAAAGATAAACAATTCAGTTTGAAAATGGACCCGTTTTTTTTTTTGTTTTTTTTTTTTTTTCATTGACATTTCTTAAAAAAACTATTTTCGCCTTTTTTAAACCGTCATAAAACGTTTATTTTGAAAAACATCATCATGAAAGCACTTTTAGCATTATCGCCAACTATTCTGGTTTCTAAAACACTTTGAATTTTGTCCTAATGTTTCTCCTGAAAAACGTTCACTTGAAAAAATATAAATTTTATCAAAAAAGCCGCGAGTTCGGAGGAGGAGACCTCCTATAGAACATAATAGCCACTGCAGTGGCGCCATCTGTGAGGACAAAAATAAAATAAATACTTAAGCAACCACCTTAAGTGATTGAGTGTCCCATCTAGTTTCTAAAACACTTTCTAGTTTGTCTCTTCATTTTGTACCTGAATGGCGAGGCGTTTTACTTTAAAGCCACCTTAATACATACGTTTTTAAACAATGTTACATTTGGGTGGTTTCTTTGCTATTTTATCACGCTGTTTCAGCGCCACCTGATGTATTCAAGAAGTTTAAACAACAAAAATGGGTAAAGAGGCAAAAGGGTCTTCCCCCCCCCCCCCCCAACCAATCCCTAAATTTTCTCAGATAAAAATTCAGAACTTAGAAAAATGATCCACTTTCAAAATGAAAGAGAAAGAAAAAAGGAAATGAAATTCAGAGTCTGAAAAAAAAAGTATCATTTGAATTAGAAAAGCTGAAAAAAAGTAGAAAACCCTAGAAGAAGAAGAAGAAAAAACTGTTTCTGAAAAACAGGGAATTTGCTGATTAGAATGCATAAGAGATGACGATGGACGTGCAAAAACACACATTGAAGAGGGAGGGAGGGAGGGTTGTTTTGGAGACTAGAAAAGGAAAACACCCAAAAGACCCATTTCTCAAGAGTGTTTCTGGTAGGGAAAAAGACCCCGAGTTAGTTGTCACTAGCACAACATTAGCATGATTATGAGGCAAATGTAATCGATGTGTTTTCTAAATGCACCCCTCTTACTTCCACCCACCCACCCCTCTACTCTTGGGGTCTGTAACAAATAGCCCTGGGTTCACACTGAACCCACCAAAACCCATTTCTCTTCCTAGTTGTCACTTAAAACTTTCTCTACCGAGTTCCTCCTCCTCCTCCTCCCTTTTTCCTATCTTAAACCCCCTCCCCCCCCCCCAATATCTCTGTTACTTGTAGCCAAAATGAAAAATCAGTCAATTCTACACATTCACTAGGCAATGCGTGTAGTAACACCCAATTCAATAGTAAATCTGCACAGAATGCCTAAATAGAATAAACTAGATAATCTATTGAAATTCGGCTCGTAGTTTTATGCATTCTAAACATTGACTGATATACTAGTTACTACTATTGCGCACAATGACTAGTTATTTTGTGTAGAATGACTAGTTTATCCACTTTTGCTGTAAGCACACAACCATTAGTGTTTACATACAATATAAATTACAGGGTGTATCAAAAGTACACATTATGACCACTGTACAGTGGTCCCAGTACAGTACCCAGTCATACTTTATAACTAATCTTTGTGCATATTGACATGTACTTGTTTAAAATGACTAATTTATCCACCTTGGCTACAAAAGATGCAACCATTAATGTAGGAATAACACAAATTACAGGGTGTATCAGAAAAATACACATTGTAGCCACTGTATAGGTGGCGCCACAGTAAAAATCTGTATTACGGACTTCATTAATAATGCATAAACACATGGTATGTGTGTGTGACTTATTCAGCAATGATTTTCTGCCATTATAATTAATGGGGTAACATCAGGAAGGTGGAGAAAAATAAAAAAATGGGTGGTTTGGTGATGTTGGCCCCGAGTTTAATACACAAAATGAAGACCTTTTCTTCCTGAAGACAATAGCTTTTTACTATATATGATGATATAATGGAAAACACATTTTGTGACATGTCCACACACAAAAAAAAAATACATTATTTTGATCAGTTTTCGACGGGTTTCTTCTTCATTCAAACAATGGCCGTATCTTTTTTTGTTGCTGTTGGTACCACATTTTTTTTTTTTTGGATGCCATTTTTCTCTCTCAGTCTGATTAACTTAAGTAATCACATAAATATATCTAAGCAACAACTTTTGTAAATCAATTTCCATTCATTAGGAGGTTTCTTAAACTTTTCATTATAACAGAGACTTAGTCATTTATATCATAAAACAAAATGGTCGTCATTTAGAACAACACCCAAGTTAGTATAAATTGGCGGCCATTTTTTTTAGATAACTCGATAGTGCTTAATGCTCAGTGGTCACCTACAGGCGACCCTCATAGTCTTTAACTAAAATGTGGCTCACTGAATCTCAATCCTTGCACAAAATGCATCGCTTTTAGTTATCTGTCCAACTCTTGTTCTTCGAAAAAGCTAAGACTTTAACATTTTTGAAAAATATGACAAAATTTTACTCATAAAAACGTGGCAGCATTTACAGCAAGTGATAATATTCAGCACATTTTTAAACTCAAAAGGCAATCAACCCATAGCAACAGCTGTGACAAATTAATTCACTGTTGAGTTTAAAAATGTACTTTAAATACTCATCAAATCATGCCATTTTGCCGCCATGTTTAAGTGCAGAACTTAAGCAATTCTTTTTTTGAAAATATGTAATAAAAGCAGCTTTAAATTGTTCTAGAGTAGGCTAAATGACTCCATTTTTGCTCTAAACTGCCTTTTTCCCGTAACATTCGCCTTTTTTACAACAGAAAATATAATGGATTGCATTAAGTTGGTAAATTATTTTTCTGAAAGCAGCTAATGAAAACAAGGCGGCCATTTTGGTTACCAAAATTGCTTAACCAAAAAAATGTGCACATTTGGGCCATTTTAAGGGGGTGGAGGTGGGAGGGCAAAAGGTTGAGGACAGACATGATGCAGACACTCACTGTAGTCCCATCTGAGACCCGGGTGTTTGGTCCTCCCACACTCCCTCCTTGATCTACTCTCTCTCTCTCTCCAACCTCCCTTTATACAAAAGATTGCGTTTGGTATGCATCGTTTGTTTTTCTTTCCCGTCATGCAATGCAATGACATTAATCTGCGGGGCAATGAGCAGGAAATATTAAACTGCCCCCCTGCCCCCAAGAGAGAGAGAGAGAGAGAGAGAGAGAGAGAGAGAAAGAAAACTAGAATAACAAAACATTGCATTGCATCTCTTCTGATAATATACAATATAAGAAACCCATATATACTGTAGTAGGCCTACACCACCCCCAATTGTGGGATTTCACATTGAAAGACAAGGGGAAAATGAAATTCCCTTAGCCCTCTTTTTTAAGAGAACCAACCAACCCACCATCAGAATCGATGTTGCGCCAACAAAACTTCTTTCAACAACATTTTTTCTTCTTCTTCATTGTTTCCATGCAATTAAAATATCAAACTGAAGAAATCGTTACATGAGTTAAAATTCACCCTTTTTACTCTTAAAAAGTCCCCATAACATTCCCAAATCCATTGAAAATATATAAAAAGGAGGATAAATTATGTTAAAAGTAAGTTGACAGAAGATTTTTCTAAGCAATTTGCATGTTGAAAGGGAGCCACTGTTGGTTCAGGAAGTCTCAAAAGTCCTCAGAAAACGACGCATCAGAACTTCAGAAATGCTTCCAAGTCCCCAAAAGACATCCAGTCGAAAGTTTGATAAAAACTCAAAAAAGTTTTTCAAAAAGAGTCTGAAGAACCCAGAAATCCTACAAAGTTCAGGTGGTTTAAAGCATAAACGGGGCCCCCCTCGGACTCCATTGGTTATTCTGTCTTTCAGGCTCAAAATGAAGAAAACCTTCAATCTAATTTAAATACTAGAACTGCAGCTAAAAACCACTTCAGGGTATTTTTTTCATGTTGATATCTTTCAAAATGTGCTTCAAGTTAAGCTTAAAAATGACTGAACTTTAAGAAGACAGATTTTTACAAAGTTTATTTTGAAAGATATCAGCATGAAAATATCCCCCCTATAATGATTGAGCTACTACCCTTCTAGTTTATAAAACTCTTTCTAGTCTCTCTTGTATTGCTCTTCTGAAAGACAGAAGAATAATCAGAGTTTTAAAATGAGCTGCTCAAACCATCTTATATTAAAAGCTCTTCTGAAGGATTTTTCTAGAACTTTTTATGACTTATGAATTTTTAAACTGTATTTATGGGACTTGTGAACTCATAAGATCCTTTTTCAAGACTAGGTTTTTTTTTTAAAACTGACTTCTCTTTCTAATAAGTCCTACAAAAGATAAAAAAAAAAAGAAAAACTCAAAAGACCTGAAAAATGATCTCAAAAGTTCGCAAATCCCAAATTTAAAAATATCAGAAGAGTTTTGAAAAGAAGGTTCCAGAAAAGTTTGTAGATGCAGAAATATTTCTCGAAGTTCTGCAGAAATATTTCTCAAAGTTCTGCAAAAATAACCTCAAGAAGTGCTAAGTTCAAAGAGGCGGCACCCCAGAAACAACCTGAAAAAGTATTCCAACATGTCACAAGTCTCCCCCCAAAAACATCAAAATAAAGTCATCCACAAGAAATACCCACAATTTCTGGGGAAAAAAAGCACCAAATGAAAACAGAAATTAGCTCCTAAGTCCTCAAAAAAAAGTTCCTAAATTCGAAATAGTCCCGAAACAATTGTTTATTCTGCCCTCACCACCTTCAATGAAGTGTTGAAAATGAAAACCCGCAAGAAACTCAATGACCTCAAGCAGAAGTTCCAAGTTACATTGCAATATGAGCCCAATTGTAACAACCTCTTTTCTTCCTTAAGAAAGTTGAAGAAATATTCCGCAAAAAAAAAAGCTTCTTGGTTCCACATTCTAGAAATTTTTTGTTGTTGTTCTAGCAAGTGCTTAAGCATGAAATTGGCTTTGCTTAGTCATGATGACTAGAAGGCGCCAATGACATTGTCTTTTCCTCACAGGGTATTTTTTTTACACAGATGTAAAATAAAATGGCCAATAAAAAAACCACCTATTGAACACGAGAAGATTGGAAAGGCTTTTTATTTCATTAAATAGGTTATTAAGGTGGTTTTAAGGTGGAAATCGAACACTTCATTATTCTGTTTTTTTTTTCAGAAGCAAAATTAAGAAAAACTATTGAAAGTGTTTTAGAAAGTAGAAGGGTAGCTCAACCACACTTAAGGGTAATTTTCATGTTCATATCTTTCAAAATAAACTTTTTATGTCAGTTTCACAAGTTTATTTTGAAAGATACCACAACATTAAAATACTATTAAGTGATCCAGACTACCGGACCTACCCGTTCTAGTTTCTAACACTTTCAATTTCAATCTAGTGTTGTTTGCTCTTCTGAAACTGCAAAACAATCAAGAGTTAAAAAATCATTTCTGTTCATGAAACACATCTTAAAAGTTACTTGCAATCTGAATTGCAATTACTAGGGCTCGGATCTTTATGCATTATCAAGCAAATGTTTCTCAATCTATGGCCCAAGTGCCAATTGTCAATCAATAATTAATCATTAGAGCAACTGCAATTATGCATTTTTATAATAAAAAAAGGACTCAGTAGAGGCTAGACGTAGGACTACAATCAGTTGTCAATTACAGAGTTCTAGCCTCTAACAAGTGTTTTTGATTGAAAATACCACCATAATTGTTGGTCGATCTCTCTAAAGGGAGGATTGTTGTGACTTCACAATTGGCTCTTGAGCCACAAATTGAGAAACATTTGCTTAATATTGCATGAAAATCCGAGCTCTAACAATTATCAAACTAGTAAAAGAGCAACGGAACGATTCAATTCTGCTGTCTCTTTTACTAATGAGATTCTAATGGAGAAATACTTGACATTGGCCTTGTCTCTCCACCCTCACAAAGACAAAACACAAAAAACTAGAATTTTCAAATATATATTTTTTTGTTGGTTGTTCTTTTCAAACACGTTTTTTTAGGTGATTGACCGTATCGAATTATAAGAATATAAGGGGGGGGGGCGGGGGAAGAGGTTAGAAAATAGTTTCGTTTACAGAATCAATTAATTTTGACTGTGATAAACTTTTTTTTCTTCTTAAAAAAAAGTTTCAGTTTTGTTGATGAAGTTTTTTCGAAGAGAAAAAAAAGTTACAACAAAAAAAATAGTCTTATGACAAGAGACTAGTTTTTTTTTTACAAGAAAAATTCCATCTTCAATTGTAATTAGTATTCTTGTTACACTCTTTTTATTTGATCGATGACCAAACACTTTTTCCCACGAATATATTTTACATGTAAAGAGAAAGGGGGGGGGGAGGAGGAGGACCTTTTTTTAAAAAAAAAACCCCTCATTTGCATATTTTCTTATCAATTTTGTTCAATTGTTTGTACGCGTGTTATTATCATTAAGGGGTGGTTTTAAATCTCAAACTCTTTGATTATTTTCTGTCTTTCAAGGTGTAAAATGAAGAGAAACTTGAATGCGTTTTAGAAACTAGAAAGGTAGCTTAATCACTTAAAAGTATTTTTTTTTTTAAAAAGTGACCCAACTTTGATTAGATGATAATTTTTTTTAACAAAAAGTGGTCTGAAATGATTGAGTTACTTTTTTAATTCATAAAACAATTACGAGTTTCTCTTAAGATGTTTAATGAACTTTCAAAATTATCACAAAGGATTATTTTTAAAGATATCGTTATTTTGAACCTCAATTATTGCCAATAGATGGCGTTCGTCTCATCACAAAGTTATTACAAACTTCCACACACACACAAAAAATGATATATTTAATAATAAAATATTAAAGAGAATTTTTGCTAATTGAAAAAAAAAATTAAAATGTAGTAATTAATTAAAAATGAAGATGGGGGGATATTTTTCTTTTCGTCTCCATTTTTATTTCCTCTAATAAAATCATAATCATAAAAATAATAAAATCATAACATAATAACTGGTGAAATTAAAAAAAAATAATAAATGGCTGAGGGGGTGAATGAAAAAAGAAAATGGCGGAGATTGAGAAGAGGGTAAAGGGGAGGGGGGGGGGAGATGAAATGGTTTTTAGTATTCAGAAGAAGAAGAATGAAAAAAAAAAAAGATGCTCGAAATTCCATCACTTAACGACAGCCATTACTCACGAAATGCATCCGAAAACACATTCATATTTTTCACAAAGTGAGAAGAATATTAAATCAGAACAAAAAATATTATTATTCTGATTAAATCATCAACTTAAGTGGGGTAAAAGATTTATTTCAGAGTGGGGGAGGGAGCAAAGAAAGGGAGGGAAAAAAAAGTTAGGGCCAGACTTAGCAAACTGGAACCCTCAGGAGAAGGTTCCAGTTAGGTTTAATTGACTACCATCAGTGCCATCACACAATGTCCTTCTATGTTGAAACCCTGCTCAGAGAGTTCAAAAGTTGAAGTTCAAATCCTAAAGCCCAAGTTCAAGAAGAAAACTTGACACTTAAAACTTCGACTTCAACCCTCAGAACAAGGTTTCACAATTGACCTTTTATTTTGACCAAATGGAAACAGAGCTTAAAAAGTTCTACACTTCTTTTCAAGATGAAAATATGTGACAAGTGTACACACGCATCGTGTGGACGAACCTTTATGAATGTGCACAGCAATAACTAGCTCATTTTGCGCCCCAGGCCTATTTGTATTATCAGTCTTACTGCACGCCTGAACTTTGCACCTGATATGCGCCCCTGAGTTTTATGCCCATTAAGTAGTATTACCATTCTAGTTATTTATTTTCTACTCCAGTTTCCGCGCCCTGAGTCTTGTGGTTAAAGCAAAGTACCTCTCTCCTCACTTAACTTGCCCTAGTTACGGGATCTGTAAATGTGTGCCAATGTTAATGTTGCACACACAGATAAAACCACTGTCAAGTCCCAGACACACAGACAAGACACACACCTCAGCACTTGTGAATTTGTCACAATGTGACAACAGTGTTTTGTGTCTTAAGTTTTGTCTTCTGTGTGACACACACAGACATGACAGAAAACACAGACAAGAAATGTGACAAATGACATAAAGCGTTGATTTTTTCCGCACAACGCCACCTGTCAACTACTAAGACCGCCTCGCCTCCCCACCAGGCACACATTTAAAATCTCCACCATAAAAAAAAAAATATGAGAGAGATCATTTCCGCCATTTTCACAACCAAACCAACTATCAAATTTGAATCAAACGATTTAAATAATATTTATGAGTGACCTAATGCCCCCCACATACTCTTTTTTGAAATGGACCAAAAGATCAAATGTGTTGGCGTTTAAGGGGGGTGGAGCCTTCACATTGGATATAATACATCTTTTTTGACGGATTATCTTTATTTGAAGAAAACCATATTTTTCTAAGTTGGTTTCGGTCGCAAGACCTAAAATTATATATATATCTCTATGTTACTGTCAATCTGAGGAATCAGTCAATCTGCCTATTGACTGGGCAATCTGTAAAACCACCAAACTGCTAGTGAATCTGCAAAATTCAACGCCTAAAAATGAGTCAATTTGCAAAACGACCAAACTACTAGTCAATTTGCAAAATTCAACACCTAAATAAAATGTATAGAATTTTGCAGATTCACTAGCAGTTTGGTGGTTTTGCAAATTGCCTAGGCAATAGGCAGATTGACTGATTCCGCAGATTGACAGTAACATATATATATACACACAAGAGGGGGCGGGGAACCTCCTCCTTCTCCCATAACATTTTCTCTTCCTATTGATGATGGGATGGACGCATGTAACCCATCACTCGCCACTACTTGGCACAGTTTCCATCCATCATATGCCCGGCATTCATGCCAACTCCACACCCACACATTACAAATGACCGACTATACACTACGCGGCGCTTCCTACAGCAAAACAACAGAAATTTTACAAAATTTCCCCATGTTTTCCTGATTTTTGCAAATTTTCAATCCCAAATAACACCGAATTTGTCTATTTATTGTTCCCCAATTTTTCCCCAACTTTTTGCATATTTTGAATCACAAGTTGACTATTGTTTGTTTCCTAATTTTTAGTTGCATATTTTGAATCCTGAATCTTTCCTGAATTCGGCCTTTTTTCACAAATTTTTTCTCAATTTTTGCACCCAACTTTTGCATAATTATAATGCAAATCCCGAATGTTTTTATTTTTCCCAATTTTTGCTTATTCGAATCTTTTCCGAAATTAAGCTATTTTTTGTTCACGAATTTCTTTTCCCAATTTTCTTTTGCATATATTGAAATTCCTAATTTGGCTATTTTTTGTTCCACAATTCCCCCCCCCCCCCAATTTTTGCATCCCGAATCTCTCTAGAATTTAGATATTTTTTTCTTCCCGAATTTCCCAGGCCAGACGATCCACATTCTTTCAACATAGAAAAATCCCCATTAGACGAATACTTATTTGTGTAACGGTTTCCCCCACCCCCTCCGACTCTACGTTGAAACTCCGGGCCTTTTAAACCTTTTACATATTCTAGGCCTATCCATCAATTTTAGTTAGTAGTCCTTCCAATAATAACAATGTGTAAAATCACTGATATTAACACACAAGTCCCTTTTAAGAGCTGCTTTAACCACACATAATAAACACAAACAAGTGTTGTTGGTATTTTGATAAAATTACTTTATTAGCTATATATACTTAAAGCGTAACCATTACCAAACCAACCCCCCTAAAGAAGAGGCTTAAAATTAGGAAATAGCTAGAGGGGGGGGGGCCTCTCTTTAGGGGCACATCTTATCTTCTTCCTATGGAAACCCACCACCACCAAAACATGAGTATTTTTTTTAAAAAAAAAAGTCCAAGTGCTAAATTGTAATGTAACAAATTTTCAAATGTTGAAAAGGAAGAAAGAGAAAAAAAGATTGAAGAAAAACAGAATCTCTCTGAGTTCTGTGTGTAAAACTGAAAACCACAAAAACCATGTCTCAATAAATATAGCTAAAGGATCTATTTCACTCAAATCACATTTGACATCTGAATTTATACTCTTTAACCACCAACCCATTAAATACCCTCCAAGTGATCCCTCTCTCTCTCTCTCTCTCCTCATGTCCCGTCAACGTCATCGGATACTTTCTTTTAGAAGCCACATGGACAATTTACACAACAAAAAAGGCACTTTAAACTTAGAGGGTTGGAAAAGACAGACCACTTTTTAACCACTTTTTAATTGCAAAAATGAAGTCAGTGTTGTCGCCATAAAACCGACCACTTCGAGTCTTTGCATAGAAAATACATTGCAACCACAGCTTAACACAAACCTGCGACTTCATTTTGCAAGTCGAAAAGTGGTCTGTGTGCAAAGGCCCCCTTAGAGACCGCCATCTTTTATCTGGCTCCATACGATCTGATTCTTAGTAACAAATTTTGGGATTAACTAGAAATAGAAGATTAAAAGAATCATCTAGAATTCGTGGCGATATTTTTCAAAATAAATTCGAAATTCTCTTGATTTTATTGGTGGTTTTAAAGTGGAAATGCACCTAAAACTCAGATAATAATCATTCTGGAGCTAAATTAAGAAATATTTCAAAGTGTTTTTAGAAACTAGAAGGGTATCTTTATCAGTTTCACGTTGATGTCCCAACTTCATGCAGACAATATTTTTATTAAATGTGTCTAGCATAAAGTTTATTTTGAAATATAATCAATAACAAAATACTACTCTTCTAGTTTTTAACACACTTTCAATTTTTCCTGAGTATTGAGCTTTGGAGTTCGAAAATCAGCTGTTTTACAAAACATTAAATTTTCAAGAAGAAACATTGCAAAAAAATGTCAAAAGTATTTTAAAAACTAGAATACGTTAGTGATAACACTAAAAGTCATTTTTCATGATGATATCTTTCAAAATAAACTTTTTATGACAGTTTGAAAAATAAGCGAAAATATTTTTTCATGAAATTTCAATAGAAAAAAAAACCCCTCAAAACGGGCCCATTTTCAAACTGCCAAAAAGAGAGGAAACTTTTGCCAAATTCTCATTTTGAAAAAAAAATATTGTATTTTAAAGATGGCCGCCATTTTGCCGCTTGTGTAATGCAAAACAAAATGGCCGCCAGTGCTAAATTGCTTTCTCTTTTCATGTGATTTAGACTAAATTGAAATCGATATCATCATTTTTTTCTTCTTATTGAAGTTAAGTGGGTGGCAACAATAATTGGTGGGAGGATATTTGTCACTGACAAAAAATGTGATAGATCAGATCATAATTAGAAACAACTTGGAAGAATATAACCTCCAATAACAACAACAACAGAAAGAAAAAAAAAAGAATGACCCAATTTGATTGATTCATTATTAAGACAAAATAGAAAACTGGACAATGGTCAAATAAAACGATTGTGACAAAACAAAAAACAAACTTCCAATTAAGAAAATACTAAAACAGAAAAATTGAAATTGACAAATTGCGACACTTCAAAAACGTCATTTTTTTTTGGCTGTTAAAACAATTTTTAAGGGTTTAATGCCAACTTCTAATTAAAAATGGCTGCCAATATACAATCAATCAGCGCCCTCTAGCAGCATTTTCTTCTTCTAATTTCTGCATTGAATAATAGTAAAAGACAACTTGGTTTCTACAGAAGTTTGTACAATTTTATATACATTTATATAAATATTGCTTTGTTTTTCAAATAAAAGAGACTTGTTAGAGGCTAGAGTTTTCTAGTTGCTAGTTTCTGTCAACTAGAAAAATGTCTTTTCTATTGAAAAAAAAAAGATTAATTATAGTATTTCATTAGTAATTTTAGTAAATGTAGTCTGATTTTCAGACATGGCGCAAAATGAAGACAAACTTGAATATGTTTTAGAAACTAGAAGGGTAGCGCATTTTCTTGTTCATAATTATTTTTTTTAAAATTTGTCGTGACTTTGAAGACAATATTCTTTAATTTTCAGCCTATAAAAAGTTTATTTTAAAAGATCTCAACATGAAAATACTCTTCAAGTGATTGATTTACCCTTCCAGTTTCTAAAACACTTCCTAGTTTCTCTTTAATTTTTTATCCTGAATAGTCATCGTTTGAAAATCAACTGTTTCTAAGCCACCATATTTAAAAGGTTTGTTAGAAATTAGAAAATAATAGATGTGCTTATTGAAAAGTACTTTTATGGCAATTATCTTTTAAAATAAACTTTTTAAATATACTTGGGGATTCAAAAATATAACTTTATTTTTTACACACAAAACACACACAATTAAAGAAGTCCCAACCAAAACTACCATAAAAAGTTTATTTTAAAAGATATCGTCATGAAAATACGTTTCGAGCATACAACTACCATTCTAGTTTTTAACAAAGTTTGACCTTCTTTTCTGAGTTGCTTCTAAACTCAAGTTAATAAACATTACATAGATACATTGAATGAAGTGTGTGTTCAAATGGGTTTTAAATTGCATAATCCATACTGGGTAGAGACTGGCACCGTTAGGTGTCGCCACCATAGCAGTTCTTTCTTTCTAAAATGTGTTGCGCGCCTGCATTTTGATGATAACAATTTTATCTCCTTTTCTAACTCCTTTTTCATTCGCCCCCATTTTTCCTATTTTCTTGCGACACCCCCTAAACATCCCCATCTCTCTCCTCTTTTCTGATTTAATTAGGTGATTACAAATATTTGTTTTGTATAAATTAGTTTGGTTTCATTCGTTCGATAGGTGGCGCCACACAAGACCACCATTTTTAAAAATACATGCCTTAAGAATAAGAATAATAATAATAATAATAATGTCGCATTACCTGTTCGTATTTCTCTAGTTCCTGGTGGTATATCTGTCGTATTTGCGCCAACTTTGCCCTGTAATCCGAATGTTCGATAGCATTGTCCGGTTGTCCTGGTCCACTAGACGCAGCCGCAGACGCATTGGCCGCAGCTGCAGAACCACCACCCTTTTCAGGGCCAGCAACACCTTCAGCTATCAACATGTTATCCAACCTCATCAGCTGAGGGTCGGGAGGATCCTCTTCTTGTGTGTTGCGAAGACTCAAAACTAGAAAAGAACAATAAAATACACAATTAATATTTAGAAATTATCTTTTATCTGTAAAAAAAAAAGTTTATTTTGAAAGATATATCGAACATCAAAATACTATATTAAGTGATCGAGCTACCCTTCTAGTTTCTAAAACACATTCAAGTTTCTCTTCATTTTGCACCTGAAAGACAAAGAGTTCGAGAATCATCTGCTCAGCTTATTAGTTGAGGATATTTAATCATATTTTTTTTAAAAGATTAGAAACTAGAAAGAACAAATCTGTATATAAATGAAATTTTTACAAGATTGTCTGAAGCTTGTTGTTGTTGTTGTTGTTCTTTCCCCAAGAGAAGAACATCAAAATGCAATTCTAACAGCTCATTAAAACTTTATAAGACAATCCTACTAAAAGTATAAAGAGACAGAGGGGATTGAAAGGGGACTAGAAATGGCCCTTGAGGGGGAAGGGGGAGAGTAGTGTCTAAGAAATGAATCCCCACAAATATTCCCTTTTTATCCCTCCGCCTCCTCATCCTCCTTCTTCTTCTCCATTGATCCATCATTCCACTGAATTGAAACAAAACAAATTTCATCTCAACCTACGAATAATTAAATAATAATATAAAAGGGGTAAAAAGTAGAATAGTAAAAATAGCAACCAAAAAAAAAAAACCAATGGCTTCATTTTGGTTTTCAAAATCAATAATATTAAGATTTCTTTTTTTATGAAGAGCTGATTTTGGAAATTTTGATTATTCTGCAGTTTCAGAAAGGCCACGCCACCAAAAGGAGATAAATTTAAAAAAAAAGTGTTAGAAACTAGAACAGGTAAGCTGAATCATTCTAATGTTGATATCTTTTAAAATAAACTTTTTATAGATGATGGGTCCTTTTCAAATTGATTTAAAAGTTTATTTTAAAAGATAGCAAAACACTCTAAAACATTCTAAAACACTTTCAAGTTTAACTTGAAAACACGAAGACTTCCACTTGAACCCTCAGTGCAGGGCTCCAACACAGAAGAAAAAAAAAACTTTTCAACTTAGAAAACTTAAAACAAAGCTAAACTTAAAACCACTTCATATAGTTCATACAGATGTTAGACGTCATGTTTTAAGCTTAACTTTCATTTTAAGCAAAGTTTTTTTTTTTAATACAAGACTAAGTTACATTTCCAGAGTTTCATGAAAGCCCTGAAGAAAGAAGGAGGAGACACCAAAAAAAAAACCCTTTTCAGATCTATTATTATTCACAGGTCCTTCTTCTTCTCTCCCTCCCCCCATCCAGGCTCATTTCAGAGCCAATCCACATGAGACACATTAAATCAGCGTTCAATTTTCTGGCACGCTTTTTTGCGCTTCTGCCTTTATCAAGAGACTAGTTTCTATTCCTTTCTTTTCTAGTTTTCTACTCAATCTTATTTTTACTTGCAATCGAACTGAACACACAGAAGGCAAACACAAACACACCTTCAAATTGCTTTTTTTTTTCTCCTTCAAAAGATCACTTTTTATCTGAGTTTTGAGCTTCTAGATTCAAGCTCTGAACCGTGCGCTGTATACAAAACACAGTGCACAACTCACCACGGGCACACAGCTACAGGAAACACAACACGTTTGAAAACCCACTTTACAGAAACAAAAGTTCTATTCTATTGTTTTTACTTTGTTCGCATATTTTTTTTGGCAAATGGCTTTGTAGTTCAAAATTTTCTTGTCAACTTTGAAACATGCCAAAAGTTTGCCAGGGCCACTTCACATTAAAGACCTATGTAACACACGCAGTCCATGGCCCTGGGCCGGCAATTTTATGAAAAAAAGCTCATAAGCTTCAGTCATCGACCTGATGACCTTGATGTGCTAGCATCATGGCCTTTGTAGACCTCATATTGATGGCGGGCTTAGTGGTGGACCTCATATTGCTGGTGGGCTTTGTTGGCCAACATGTGCCTGATGGGCTGTTATTTAAAATCCGGCACATGTGCATTTTGTGGGCCTCATCTGAATGGTGGGCTGTATGGGTCATCTTGGGCATTGAGAACTCTATGAGTCTCATTTGAACCGATAGACTGTATGAATTCGTCCCTTGGTCTTTGTGGTTCTTATGGACCTAGTTCGCTGTACGTTTTCTGGACTGAAGCTTGATTTTATTTTACAAAATGACAGATTTCTGCTTCATATAAAACCACAATATTGGTTTTATTCCCACCTTTTACTTTTCAATTGATACCAAACCTAGTTCTTTTTGTGTCAAAGTGTTTGGAATTTGATTTCAAATCGTTTTCTACACAAACGCACCCACAGAAAAAGGTATAAAAGAACACAAACAGACAATAAAATTGTGTCCCACAATTGCAACAACCGTCAGCCATTACATTATTTAATGGAACATTAAAAAGCGAGAAGAAAAGGTGGAATTGACGCCATACTTTTGCGACAAACAAAAGTGGGGAGAATAAAAAACCAATTTGTCTAGTCAATCTACACAATTACTAGTATTTTTAGACAATGTCTAACACCTTTATCAATAAGCCACAATATACAAAACGTAGCAACAGATGTATTAGATGATAATGGTTAAATGCGCACCAGGGAACAAAAGCAGCCTTATACTGCATTGTAAACATGCGCAGTAAAGCAAGAAAGAACCCTTGCATTGCTGCTGCTTCTGCTGCTTACTCCACGGTCTAACATAAAAGCCTAATTTAGAACCACACAATTTTAAGTGAAAACAAAAATCAATTCTTCTGCACAATTACTAGACAATGTGCACAAAATCACCGATTTTAAAGTAAAGCTGCACAGTTTTAGGAGCATTTTGCTGCAAAACAGCTGACTTAGATATAGAAAGAAGCGTGCAAGAGTTCACTATCTCAGCACTTTTTATAAGTGGTTACATATTATGTCTCAAACAATACTGAATTTTTTTCACATGAAATTGTTCAATTTTTTTTTTTGGCGATTAATAATAAAATGTTCACATAAGAAGAAGAAGAAGCTTTTTGATCCGCTTCAACACATCTCATAATCGTTTTAAACATATTCATGCTTATTTTCTTTCTATCACACAGCTTAAAAGATCATAAAATAAAATCACTTATAAAATAGGGAGGGAGAGAGAGAGAGAGAGAGAGAGAAATGAATTTAAGAGGCCCCACAGGTGGCACCTCACACACACTCGTAAAAAAAAAGTGGACCCGATTATTTTTTGAAGGCATTATCATTGTAATTGTGTGCGATTTATTTATCATCAAGTTCCCCACCACAACCTACGCACGTCTTCTTTTTTCAGTTTTTCAATATTTATGGCCATCAAATAAACTGACCAGAAGAGAAGGAGAAGATGATGATGATGACCAAAAAAAACCCTCCGAGTTCATATGTCCATAACAATTCCCATTTTTTTTTGTATAAGAAAAAATAGAAATCGATAAGAGACTAGAATAGAGGCCATTGGTCATCCATTCAGCTCCCCCCCCCCATTCACTCCTTTTCTATTGTGACAATACAGTATGAGCATCATTGAGAGAACGTAAAGACGCATATTAAGGGCCCTCTCGGTACACAAGACCACTTTTCGACCACCTTGAGTCTTTCCATAACAAATACATTGCAACCAGTCAGTCCAATCACCTTCGACTTTTTATTTTCCAGTTGAAAAGTGGCCCGGTGTATTTTAAACTTAAGACCATTGGCACACAAACCACTTTCGATTGTAAAATGAAGTTGGGTGTGTTTGTGAATGCACCCATTAGTATTATCTTAAGTAAATGATTAATTCAACAAGTAATTTTTATGTGTTTAAGTTGGTTTTAAACTCTGATTATTCTGTCCTTCAGGTGCAAAATTAAAGAGAGAATCAGGAAACTGTTAGAAACTAGAAAAGTAGCTCAATCATTTTCAGGGTATTTTTAAATTGATATTTAGATCTGTCAAAAAAACAAAACAAAGCTTTTTATGTCAGTTTGAAAATGACTCAACTTTAAGTAAACAATATTTTTTAATTTTTATTTATAAAAAGTTTATTTTGAAAGATATATCAACGTGAAAATCTTATTAAGTGATTCAGGTACCCATTCTAGTTTCTAACACTTTCGATTTCTCCTTAGTGTTCGGCTTTTCAAACGCAGTATACAATCAAAGAGTTTTTTTTTAAAAAAAATCAGCTGTTCATAAAACATCTTAAAGTGAATTAAACAGTTTTATTTTAAAAAAACCAACATAAAATGTGTTAAAAACTAGAATAGTAATTGAAACTAAATCTCTTGTTTGATTTCCCAGTATTTTTTTTAATAAAATAATTATTAATAAAAAATGGCTGCCATGAAAAATTTCGAGTTCATAAATTTCCATTAGCTTCTAAGTTTTAATGTCAACCCTCCCCCCCACCCTCCCAAAAAAACTTCAATGATTTCAAGTCATATAATCTTAATTGAAAAATACGAACCCCCCCTTAAACACGTTAACGATCTCATTAAAATAATAATAATAATTATTATGATTATTATTGTTGAGCAGTTAAATTTAGAAAAGAAGAGAAAAAATTAGTTAAAAAGCTAAAACCCCAACAACAACAACAACAAGCAAAAACATTCCAAACAGTTAATTGGCCGTTAAGACAATTAATTGGCGTGCGTAAAATGATTTCAACTGAAACGGGGGGCATTGTTGAAAATAATTCAAATACCAAACTGAAAAAGCCTCAAAAAAAAGGGGAAAGGGGGGGGGGGGGAATTCTACACACTGTGAATTAACCTACATTACTATTTTAGTAAAACTCATCTCTTGCTCAGTTTAACTCTTAATCAAATTAACTATTTTACAAAGTTTTTCAATAGTTTAGCTCTTTTTACAGTTTAGCTTTTGACCAGTTTAATTATTGCATAGTTAATTTCTTAGTTTAGCCCTTGTCTAGCTTAGCTGTTTTTCAGTTTAGATTTTAACTGATTTAATTATTTTTCACTTTAGCTTTGCTTTTGTCTACTTTAGCTTTTGCACTGTTCACAGTTTAGCTCAAATTTCCTCCTTTTCACTTTTGAATTATCTAGTTTAGCTCTTTAATTCTTGCACAAATTATAGCTTTCTTGTATTAGAATTACAATTGGTACTCTGCTAGCAGCCAAATAGGTCTATGGCAGAGGGACATAAAAGTCCACATGCAGCATTAAGTATTGTTTAGCTCTATGCTGTTTCATCTCTTTAAATTAGTTTTTTTTTTTCAGTTTAGCGCTTGCATTACAGTTTTAGCTCTTATGCTATTTTATCTTTTGCTGAATTTCGAAAGTTCTTCATGTTAGTTATTAATCAGCTTTAGCTTTGCTTAAGCAGCATTTTTTTTATTCTAACCCCTTCTTATTTTTTACCATTTTGTGTCTTTAACTCCTTATTACCCTTTTCTCAACACACAAATGTTATATCATTTGCTACACTAATACGTGCTCAGCCTCCAAAGAAAAAAAAAAATGGCAGCCATTTTGAATTCCCTATAGAAGCAATCACTATTCTACATCTCTCTCTCTATCTCTCTCTCTCTCTCTATATATAGAGCTCATTTAATCATTTCACTCCATTTATATACAAAAAAAATTAAGCCCTCAATAAGCTATTTCTCTCTCTCTTATTACCCATGAATGTCATCAATTTATATAAATATAATAAACTCAGGCCTATAATAGGCCTACATATTTTAGAAAGAAAAAAAAAAGCAAAGAAAGAAGAAGTGAGTGAAAAAAGGAGCCCGAAAAAGTCCCCAATATGTTATTACATTATTATAGGCGCTATATGTACATAAACACTTTACAGGTCACTTAAAAAGCCAACACACAAAAGCTGTTCTTGAACAGATAGCCAAATGGCACGTGAAAACGGTTTTTTTTTTCTTCCGCCAAAAATGACGCCCTTCTATTGAAATCCAATGGGCACACATTGAGAAAAAGGAAAAGATATTTCTCCATTCTAGTATATAACACACACACATATAAAAATAAACCCTCCTCTTCAGCCACCCTTTTTTTTTTGCCTTATTTTTACGATCTCAAATGGCGTTCGATTTTTCCTTTAGCTTCTTCTTCTTTCTATCACTAAAATCCCCCCCCCCCCCCATCTTTGCTTCTTCTTCATAAGATTTGCAATATATAAGTTTGTGGGGGGCCACATCCCCCATCTCTCCCCCACCCCTTTTTCTATACTTCAAGAAAGTAACCATGATTTATGTATGAACCCTTTTTTTAAGTAACCCTCTCTCTTCTCCCCACTTTCTCTCGCCGAAAATACAGCGAAGAAGAGATTTGCAGAAATCTAAAAATACAAAAACAACACAAACTGACCCCCTGAATTTATGTATTTTTGCTACTCTGCACAACACCACTTTAAAATACACCCCCCCCCCCCCCCCCTCTAAACCCCCTTTTTGTCTGTCTCTCTCAAAACTTTTTTCTGAATTTCTTACTTTATTTATGTCAAAATTATAGTCAAAATGGAGAAGAAGAAAAAAATCAATCATTTTGCAGATTCACTAGTTAAAATATGTAAAAAAAAAAATAACAATTAATATTAGTGGAAATCCAATCTTTGCAATAGTTTTTGTCATTGTGGGAATTCTATTTTTTTAAATACAATTTTTTAAAATTCAAAATATTTTTTTAAAAATCGAAAATATAATTTTCTAAAAATTCCGCGAGGGCCGCAGGTTTTTCTGCACGCCATCAGCTGTGCCGCAACCAGTGATTTATTTTTATTTCGTTGCCGCCAATTTCGTTATCCCATCGGCACCCACCTCTAGTGTATACAAGGTATTTGTAAAGCTAATGTCCAGGTGTGGTCAACTTGCAATTAAAAATAGCAAAAAGACCCAAAAAGACCAAAAATAAAGTCTTCTGATAAAAAAAAAATTCTCAAAGAGAAAGAAAAATCCCAACAACAAAAAATCTACTGAAAATGTTTTTGTTTATTGTTGCAGCCATAAATGGATGACCGGATATTACGTCATTTATTTTCCTTTTTATTTTTGCAAGCTGTTGTGGCGTCGTCCACCAACAAAGAATATATAAAAGCAAACTAAATAATATATAAAAGAAAAGCAACTTAATAACATTTGCAACCTGTTTGTTTCATTCTTTTCATTTCATTTATTTGATTCTCAGAATAGCCTCCTCCCTCCTCCCGAAAACACCTCTCTCTCTCTCTCTCTCTCTCTCTCTCTCTCTCTCTCTCTATTTGGACCTAATCTCTCTCTCTCTCTCTCTGGACAACTATATATTTTTCCCCTTTACAATCCAATCCACCTTATTTCAGACTGGGGCTTAAATCAATGTCCAATACAATCTCTCTCCACCCTGAACCCCAGTTCTCTCTAAAAAGATCTATACATCATTTAAGAACAATATTGCATTCTTTAGACAAATCCATTCTCAACGAAATTCAAATGAAGAGCCGCCTCACCAAAAAATGGCCCTAAAATCTACACAAGTAAAAAAAAATCCCTAATTTTAGGTGATTTTTGAAAAACTATTATTAAAACTATTTTTCATATTGATATCTTTCAAAATAAGCTTTTTATAGATAACATTTTTTAAAAATATTGTCTCCTTAAATTTGAGTCAATTTCTAAAACAACTGACATAAAAAGCTAGTTTTCAAAACACATTCAACGTTTCTACTCATTTTTGCACCTAAAAGACAGACCAATCAAGAGTAAAATCACCTTGTGATTGAGCTACCCTTCTAGTTTCTAAAGTATTTAAAAGTGTTTTTTTTTTTATTTTTCTTCTTGAAAAGTAGAATAACCACTTTGAACATGCCATCATGATGATATCTTTTAAAATAAACTTTTTTATGATTGTTTGAAAAAGACAAAACTGAAGTTTCTTCTTGATGATTTTAAACCGCCATGAAAAGTTTATTATGAAAAATAGGGCCAAGAAAACGCTTTCACTCTTCTAGTTTTAAAGTTGCGTCTCTTAAAAAACAAGCTAAGGACCCTCAAACCTGTCAAGTGGGCCCCTAAGTTGATCATCTAACCCGTATATCTATGCTTAGTATGCTTAGACCGTTGTGACAACAAAAAAAAAAAGCCTTTCCCGAAAAAAATCAATGGTTAAAAGATAAGAAAGCGAAAAAGAAGCTTCAAAGCAGCAGAAAATGTTATTTACAATATCACGAATTTAGATTAAAGGATTTTTCTTTAAATTCTGGTCAGCTCGAACCTATTTTATTCCTGAAGCAACCCCTTCAACCCTCAAATCCAACCCCCCCCCCTTCTCCACCCTTCGAAAATGTCTCTTCTGATAGCCCAGAATTTGAAATTGGCATTACCAATGTATGCAAAACGGAAGTCAAAGAAACCCCGCATGACGTCAATGCATTGCCGAAATGCCACCCTAGGGGGAGCTTTTCGTTATTCTTTCTTCAAATCCAAATAAGACTTTTTTTATCTTCTAGTATTTTTTTCTAACAATGATTAGTCCTTTCTATTCATGAGACAGAAAGTAACTTCATAAAAGAATTGAAAACAACGCTAAAAACTAGAATTATTATTTCCCCCCCCCCCCCCCCCCCCCCTCAGAGTGACATCTTTCAAAATAAACTTTTTTTAAAAATGACAACTTTTGGTTATTTCGTTTTATGATCGTTAAAGACAACCAGAAAAATGCGTTTACACTAAAAAAACCTGGTTAGAGGCTAGAGATTTTAGCCTGAACCAAAAATAGTTTTCAATATTAGTTTAACCTTTAGCCTCTAACAAGGTTCTTTGGTTGAAAAACGCATTTTTCTGCTTGCCTTAGAGTGATCATGATTCGAAAGTTTATTTTCTAAGTTTCTAACTGAGAAACACATTTTAATGAAAATATCTTTCAAAATAAACTTTTATTATTTAAGTTTAAAGTTTCTTTTTTCACTTCAAAGTATTAAAAAACGTTTATTTTGAAAGATATATTCACAAAAAATAACAATTAATTTACTATTAATTTTTTAAAAATTACTTTTAACTTCTTAAAAGTTCAATTTCAAAATGAAATTCCTGATATTTCCTGAAATTAATGAACTGATTATTTCTGTAGTTTCATTCAGGTGGTGAATCTAGAAAGTATTTTTAGAAACTAGAAGGGTAACTCAATCACTTAAGGAGTGTTTTCATAATATTATATGTTGATTTTCTTTCAAATTAATCTTTTTATAGACAAAAATCAAAAAAATAATGAAAAGAAAAAAATCATCTAAAAAGTTTATTTTAAAAGATAACAACATGAAAATTATTATTTCTAGTTTCTAAAACACTTTCATTAGTTTCTCTTAATTCTGCTCCTGAAAAGACTTGAATAATTACAGTTGGAGAGAGGCTTTTAGAACCACCACCAACTTAACAGTTATTCTATCAAATGTGAAATTTTAAAAAATATAAAACTAAACTTTCAAAATAAAATAAAAAATCTCATTGAATTGTTTTAAAGAAAAATGTATTTTGAGCAAATTCAGCAAAATAGCAAATTGCAATATTTTGTTTTATCCAATTTAAAAGAAATGTCTAAATAAGAACATAAACTAAATTTTTCTATCTAAAAACCACCAAAATTGTTATCCAAGAAAAAATCTTTTGAGCACGTTCCAAAAGATTCCATTTTTGGCAATCACTAAAATTAAAATTGTTTATTTTGAAATACAATAATATATTTTAGGTTTTTAGAGACAATGTTTGTTTTTTCTCAAAAAAAAAAAAACACTTTTTTGTGGCAAAATCTTGAGACATTTTTGACTTAAAACATCTCAAAATACGCATGCGTCAAAAAATAACGAAGAAGAGGAAAAAAAAAAGATTTAAGACTAGAAAACCCGTAAAGGGATTTCACACTTAGGTTTAACCGTTCTTGAAATCCTTTATGAACATGGTTATTACCCTGAAAGACCGACCTAATAATGCACTATGAAACTACCACATACAACCCACCCATATATACTACATGACATTAGGAAGAGACCATCTACTACTACTAAAATCCTATATATAAGAGACTAGAAAAGCTCAAGAAGATGGGTTTTCACATTCTTATGATACTTTCTCTTAACAGTATTCAAGTTTTAAGCTAGAAATACACCATAAGACGCAGTCTGTAGACATAAGTCTCTCATACAAAACGTAACAGTCTTCCACAAACAAATTACATCGCTCAAGGCGGCTGAATAGATTATTTACTTTGTTTTCCTCTACCCAGATGGCGCGCCTGCGTGGCTATTATGGGTTCTATTGGAGATTCCCCAAAAACTTGCGGTTTTGACTGAACGTTTTTTCAAGAAAAACCGCAGCGAAAAGAAGTGTTTTAGAAACTAGAATAGTTGGCGATAATGTTAAGTTTTTTCATCATTGATATCTTTCAAAATGGAACTTTTTAAGATAAGTTTGAAAAAAGCAAAAATAGTTTTTTCATGAAATTTCAAATGGAAAAGCCAACATTTCAACCTAAACTATAAAATTGTTTATTTTTTAAGATATTGCCAGGAAACAACTCTTTTACAAACATTCTAGTTTTGAAAACAAATTTGAATTTTTTCTTGGCTCTTGAGCCACAGAATGAGAAACATTTCCTTGATATTGCATATAAATCCGAATCTTTTTTTCATGATTGCTTCTATTATTTAAAAAAAATACACAACTTTCATAATGTAATAATAATAATAATAATAATAATGAAGAAAAAGAAGCAACTCTTCTTTTTTCTATATCCTCATTTAAAAAACTAGAATGGGTTGTGTGTGTGTGGTGTTAAAAAGCTTCGTTAGAATTAAAGTTCCATTAAGAGAAGAGATTGGACTAATTTCTGGCGTCGAAAAAATTTTCGTCCGTAAATTTTGCTCCTTAAAAAGCCAGACGCCCTCATCATAATCATCATCATCATCATCATCTCTATCTACTAATTCAAAAAAGTTTCTCTAAATAAATCCCACCCCTTATTATCCCTTATATATAACAGCAAAGGGGAGAAATAAATCCCCCATTTTTCCTTCTTCCCTCCCCCCCTCCGTCTTTTTTTGCATGAAAATCCACCCTTTTTACCACCCTTTTAATATGAATTTGCATTAAAGCAAAATGAATCCGAAAAAGTCAAAATCGACGACGACGAGACACAAAAATCCCTTCTAAACCCCCCCCCCCCCCCCCCCCCGGCCTTCAACCCTTAAAACCCACCCTAAACTCCCCCCCTTTCTCTTATAACCCAACAACAACAAACTTTCTGAATTTCATTAATTGTAATTTATCGCCGCAGTAAATTTCACTAGAAAATTTTCAAAGTTCTCTTCTTCTCTTTTCTCTCATTTATTTCTCCCCCCCCCCCCCAAAAATTTCCCTCTGAAAATCTCAAAAACCCCCCTTATTCCCCACAAACCCAATTCCTTTATAACCCTCCTCCCCCCCCTTAATACATACAGCGCTTCAGACAACAGATTTCTTAACATTTTTTAAAATAACAAATCCTTACAAAAATAAAACCCTTTTTTTCTTAAAAAAAACTACTCAGAATTTATTTTGTTGTTGTCTAGAAATTTTTTTTTATAATCACATATATTTAGAAAGTAGAAAAGACAAAAAATCCACAGACAAAACATTTTTTCTCAAGTTTTTCAATTTCAACAAGTCATCGATTTTACTTTTTTTTTAAATAAAAGATCAATTATTATAAACATCTGATTTTCAAACTCTTGATTTCATTTTATGTTTCTAGAAAACTAATAATAAAAATAAATTGAATGCGTGTTAGAAACTAGAAGGGTAGCTGAATACTTTAAGGGTGTTTTCATATTCATATCTTTTAAAAGAAACTTTTTATAAAGAAAAATTTAAAAAAACATACTGCGATTAAAGTTTGAGATACCCTTCTAGTTTCTAAACTACTTTCAAACCGTTCTGAAGTTTCTAAACTTCAGAAAGTTCATTAAATTTTTGAAAAGAAATCTTAAAACTTTGTTAAAATCTAGAATAATCAAATGTATTAAATGGTATTTTCATAAAAATGTATTTCAAAATAAACATTTTCATAGAAATTTGAATGTCTGTCTTGATTATTTTCATTTCAAGTTTTTTCATTGTAAACTTACGAAAAATATCACAAAACATTATTTTATAAAGTTCTTTTAACTATTCTAGTATCTAACAAACTTTCAAATTTCAATATTATCTTCTAATAAAAATACTGTTAAAGAACACTAACACCAGATGGCGTTTACGTGTTTTTAGTGCCATAAAAGTTCAAATAAAAAAATCAATAAAAACAAAAGACGTTTCATTTATATTCATTGATCTATTTTTTTTTTTTCTTCTTCAAAGCTTTTTCTCAAGAAAAAGTAGAAATATAAATAATCAGCGCCCTCTAGTGCGTTTATATTTCATTTTCTCCCCTTACTGTTAACTTTTAACTATTCAATTGACATCTTTGCTAACTAGATATCAAAATGAAGTAAAAAAAAGAACAAAATTGACTCAAAAGTTCAACAAGAAAAAGCTCCCCCTTAAGGCAAGTAAATGCGAAACCAGCAAAGCATCAAAGATATGCCGCCATTGAAAATCATGGGGCGAAAAACGAGGATTAAAATGAAGCACAAAAATTTCAGTGTTATTTATTTTCTTAAAACATAAGAAAATTCATAATAAAATGTACGGGATAACCCATTTATAGAAGGAAAAAATGTGCTTTTGAATAAGAGACAACTTTCACAAAAAAACTAGAAGAGTAAATGAATCTCTTAAGATGTTTTATTAAACAAGCTGATAATTTTTTATTACTTTTGATTATTTCTGTCTTTCAGGAGAGCAAAATTAAGAAAAAACTAGACAATGTTTTAAAAGCTAGAAGGGTAGCTGCTCAATCACTTTAAGGTCTTTCAAAATTAACTTTTTAGACGCATAAATTTAAAAAAAATATTATTGTCCATTTTAAATTAAGATTTATTTTCAAACTTAATATAAAAAAGCTTATTTTAAAAGATATCAAAACATGAAGATCCTCATAAGTGATTCAGCTACTCTTCTAGTTTCTAAAACACAGTCAAGAATAATTAATAAAGTGTTCGAGGAGCGTTTTACACTTTTAAAACCAGCTTCAAATTCAATGCACTTATATACTGTATATTGGGTCAGTATGGTGTGGGGCACCATTGAAGCCTGTGAGCTGTTGGACACCCATTTGGTTTAAGACAAAGTGAAGTAGTAGCTGCTCTAGAGAATTCATACTATCCAACTATCTTACAATACAACAATAACAGTTGCTTCTCTCATTCACTCACACATAGACACTCTCTCTCTCTTAGTCATTCAATCTATCTATTGTTGTATATATATATATATATATATATATATATATATATATATATATAATATATATATATATATATATATATATATATATATATATATATATATATATGTATATATATATATGTATATATATATATATATATATATATATATATATATATATATATATATATAATGTATATATATATATATATATATATATATATATATATATATATATATATATATATATATGTATATATATATATATATATATATATGTATATATATATATGTATATATATATATATATATACATATATATATATATATATATATATATATATATATATATATACACAGTATAAGAACGATGATGACAATTTCGTATCGTCGTCGTCTACGAAGAAAAAAAAGTCCCCCAAAAAACGAGAGAAAAGAGAAAATGAGAAAAACTTTGGATGTCTATTCTTATATACTGAGAGAGAGATAGAAAAAAGAGAGATAGAAAAAAAGAGAGAGAGAGATAGGAAGAGAGACGATGCGGATCTTTTTAGTAAATAAGAAAAAAAAATCCCAAAGAAGATGAGAAAAAAGGCTAAAAGAGAGAGAGACACATTTACATATATAGGAGTGGCGCAACGAAAACGCATCCTGTTTTAAAGGTGGATGAATAGATGTTTATTTCGTTTTCGACCCTCCAGACGGCGCCACTGTAGTGTTTATTACGTCCTATAGGAGGCCTCCTTCCACCCGCGCGGTTTTGAGAAAATTTATATTTTTCATGCGAACGTTTTTCAGAAGAAACATAAAAATTCAAAATCTTTTAGAAACTAGAATAGGGGGGCGATGATGCTAAAAATGGTTTCAAGATGATATCTTTCAAAATAAACGTTTTATAACAGTTTTGAAAAAAAAGGCGAAAATAGTTTTTCAAACTGAATTGTTTATTTTTTAAGATATTGCCACACAACAAAAAAAAAACTTTTAACATGATCTTCTACCATTCTAGTTTTGAAAAAAAAAAAAAACGTTCGCTTGACGGTTTTTGCATCCAAATTTTATGGGGGGGGGGGGAAACGTCTATGAAGAACAGCATTCATTAGCCACTGAAATGGGGAAGCAAAAACAAGATCTATCGAGCCACCTTAATTACTATCTAAAATTTATAAAAAACTGAAGTAAAAGGAATTCGTTTTCCTAATTTCCGATTCATTTTTAGAAAGACAACAAAAAGAGGACGCGCGTTTTAGTCGCGCCACTTGATTAAGACGAGAGAGAAAGGAAGAAAGTTGGTTTTTCTGCATCGAAATGATAAGACTTTCTTTCGGGTTGGAAGTTAAAAGAAAAGAGAAAAAAGAAGATAGAAAATGAAACTGAGGAGCAAAAGAAAGTGATTTATAACGACTTCGTTCGTTCTTTCGTTCGGGGGACGACGTTTTTTTTTCGCTCTTATATTTAATACCCTCGCTCTCTCTCTCTTCTAGCCTCCAACCACCCCAACCCGCATGTTTAAATTTAAGACCATCTTCTTTTTTCAAAATATTTCAACATTTTTAACCCGTCGTCGTCGTCGTCTTCTGTGTTGTTGTCTTTTAAGAAAGAGAAACAAACTTTTTGGCTAGACGTCGGTTGGTCGGGTTTTTTTTCGGTTATTTTTTAACAAAAAAAAAATAAATATCGAACAAAAGAAAAAAAACGACAAAAAAATCTCTTTTTTTCAAAATCTAAAGAAAAAAAAAATTTCAACTTTTTCTCATTTCAATATTTTATATTTCATCTTAATGTCAAAAAATGAAAAAGAATAAAAATGTCAATTATTCTATAACAATTACACAATAATAATTATAAAAATAATAGAAATGTAATCGTTAAGCAAATAGAAAAAATATCGGAATATGAAAAATTGAAAATATAGAAAAATATAAAAATTATAAAATACTAAAAATAACGTCATACTATATTACAAATATTAATATATTTATAAAAAAAATATATATTGTGATAATGAAGAATCGAAATTTATCGACATATTTATAAAAAAATAGCGGAAAAATATAAGATATCGTCATAAAAATTACTAGAAAAATATCAGAAAAAAACATTCAAAATTAAAAATAAAACGAATCGAAAAAAAAAAAATTTCACACAAAATATTTTGAGCTGAGAAATAAAAAAAAAAAAAAAATAAAATCGAAATTTTGCTATTGGTTGGTAACGACATCTAAAAATCACCTGTCAATCAAAGTGCTATCGAATTGAAATAAAAAAGTAGGAGGGTCATTAGAGTAGATAGAGCGGTGGGGGGAGAGCACTTTTCAAATATATACTTAAACAATGTTAGAGAGGAGACAAGCTGAAATAAAATTGATGTCAGAAAATAAAAAGTTACTCCACCCCACTCTAATTTAAAACACGTAAAAACAATTCCACTTTATCGGAGAAAATTATCATTCATCAACGGCAGCCAGCCACCTTTAACCAATCTTAGGTCCACCTACACACAATCCCCTTATAGCCTCTCCCTCAAGCCCTCTTTTCATCAAAAAAACCTCGTTTATTTCTTAAAATTTCGCTTTATAACTTTTTCTTATTTTCTTCTAGTTTCTTGTTTTAAGCATTAAGAAAGAAAAAAAAAAAT
This sequence comes from Brachycybe producta, assembly GCA_036925085.1. NCBI lineage: Eukaryota > Metazoa > Arthropoda > Diplopoda > Playtdesmida > Andrognathidae > Brachycybe > Brachycybe producta. The sequence continues at coordinate 186,727 of JAUPFP010000084.1, forward strand.
CAAGAAAATTAACCCCCCCCCCCCCTTCTCGACAAATCAAAAAATCTTTTTTTTTTAAAAAAAAAAACTTAACACGAAATTTCAATTCACAAAAATAAAACTAAGAAAGAAAAAAAAAAATAAACACCATTAAAATTGAATTTGACAATTGTTGAACTACAGACTAATTGTTTTTAGTGATTAAGATCTTGTTTTGTCTTCTAGAAGAACAAGAAAATGAAGAGAGAAAAAAAAATTACACAAAAAACTAGATTACCTTGAATGAAAAAAATTACCTTTAGTGACATTTTTCTTTACCTTTTTTATTCTAGTCTGCTACGTAATTTGTCACTTTCTAGCCTCTTTACTCATAACATCTTTTATTTTTTGACTGAACAAGAAAACTATTTACATAAAAAAAAACTGTGGCTAAAATATTTCAAGAATAGTAAACTAGAATGTGTCAAAAGTGAAGTCTTTCAAAATAAAACGTTTATAATAATTTAATTAATAATATTATAAAGTTTTTCCTCGATTAAAATAATCTAGAAAAAAATTGAACTTTACAAAATATTAAATTATAAAAATTTTGAAAGATTTCACCAAAAGAACAAGGAAATTCATGCCTGGTCTAGTTTTTTTTTCTAACAAATTTTAAAAAGTTGTTTCTAAAAACCTGAAGAAAAAAAAACTTTTTCATTTTTGCCATATTTTTTTAAAAAATGTTACATTTTTTGAAGTTTTTATTTTATTTTAAGAAGTCAAAAGTTGAACAACTTCTTAAAAATCATAATCCACCCACACATTCCAATTTTAATGAAAATTCACAAAGGCCCAAAGTCATACGTACTTTGATCGTGTTTTAGAAACTAGAAGAGTAGTTGATATCAAAATAAGCTTTTTATAGTCTTAAGTGGATGAAACTTTAAGCAGACGATATTTTTTTCATTTTTGTCTAGAAAAAGTTGATTTTGAAAGATATCATCATTAACTTTTAGCAATATCGCCAACTATTCCAGTTTCTAAAACAGTCTGAATTTTTTCGTAATGTTTTTCCTAAAAAACGTTCGCTTGAAAAATATAAATTTTCTCAAAACCTACAGGATGAAGGTGGTGGCCACTTCCTATAGAACATAATATCCACCGCGGTGGTGCCATCTGGGAGACAAAAACAAAATGAATATCTTATCTATAAAGCCACGTTCTAAGATTTCGAAAGCGATTGGCGTTTCTCCACTTTTAATTCCACCTTCAAAAAACATCATCAGAAAATGTTGCTCTAAAAAAAGGTCTAAAAAATAATAATCAGAATGAAGTTTCTGCTCCATTTCTGTTTTTCTTTGCGTTTTAATTCTCAAAAGTTTGTACTGAAAATTTTGTTGGAAAATATATAATTTTATTCAACAAAAAATGATCTATCTTTTCTTAAAAAAACACACCCAAAATATAAACTTATTTTGTTGCCTCTCAAAAATACCCCCCCCCCCCTTTTTTGCAATCCCCCCCCCAATGCTTCCCTTAAGGTTGTTTTCTAAGGCATATTTTTGCCCTATTTTTTTTTTTGATTGATGGGTTACACGTGTGTCCAGCCAAGCACCAGTATCACTTTCGCCTCCAATGATCATTTATTTTTGTCACAAACAACTTAAGACCCATCTTTCTCTCTCTCTCTCTCTTTTCTCTTTCATTCTTCGATTTTTTTTTTCCCGTTCATTCTCGAAAAAAGTCTTTTCTACTTTTTTTTTCTTTCTCTTTTCAAACTCCTTAAAACGTTTCACATTCTATTTTTTTTTCTGTATTTTTCTTTAGGTTTTTTTCCCCTCATTTCTCAGGCTTTTTACAACAACAACAATAACAACAACAAAAAAACAAGAACCTTTTTTCACAGACTGCAAAGAAATTGCTTTTTTAGATCATTTTCAACATTTCGAAATATAGGCCTATATAATAATACAATTACAGTATGTTTCAGAACAACTACTTTAAGGTGGTTTTAAACGTGTAAACGGGGCCTCTTGAATGCGATTTAGAAACTACAAGTAGAAAAAGGGTGTTGGACATTTACCCTAAAGACACTTGCCCTAAAAGAACATTTGCCTTAAAATAGTTGCCCTACTCAGTAAATTTACATCATTTGGCGTTTTTTGCACGCCTGCGGTGCACAGAACCAATATAACATACTCCACCGAAAGACACTAAAACGTATGAAAAAAGAACAAAAAAGTCGCTTCAGGGCAAATGGTTTAAGGGCAAATGTCCCTTTAGGGCAAACGTCCTTTTAGGGCAAGTGTCTTTAGGGCAAATATCTATATACCGTAGAAAAAAATAGCTCAATCAATTAAAGTGTATTTTCATGTTGATATCGTTCAAAATAAGCTTTTTGCGTCCGTTTCACAATGATCCAATTTTGAAGCAGACGATTTTTTTAAAAAAATTTTGTTTCTAAAAAATACATTTTGAAAGATAAACATTTTTTAAAAAAAAAACCTTAAGTGAATGAGCTACCTACCCTTCTAGTTTCTAAAAACACATTCTAGTTTCTTTTAATTTTGCTCTTCTGAAAGATAGAATAATCAAGCATTCGAAAATCAGCAGTAATTAATATGGTTTAAGAAAACTAAAATAATAAAAAAGGTGGCCCACACATTAATTAATGTCGGCCACCTAAGAGAGGGTTTGTTCCCCCTTAAACCCAATACCCTCAAAAAATTCGAGCCCCCCCCCCCAAAAAAAAAACCTCAATAACATCATCATCATCATTTTAAACGTTTAAACACTTTCAGTAATTTTAAACCTAAACCTTTTCCTGTTAAGAAAGAAGAACACAACCCATAAGAAGCTAAATTTATGAAGCTTTTAGCAATGCTATAAATTAGCTCAAATTAGTCTATAAAAATTATACTGGGTCCTTAACTTGAGAAATCGTGATTGGATTAAATACTAAAATAAAAAAAGCAACACACCACTTGCACCATTGTATTCTACTTATATGCACGGTCTTCCATACTTTGCTCTTCACACAAACATGGCTGCCATTTGTCTGAAATTAAAACAATAATGGCTGCCATTTGCATCTAACAAAAATAAAGATGGCTGCCAACATTTATCTAGACTATAACCAAAAGATGGTGTAACATTTGTATAAATATTTCTTAAAGCAAAAAAAAAAAAAAGGCTCCATTTTTATAATTCTAAAATCAAGATGGCTGCCAGTTGTAATATCGTAGTTATGATTGTTATGTGTGAAATAATCAAACACAGCTGCCAATTTATTGAAATTTAAATTAATATAAAATCAAACCATAATTTAACAAAATTAAAAACTTATGTTTAAAACAAAAATGGCCGCCACATAAAAACATTGAAATTAAAAATTAACAAACGTTAAATAAAGATGGCCGTCATTTGTTTGAACAAATTAAAATAAACAAAAATATGGTTGTCACTTTTGTTTAAAACAATAACAGGACCGAAAAAATGGCAAACATTTGACCGCATTTTCAAGTCATTTGTATTCATTTCAAACAAAAATGGCTGCCATTTTTTTTTTTCTAAACGAAAGAAATTGCCGTAAAACATTTGCGGAAAAATGTGAAGATTTGAAAAGGCAAAAAAGAAGTAGAGAGAGAGAGAGAGAAAAAAGTGGCGAACGTTTTCAGTCAAAGCCTCGTGTTATTTATAAGGTTTTTGGTTAGACAACTTGTAGAAAAAAGTGCCAAAACAAGAACACAAGAAAAGAAAATCTAGCTCATTTTAAACTGTCACCATAAAACAAAAGAACAAATCTAAGATGGTGGTCTTTTTGGGGGGTTAAAACCATCGTAGAAACTCATAACTCATTTAAATAACTTGGAAGGCGGGAAAATTCTTTCAGAAAAAAAAAAGTCTCCAGAGAAAGGCAGCCATTTTGAAAATATGTGTAATCTCCTTGGCTGCGACAAAACGCACCTCAACACATTGTACTACACTACATGAAGCAATTGTTAAACGCCAAAAAAAGAAAGAAAGATGGCTGCCATTTTCAACCGGAAGGAATCAAAGTTTTCTTTTTGTTGACATGTTCAACTGTTTAAGATGACATCCAGACAGTTGAAAATGGCAGCCAGCCACAACCACCGCCACCAAGTTCAACGACAAAACACACACAAGAGTGTATTTGACAGGTAAATGTCACTCCATAAAAAAAGAGAGAAGTGACAATTTTCGCTTCACGCAACAGGAGAAGAATGAATGAAGAAGGAAGGGTGTACTGGGAATGAAAGAGAGAATGAAAAAGGGAAAGTCATTGAAAGGGAATTCCCTCCTCCTCCTCCTCCTCCTCCCTTCAATCTCTCTTTTTTCCCCCCTTGAAGAGAGAGTTAACACGATGACGACGACAAGGCAAAAATAATTCTATTACGTCATGTCCTGACAATAATGTCAACGACACAACATGTGCCCATCATCATCATCAATGAAAAAAGAGATGACGTCATGATGACCCAGCTACACTTCTATTTTACGAGCAAAACAAATCCACGTGGCTTTTTCTAGTCTCTTTGTCGTCGTCGTGACACATAAAGGGGTGCATTCAGAGACAGTTGTCACAACTTGTAACAAATCATACCTAGTCTACACCTAATTATGTTAAATGCATTTAATACTATCAGAGGATTAAGCTACCCTTCTAGTTTCAAAAACACATTCAATTTCTCCTTTCTTGAAATTATGTTAGAAACTAGAACGGTTCCAACTGAATCATCACTTAAGAATATTTTCATGTTTGACATTCTTTCAAAATTAACTAAATTAGCTTGAAGTCGTTTCAGCTACCTTTCTAGTTTCTAAAAACACATTCAAGTTTCTCTTAAATTTGGTTTCTGAAGCTGAGTTAGAAAGGGCGTGGTTTTTACACCTTTAAACGCCCCTCCCCCCCAAAAAAGGGTTAATATTAACCTTAGTGTTATTGAAAATAAAATCACTCATAGGTTTTATTTTTCAATCTGTCTGAGGCCCTTTCTACTCTTTATAAATCGTAAGAAAAGGGGGAGAAAGAGAGAGAGAGAGAGAGAAAACATCTTTTAAGAATTTTATTTGAAGCCATTCTGGTTGGACAATAAAACTCCAAAGTGGTTTTTGCCTCACAACTTCAAATAGGGCCCTTTTCTCTCTTGTTTTATTTTATGATGAGGTAACCCCACCCACCCCACAATAATAGACAGACGAGATTGTTCATAAAATTCAATGATGAATAAGCAGTAGCATAAATTCCACCACAGTATTAACATCTTTAGCCTCCCCCACCCTTTTAAAAAAAAAAGGTGCTAAAGATAAAAACTAAAAAGACAACCCATCCTCCCTGTAAGTGTGCTTCTTTTTAAAACACACTCTGTACAACCTTCTCTTTTTAGCAAAAAAAAAAAATTTGCATATATTATCTTTAATGAAAATTGATAAGCGAAGGTTGGAAAAAAGAGGATTAACAGACATTTTGGAAAATAAATGAAGTGTAGAACACATTTAAAGGACTAACAACTAAAAATATATAATTTTATCAACTTCTTCATTCAAGCTCTCATTTCGCCGCCATTTTGATTCTCTTCTCCAACTAAAAAGCAGAAAAAACAGCCGCCGTATTCTAAAAATGATACGTAATCCAAAGTGAAAATAAAATAAAGCTAAACTTAAAAAATACATTTCATTTTGTGGTTCAAGTTTAACTTTATTTTAAGCAATGTTTTTCATTTAGAACTTGGCTTAAAATAAAGTTTTCCACGTGAATTTGTAATAAGGGTTTCGTTTTGTAATAAGGTGTAGAGTTAACATCAAGGTTATGACAATTTTTTCTCCCCCTTGAAGCGAATTTGAAAGTTTATTAGAAACTAGAAGAGTAAAAGAATTAAAAAATGGTGTTTTTATAATATTTTTGAAAATAAAATTATTGAACCGTAAACCCACAAACTACGGCTATTCTATCTTTCAGGAATAAAAAGAGAACTTCAAATGCATTTTTAGAAACTAGAAGGGTAGCTCATTCACTTAAGGATATTTTCATGCTGATATCTTTCAAAATAAACTTTTTATAGACAGAGAATTTAAAGTCTCCTTAAAGTAGGATCATTTTTCAAACTTGCATAAAAAGGTGATTTTTTAAAAAAATATCAACATGAAAATACTCTTAAGTGATTGAGCTACTCTTCTAGTTTCTAAAACAAATTCAAGTTTCTCGTTATTTTTTTTGCACCTGAAAGACACAGAAATAATAAAGAAGTGAAGAGGCCCTGTTTACACTTACAACCACCTCAAAATGCAAAAAAAGGCGCTGCTATTCGACGGCCCTTCCAGTCTCAAAAATAACTATTACAATATGAACAATATTTTGAGCGACTTTGGCGCCCTCTCACAAAATTGCTCAAAATATAACCCCGCAAAAAAGGCGGCAAAATGAACCCCCACTCTAAATCCATTTCCCACTTAGCCTCTTACAGTCTTACAGCATTTTTTCTTCTTCATTTCTTCTCATTTCAAAATCATTAAAATTACATTTACAATGATGTTCAATGGAGAGAAGAAGAGTCCAAAAAGGATATTAAAGGACCCCAGTTTTCAACCCCCATTTTATTTCTAAAGAGAAACTCCCTGAAAAAAAAAACACTGAAGGATAAAAAGGGCAGAAAAAAAAGCAATCATTCCGAAAATGTTGAACGTGAAACAGAAAAAAAGGGCTAAAAAATGGAAATTCGTCACCCTCCCTAGCCCACCCCCAGACACACTTTCTCTCATTCTATCTCTCTTTCATTCTCTCGTATTTTCTCTGCTTCAACGAGTCTAATTGTAAATCCAATCGGCCAGAAAAGTAATTACGTTCAAGGCTCCAACATTACATTTCGACAGAAAAACCACCAAAAAACGAAAGAAAAGAGAGAAAAAAATGCTCCCAAGTTTGGAAAGAGAAAGAACAAAAATGATTAACTAGAAGCTGCTTGTTTTACAAAAAAAAAATGAAATCATATTCTAAATATTAAATGAGGAGGAATCTAAGACGCCAACAGAGATAAGTGACATTTTTATAATAAAAAAATAATGGCGGACAAGTCTAACTATTTTATCAATGAAATGATAAATGTGGTGGACAAGAAGAGAAATAAATGAAAAAAGCTGCTCATTTGCTGCCCAAAACATAGAACTCTGACATTGATATCTATAGAGGTCCTCTTACTTTGAAGTGAATTTAGTAAAGAACATTACTTTTGTCACTTACTCCCCTTGGCTTCTTATATGGTCCGTATAATAATAATAATAATAATAAGTAACGAAAAGTTGCTCGAAAAGTGTTTCTGTAGATTGCTCATAAATATGTAACTTCGAGAGCGACAATGGAAATATTGGATGCACTCCATTCTGAGTGAAGCGTGCAAGACAACAGTGTCTTCACTTCCTGTTGTGGGCACAATACGCGAATCAAAAGTTAGGTCACTTCAGAGCGAGGCTTTATAGAGGCTCATGACAAGGCAACTTTGAAAACTCATTCCACGTGAACAGGAAGAGCAACTAAGCAACTTTTCATTGGTCATTTAGCAAACATTGAAAACATTAATTCCAACATTCACACATTCAGTTTTGAAAAATAAAAAAACCTTCAAAGTTGCTTCAACTTCAAAAACGAAAAAAAAAAATGAGGAAACATTTGTGTCGCCTAAATACGCGTTTGATAAAACAGCAGTGAGCAACGTCCAATTGCCGAAATGACATAATGAAAAATAGAAACCAGAGAGATGATTAGAAAAAATGTGATTAAGACCCAACCAACAATAGTATTTAATACCAAATGATGTTAATCTGAATTCAGGAACCTTAAAAAGTTGCTCTGACACACAAGATAAAATGGCAGAGATTCAGCCGTCCAGGGAAATTGGACGGAAATTAATGACCTTATCAAGATGTAGCCTTTTTTTGAAAAGGAAAAAAAATACCTCCTCCTCCCAGAAAAAAAAACCCTGAGACATTGATATCAGTTAGGATGGAGAGAAAAAAACCTTAAAAGGAACCTGAGTGAAATGAGATCAAGAGAAAAAGATGGACAAAAGTTGGACATCAAAAGATAGAGTGAAAGAGATAAAAAGAGCCCAAATTGCCAGTGGAAATGGAAATGGGGTGGATTCAAGAGGGAACACAACAACAGATCATTAATGAATAATCCACAAGAAGTGGTGGTGGTGGTGGTACATGGGAGTTTGAGGTCCTTTTTTTTTTTTGGTTGTTGGAATTGCATTCATTCCATCTCTCCACTCTCTCTCTCTCTCTCTCTCTCTCGATTCCTACAACAATCCAATTCGTAATCCCTAATGAAACCCATCCATGTTCTCAGACTTTTTCTTTGTTCTTGTAGACAGGCAATCAATCGATTTCAATCGATAAATATCTCTGATTCATCTCTCTCTCTCTCTCTCAAGTCACAAAACCCTCCCTAAAAGTTTCTCTCTTTACAATCTTACTTTAAAAGGCTGAAAACAAAATCGTGAAGCTGCGAACTACAGAGATACAAGCAGGCGGGGGTTTGCCAAAAAAAAAAGCCTAGCGCAACCCATAAGGTGATTGGTCCTGAAGGATTTGCATGGAGTTGGGGAGGAACGTATACTGTTCAAGGCGTCGGCCCCAGTGATCCAAGTAGAATCACATAGACTTGGAGGGCATCGCCGGTCAGGTGCACTTTTGAAAAAGCTCGGCCCAATGGCTTTGTGGGCCAAGTAGGCTCTTCTATTTCTATTGTAAACCTAAACATATTCAAAAAAGGTTGTGCAAAACATTAGGCAGAGCTCCTAGTGGCCACTATTGGCAACGGAATACATACTCAAATACAAGAGGGTTTCTGACTCAAATTATAGACTCACACCAAAGATAATTCTGCTCGCAAAAGTTACATTTCCTCAGTTATTTTATATGGCTGCCACCAGATGGCTATTCTTCTTAAGGGAACGTAATGTGTCGACTTTCATTAAAAAGACATTTACTGTCATATTAACAATGCTTATGATAAAAATCCAAAATTATGCTCAATTAACATAAAAAATCATTAAAATAGAATAATACAGTGTTGCCACCTAGTGCTAGAAATAAAATTCCATAGTATTTCCACTCAAATTTTGTATTTCACATTTTTTGGTGCAAATGGTGTTAAAAACAACACTTTTGGTCACCAAAGTTTGCAAAAACCAAACCTGAAAGAGCCTTAAATTTCAACCCAGCCAAGAATAAGGGCTCGAGTGTCCCCATCCCCCCACCCCACTTTAACCTAAACCTAAACCCACCTTTCTACTCTCTCACAGCCTTTAACCTCAATTCCTTATATTGCTTTTTTATTATTAATACAAAAATGCTTTTGTAATAATAACAAATAGGATATATCATAAATGAATAAAAAAGATCAGTGTTCTGGAACAATAATTCTGATTGAGACCAATGGAATAATGGAACCTCCCCCCAGCCACCCTTATCACACCCATTTTTATATCTATTTATCTCTCCATAAATCGATATATCGATTGGAATTGTTTTCACATTGATTTCTCTAACGTTGAAGGAGAGGTGTCTTAAAATTTCGAGGCCTCATTAGACACACAAAAAAAATAAAGACTGTCATATGACAGTAAATTGTCACATCTAGCTCATACCCTTGTAAAAGCATATTACAACAATTGTTATCATTATACTGCCATAAGCCTAATATGAGTCATAAAGTAATAGCGCACAAGATATGACTGTCACAATTGTAACGACCCGACTTGGGTCCGTTGCAACACCCCGGCAAAACTTCCCCGTCTTACCGGATCCTTGACTCCCTTGGGGCCGAGGTCGAAGCGCGGACTGCCCGCTCTTGTCCGTCCGGTCCCTGGGTGACGCCGGTCGAGAGTCGATCTCTCCGTAGGTCGACGGACGAATGGCCGACGAACACGACGAAGAACCCACGGTAGACCCCCGATGGATCCTACCGTGGAACCGACGCGAAGTACCGGCCGATAACGACGGAAACAGGACGGTGATGGTGCCGGCGTATCCCCACCGGAAACCCCCACCCTCCCCGCGGTAACTTCCCCAGAAAATAAGACACGGACACAGTGTGTATGAGTGAAAATAATATTGTATAATTTATTCACAGAATAAATTGATAAAAACACTCACTTAAAGAGATGCAGTAATAGATGAGTCTCCTGGCTAATTCAGCCAGGAGAGGAGGTCATTGACCCCTAACACACAACAAAGAGAAAGATGAATGGTGGCCATTTTGGCCACCTGTTGAAATGAAGAGCACAAAACCAACACATGCACACAGCATCAGGGTCTAACACACACTGCCCAGAATATAATGGCCGCCGCCATTATATACCCCCAGGCTGCTCCACCTGGGGGAGGACAGTGACCCTTGCTGGCCATTTTGTCGTCTGCCTGGCAGCTAAATAGCCAGCCTAGCAGACGACACAGGAGATTTAGTCTGCTCCAACTAAAGAGCAAAACTGGGTTGTCACAATCCTCTCAACTTCCCTGATCCGCCCCGGGATCAGGTCAGTCGAGCCAGCAAGGATTGCTCCTGTGACCCCCACTCAGCGTCAGGCTGAATTCATCGGCGGTGGAACCACCAGAGTGCCCAACCACTCCGATATCCACCGACGTGCCCACCACAGGCACATCCGGGTGTTCTGCCACCCGTGTCCGATATCGAACTCAGTCCCCCTGAGCCTTGCCTCCTCCTGCCGTCGAAACACATCGATGGCTAGAGTGGCAAGCTGCGGACCCATATGTAGGGTCCGACTCGTTAGAAGATCTACGAGGGCGGCTGCGGGATCAGACTCGCTCCCTCGTAGCGGTTGGATAACAAATTCTCCAACCATCTCTTCTAAGTCGCAGCCAAGGAGACGCTGGACGTATGGTGCCGCGAGCTGGACTACACGAACTAATCCAGCTCCTGTCCCCATCACATCCAAAAATGCAAAACGTCTCCTAACCGGGTTGACGACCAACAACACCGGAAAGTCTCTACCACCAAAAGCAAGCACATATCGCATGCTAAATGATGGCAACGACCGAAACAATGGTACCGGGAGTGGCTCTCCCAAACGGTAATAACCAAGGTACTGGAACCCCTCCATTCCCGGCTGGTCCTGCCACAGACCAAGTCGGTTATTCAGAAAGACCTCTCTTTCTGAATACGGAGGACTGGCTCCAGAATGTCGACCCTTGCCCGCAGGCTGGGGAGACCTGGCTTCCTCTTCCGGTCCTAGGGTCCCAAAGACCCCCTTGTCAGGACTCGGAGAGAAGGGTGTCCTTCCAATGGAAGGCACGGGACCACGTTTGGTAGGAACACTAACTTTCCCCACCGGGCTGCCCCCGCATCTAGGTGAATGCGAGCTGACCCGGCGGAGAGTTCCCACCGACCGAACCCACGGGTTCGGTACCGTGACCACCTTCGGGGAGGATGGAGGTATTCCGAGAACAACATCTCGCATTGACCTGCCATCCGTCCGCGCCGTCATTACCTGACGGGTATGGTACGGCTGGTTCCCGGCCGACACGGTCGCACCGTGTCGGGACTCCTCCTCGTCCGTCCCAACTCTTCTGGCAGTCGTCCCCAGGGACTCCTGACCAGAAGGTCCTGGACCTCCCTTCTTCCCAAACCTGGACTTTTTCTTGTCCACCTTCTGTTTCTTCTTTTGGGAAGGAGGTTTACCGTGCTTTGAGCCGGACACACCTAAGCTCAAAGACTCACCGGGCCTGTCAAACTTAGGAGGGTGGTTAACCCCCTTCGAGTGACTGGACTTCCCAACCGAAGCCTTTCCAGCCAAAGCTGTACTCGCCTCCGAGTTGACTCCCGTAGCCGACTTGACAATTGAGGACTGTCGTGCCGCCACGACATGCCCTCTCTTATCCCGGGGAATCTTTAATTTCCCCGGTGCAAGGGTCGGCTGACCCTTGCCACCAACAGTTTTAGCTCCCGCACCTTGGGTAGGTGCCTTGAGAGCCTGCATCGCCCCCCTCTGGGCAATGCGCTGTTGGCCAGCGGCAGTTGAGGCTCTCGCAACAAGTGCGACACCACGTCCAACAGGAGGTTCCCCTGTAACGAGCTGATTCCGGATTTCAGTTCCCCGCAGGGGCGGAAACTGAGAGGTCCGGGGCTCGAACTCCTGATGGCATTCAACCTGCTTAGCTCTCTTTATCCGAGCTTCGCACTTTGCCGCTTGAGCCATGTGGTACCGCGCACGGTCCTCATAGCTCCACTTGCCTGCAGGGAAGCCGGCTGGACCTCCACGTGAGGTCTTGGCCTGTTTCCCTGCCGGATGACTGACCACGGGTGGGGTGAAAGGGCGGGAACATTTCTGTCCCTGACCACCACCACCACTCACTGGAGTGCTCTTCCTAGGAGTGGATACTGAAGGCTGGTTGGCCTTTTTCTCCATTCTTCGGTCCCTCTTGGGAGTCCCAGACTGCCTACCCGAAGAACCAACCACTGCTGCGGGCGAACCCACTGCAGGAGGTTGGTCTTCAGGCCGGGCAGCCCCTGGGGCTCCCTCAGGATGAGCACGGGCCTCAGCCAGAGGGCCTACTGCCGGCATAAGCCATGCCATGGCAGCTTCCCTCCTCTTAAGCTGAGCCTCTCTCTCAGTAAGAGCCCTCATCCGTGCAGCGTACCTAGCAGCACCGGACTTCTTCTTGGATTTCGATCCGTCCTTACGGCACTGCTTGGTAGGGAACTCCCCGACGTAGGATCGTTTCCCATCCGCCATCAGAAAACTTTCCGACGGCGTCTGGTACTTCCGACTTTCGTCTAACCGATCAAGTCGGTCCTCTTCAGTTTTCCCCAAAGGGACAACGTCTAGAGGACTCCCTTGAATGGTGGGAGTACCCTCCCGGGATCCGGTCATCGACCGTTTACCCGGGGAGGCCTTTCCTCTCCCTTCAGACTCCAAAGAGTCCTCTGAAGAGAGGATACACTGGCCTCTCCACTGCCTGGTGATGTGCACCACGGAAACCTCCGTTGTGTCCATCCCAGCCTCCGGATTTTCCTCAGCCAGGCTAGCCAATTCTAGCCGGCTTCGGCTTACCGGAGCTACCAATTTTCTTCTGGCAACCAGTGATCCTGCATCTTTCCGTTTCCTCCGGTGAAACAAACGTTCCAGGAGCCAACTAGCAGCAAACGACCGTCCTTGTTTATTTTTCCAAACAGGATGGCGCTTAGCCGCTAATATCTCCGGAGGAACGGCCAACACCGATGCAGGAGGGAGAGCACAGTCGGAAACATCACCTGCAGACTTAGCACCAAGTCTGCAGCTGGACATTACGGATTTCTCCACCCAGTTTTCCCCGGGCGACCGCCATCTGTCCGTGACAGACAGGCGGTGTCCCGTCCAGGGGTCTCTGGGCGCCCAGTTCTTGTTCTTCCGAACCAGGCCATCATCCCACTCCAGGGATCGGCCTGCTCTCTCCCACCAGGGCAGGGACTCATAGAGTCCCTGACGGGTCCTGGCACTCTCTGGTGGCCCAGAGGAAGCTTGCATCACCTCAAAAGCCTTTGGTTTCCTCGGACGGAGGTTATACCGGGGCTGAGGTGCTTCCTCTGCCTCAGAGTCGGTAGACTCACTAGCCAAGCCAGGCCGACTGGACGGTCCCGGAGGAGCATTATCGTCCTCCACCGTCCTATCATCCTGGGACTCAGCATCACTGGTCCCACTGGAGTTCGATGAGGTGTCAGAGCCACCTAGGCCATCTTCCTCACGAACTCCACATGTGGGAACGTACGGCTTCAGGTTATCAACATGAAACCGGTCCCGCACCTTCCGACCATACCCATCTATGAACTCTATCTCATAGACTAGGTCGGAAACCTGCCGGACCACCGTACCCAGTTCAGCCTTGTACGCGAAGTTCCACTTCTTGGCTTGGCCGAGTTTCCCAGCCATATCCCTCATCCAAACCTTCATACCAGGTTGGTACAGGGGTGGCTGCACCCGGCCAGCGTCATACCGGCTCTTCTGCCTCGCCTGAGCGGCCGCCAAATTTTGACGAGCACGCTCCTCCACGGCTTGCTGGTCAGGCAAGTCGCGGATCGGACCGTCAGGAAGGAGATTATCAATCCCCAACCTAGGTTCGCGGCCAAACAACAATTGGTACGGAGACACTTCCGTGCTCTCCTGCACCGCAGTGTTGTAGGCCCACACGGCGGGCCGTAACTTCTCAAACCAATCACGTTGGTCCTTGAGGGGATCAAGGTAACGCTTTATGGTCTCCATTACGGTTTTATTCGTACGTTCCGTAAGCCCATTCGCTTGCGGATGGTACGCCGTCGTGTGGTGCTGCGCTATATTATAGCGCTCCCTGAACTTTCGCAAAAGCTTGCTACAGAACTGGGAACCACGATCCGAGATGAGAGTTGTCGGTGTGCCATACACCAACAAGATCTCATCTTTCAGGAACTTGACAACACAAGCGGCCGTAGCCCTTCGTACTGCCTTCGCCACGCCGTACCGAGTGAAGTAGTCCACCATGATCAAAACATAGGTGACTCCACCCACGGACGCAGGAAACGGCCCAACGAAGTCCATTCCCCAGGCATGAACTGGGTACTCTGGAACTATCGGTTGCAAGAATCCTTGAGCTCTTGCGAACTGTCGTACTCTCTGACACACCAAGCATGACTTAACATACTCCACCGTGTCACGTTTCATACCTAACCAGTAGAAACGAGTACGCAACCGTTGGTATGTCTTGTACACTCCGAAGTGACCAGCTTCGGAGCTATCGTGCAACTTCCGCAAGCAGAAGGCTTGACACGACCGTGGCACAACCAACACAGTTCTTGTGCGATCCTGTATGGATTTGATGGCATACAACAATTTGTTTGCCACCACGAACTTGAACCTTAAGTTCGAGTTGGGGTCGGTGTAGAGCTCACGCTTCACCTTGGAGCACCAATTGTCATTGGCCTGCTCCATAACCCAATCCACCTCAGACCGGACCCGGTAAATTACCTCACCCACGTCAGCCTCGACGTGTTCAGGCAAAGAAGGATCGTCAACTTCATTCACCGGATACCGACTCAAACAGTCGGCATCCTCATGAAGTTTCCCCTTCTTGAACTGAATCTTATACCGGTACTCCTGCAACTGCATTTGCCAACGCCCCAACCTGCCTTGCAGGTTTTTGGCAGTCTGCAAATGACAGAGCGCATGGTGATCTGTTACGATCACAAAGTCCCGGTTAAAGATGTACGGTCGGAATTTACCCACGGCAAACATGATCGCCAAGCATTCCTGCTCGGTGACACTATACCGTGTTTCCGGTCCCTTCATGAGACGGCTAGCGTAGGCCAGAACTCGAGGAGCCTTGTCCTCAGGTAGCTTCTGGTATACTACGACACCTAGACCGTACCCACTCGCATCGGTGTGAATTAACACCTCACCACGTGGATCATACATGGTGAGCACCGGTGCTTCGGTTAAAAATGCCTTTAACCGCTCAAACGCTAGACCACACTGCTCCGACCAGTCAAAGGACGCATCCTTCCGGGTCAGGTCATGCAGTGGTCTTGCGACCTTGGCGAAGTCCTTAATGAACCTACGGTAGTAGCCGGCCAGTCCAAGAAAACTTCGGACGGCGGTCACCGTTGTAGGGACACCGAACTCTTCGACTGCTCTCACGAGTCCCGGGTCCGGAGCAACTCCCTCGGCACTCACTATGTGACCGAGATATTTGACCTTGTCAAATCCGAAAAAACACTTCTTCGGCTGGAGTTTCAGCTCCGCCCCTCGTAACAGTCTCAGGACAGTACTCAAGCGTTCGAGAAACTGCTCAAAGGTGCTCCCAAAGACGATAATATCGTCCAGGTACACCAAGCAGCTCTCCCACTTGTGTCCCGCCAACAAGAGGTCTAACGCTCTTTGCATAGTGGCAGGAGCATTGCAGAGTCCGAAAGGCATTTTTCGGAACTCAAACAGACCTTGAGAGCAAATGAATGCTGTCTTCTCAATGTCTGGCTCCGCCATCCTGACCTGCCAGTAACCACTAGCAAGGTCCAGGGTTGCAAAATACTTTGCTCCGGCTAGCGAATCGAGGGCATCATCGATGCGAGGTAGCGGGTACTGATCCGCCTTTGTCTGGGCGTTCAGTCTCCGATAGTCCACACAGAAACGAAAACCACCATCCTTCTTGCGAACAAGTAATATGGGGCTTGCGTAAGGACTATGCGAAGGTTGGATTACCCCTGCATCCAACATTTTCGCTACCTCTTCACGCTCGATCGCACGAGCCGCTGGAGCGGTTCTTCGCAATCCTTCTCGCACCGGAGGTAACCCACCGGTATCAATCGTATGTTCGACGAGCGGGGTTTCCCCCAGCTCTGTGTAATCGAACGCGAAATGATCTCGGCGTTCCAGCAGGAACTCCCGAAGCTGTGCCGCCTCTTCAGGCTTCAGACTAGGTCCGATTTTAAGACACTCCTCAAGAGTGGGTTTCACTTCCGCATTGAGGACTCGGCGACCTTTACCGGTCGCCCCTCTCAACTTAGGCGGAAGCCCCCATGGCCGGCCATCTCCATGAGTGGGGTCTCCCCCTCTCAACTTAGATGGACCGTCCAGTCCTACCGCAATGGCTGCCTCCACAGCTTGAGCCGTTGCGACACCCTCCCCTGTCTCCAGGGCAACGGGAACGTCAGCAACATTCTCAAGCCATATATCGTAAGTGCCTTGTTCTGAGGCTTCGGCAATTCCTGCCACCGCCAACAGACCACGGCCACCCAAGGCTTTACGATGGGGCTCTACGAGAAGCAGCTGACCAGGGCCAGCATGCTCTACCAAGCTCACGGAAACCACCTTCCGCTCATGAGCTGGTAGCCATACGTTCTCCAACAGTCGCAGGGAACAAACATCCCCGCTCCTAATTGGAGAACTGGTCTCAGCGAGTTCAGGCGACACAATGTCGACCCACCCATCCACCTTTCCAGGATCTGCAGGCATCCCTTCCGGTATCCCGTAGGGAGGGAGTAGCAGAGGCTCCACAGAATCGTGAAGCTTCGCCAACGCCTCCACTAACGAGTTCGGAAGCTGTACCGAAGTACCCTGCAAAGCCTGAATGGCCAGTGCGGCATGAAGAGCATCTGGATGTGCATTCCAGATGTCTTCCCGGAAATACAATTTCCGGCTCACAATGTCCACCATCAGCCCAAACCGAGAAGCCAGGTCAACACCTATTATGGCTTCTCCTTCACCCTCAATGAGGAGAAGATGGGTTCTGATGGACCTCCCGTGGATTGACATGTCCACGTGCACGACTCCTTCTATCTCGATGGAGTACCCGCTCATGCCCGTCAGGCATGAGGGAAGGCTAACCTTCTGCACCGGTAACCCCATCTCCTGTGCCACCGACATGCTCATTACCGAAACCTCGGCACCAGTGTCGACGATCGACTCAACCAGCCGATCGTTCAACGACACCAGAACACGTGGTGCCCCACGCAAATAAGCACGGCTCTGTAATTCCGGTATAGGCAACCGTCGTTGCCCGACATTACTTTTCCGAGCCTCATCCGTCCTCCCATCCACAAGGGATGGTCGTCCCGGATGCTCGGGGGTCTGGGTACCAGTCTCCAAACCAGGAGACCTACCAGGCCGGGGCGACAGCATGGGCGCACCAACGCTCGAAGCCCTCGTAATGCCCGTACCGTTCGGACCTTCCTCCCCCTCATCAGGGAAGAAAGGTGCCACCCAGCTCTCCAGCCGGGCAAGCGCAGCTTCCAGTGTGGGGCTTGGCTCCTGAAATACCCACTGGGTAATTTCTGGGTCCGCAGACCTTGCCAGAGGCACCCCTGCTTCATGCAGGATTCCCACATACTTGGACACTGCCCGAAGGTACGTCCCTTCCTCACTTCGCCGGCTTTGCCGGACACCTGAGTTTTTAAGCGAACCCGGTCGACTGCAGCTCAGTTCTGCAGCGACCGTTGCCGGTTTAACGATGGCGCACCATCGTCTCTGGCAACAGGCAGATAGTATGTCTGTCCGTTAATTACGGTGGACAGACATTCACGGTCCTGCCGTACCATGGGTACAAGACCCGTGCCATACAGCACCGCCTGGCTTCTGCCAGGTGTCACCCTAGCAACCTGTCCTCGGGCCAAAGCCTCCGGACAGTCCTTCTTCAAGTGACCCATTTGGTCGCACTTGTAGCATGGACCTGGTTGCTTCCGGGTGGGACCACCACCTACAGCCATTTGGCCAGACCCAGACGGGGCTGCTGTGGACTTATTGCCACCCTGGCTCCGCCACCTAGTCTTATTACCCTTCTTCCCTCCGGTCTTGGCAGTCGCTCCGTCCGCATTGGACGGAACAGTCGCCTTCGCACCCGAAGGGTTGGAGGAAGACTTAGCAGAGCCTCTGGGCTGTGCCACAGCACCTGAGGCCTTGACCGTAGTCTTGGTCTCTGGTACCGTCAAGGTACGGGCAGGCAATTCACCCGCCGTCAGCATGTCGGCCTCAACCAACATTGCCTCCGCGGTGAACGCCCGCACCGTTTCGGCCTTCGATCCCCAGAGCGGTCTGAGGATCGCCGGCTGCAGTTTCTTCTTAAATCGGAGGAGTCGACAAGACTCGTCCTCATTAGGAGAAACTCGTTCTGCTAGCTCAGTAAAGCGCCAGTAGAACGCCTGGAGCGACTCGGTCGGCCCCTGCACCATTGTTTCAAACTGATCGAAACAAGCCTGAGCCTGATTCTTAGTCCCGAAACGCTGGAACATGGCTTCCTTTAGCTCCGGCCAGGTCAGGTCCGGCTGAAACTCTACCAAACTGGCATAGTATTCTTCAGCCGGGCCGTCGAGCAGGTACGTAAAGAAACTGCACCTGGCCTCATCCGTCCAGCGCTGAGCCCTCGCTTTGGCTTCGAACTGTCGGAGAAAAGGCGTAATGTCCTCTCGTCCATCATACCGTATGAACGAGTGGACTGGGTTGAAAAACCCAAACGCCTGAATCTCCGACGGGACGGCCGGTGCAGGCGTCCACGGCGCGGTACTTACCGGCCGTGGTGCCCTGCTCCGGTTTCCCGAAGTCTCAGCATCAAGCTCAGCTTCCGTGGGTTCCACCAAGTGGACCCTCAGCTGCTGAACGGGCGGAGGAACTCCGTGACCAACTCCCACAGGAGCGGTCCAAGTTCCTCCAGGAGGTATCCGCCCGGTCGAAACCGGCGGCGCCTCCCTCCGTACACCTCCCTGGTGCACGGGCGATGGTGGGAACTGCGGTTGCCCTCCCTGGATCCCATGGATCCCTTGGGGCAGACGTCCCTGCAACCGCAGGTCGTCAATCCCCCTGGCAACCGCAAGGAGTTCTTCCTCGGACCACGATGTCAACAATGACTCCGTGCCCTGCGGACTACCCAACAGAGTCCCCACCGACTCACTTAAGAGTTCCCCACCGTGTCCAACCGGACCGGTGGCAGTGGAGGCCAGGACACCGGCCAAAGGCCGCGTGCCTATCTCTGCTGGGGTCCTCACAACCCCTTCACCACCATCCAACGGTGTTCCGTCGGTGACAATGCCTCCACGGTGCGATTGCACCGTTACAAAGTCTCCGTACGGAGGTCGGTCCGTAGGGACATCCCCTACGGCACCTTCCCCCCACGGAACCACCGTGTCCGTTCCCGCCAACAGCAACCAAACCAGGTTGCTGCCCCTCCGGCCGAATACCACGGCCGATGGTGCGGGAACGCAACTCCAATCTCTCGCCTACACCGTTACCTCGACCTACCATCGGGGAGAACGGGGTTTAGGCCGATTCCCACCGTGCGAACACGGACAGAAACGGCCACCACTTGTAAGTGAGAGAATCTACCGTGAAATCTGGCGAATTCACGGACCAAAGTCCAGAAAACACCGTCAAACAACGGTAGAACCGTACCAAACCGTAGTTTCACGGACAAATGTCCGTGTCCCACGGTAACCGTACGGTTAGAGTCTCTTTTCACCGTCTTCGAACGGAGATTCACGGACAACGGTCCGCAAATCACCGTCTACTAGCGGTGAAACTACCTTTCTACCGTGTTCGACCGGTAATTCACGGACAAAAGTCCGCAATTCACCATCTACTAACGGTAAAACTCCCTTTTTACCGTGTCTGCCCGGTGATACACGGACAAAAGCCCGCCACACACCGTCAAACACCGGTAAAACCGCAAATAACCACGGTATCACGGACAACGGTCCGTGTCCCACGGTTAGATTTACGGTTGGAGTTACTTTCACCGTCCTCGAACGGAGATACACGGACAAAAGTCCGCAATCTACCGTCCACTGATGGTGAAACTCTCTTTTTACCGTGTTCGAACGGTGATCCACGGACAAAAGTCCGTATTCCACCGTCTACTTGCGGTAAAAAGTCCCTTTTTACCGTGTTCTACCGGTCTTGCACGGTAAACAACCGTGCTACCGGTATAATGACGGTAAAAAGCACCGTTATCCCGCTTTCGAACGGTCCTGCACGGTCAACCACCGTGCCCACCGTCCTACTTGCGGATAACCTAGGGCTTTCCCCGGTAACCACCGCGGTATCACGGACAAACCCGTCCGTGTCCCACGGTCCTTTACCGGACTACTACGCCCTAAGCCGTTTTCCACCGTAGTACCGTGGACAAATGTCCACGCCCTACAGGCGTACTCACGACTCCGGTCTACCGACCCCGACCGTGAACCGGTTTCTACCGTAGTTCCACGGACAACGGTCCGTGCCCTTCGGTATACTACCGGTAAACTTGGCCGTAGATTGTTTTCAACCGTAGTCCCACGGACAAATGTCCGTGCCCCACGGTTTACTACCGATCTACTGGTAAAGTTCACGGTCAACAACTGTTTTTCACCGCTGTACCG
Source organism: Brachycybe producta (assembly GCA_036925085.1). Classification (NCBI taxonomy): domain Eukaryota; kingdom Metazoa; phylum Arthropoda; class Diplopoda; order Playtdesmida; family Andrognathidae; genus Brachycybe; species Brachycybe producta. The sequence continues at coordinate 207,575 of JAUPFP010000084.1, forward strand.
TGGACAAAGTCCACGCCCGGCAGTGGCAAACAGTTTCTACGGTCTTTCGACCGTCAAGAGCGGCAGCGGTGGCGCTACCCGGCGCCTCCACCAATTGTAACGACCCGACTTGGGTCCGTTGCAACACCCCGGCAAAACTTCCCCGTCTTACCGGATCCTTGACTCCCTTGGGGCCGAGGTCGAAGCGCGGACTGCCCGCTCTTGTCCGTCCGGTCCCTGGGTGACGCCGGTCGAGAGTCGATCTCTCCGTAGGTCGACGGACGAATGGCCGACGAACACGACGAAGAACCCACGGTAGACCCCCGATGGATCCTACCGTGGAACCGACGCGAAGTACCGGCCGATAACGACGGAAACAGGACGGTGATGGTGCCGGCGTATCCCCACCGGAAACCCCCACCCTCCCCGCGGTAACTTCCCCAGAAAATAAGACACGGACACAGTGTGTATGAGTGAAAATAATATTGTATAATTTATTCACAGAATAAATTGATAAAAACACTCACTTAAAGAGATGCAGTAATAGATGAGTCTCCTGGCTAATTCAGCCAGGAGAGGAGGTCATTGACCCCTAACACACAACAAAGAGAAAGATGAATGGTGGCCATTTTGGCCACCTGTTGAAATGAAGAGCACAAAACCAACACATGCACACAGCATCAGGGTCTAACACACACTGCCCAGAATATAATGGCCGCCGCCATTATATACCCCCAGGCTGCTCCACCTGGGGGAGGACAGTGACCCTTGCTGGCCATTTTGTCGTCTGCCTGGCAGCTAAATAGCCAGCCTAGCAGACGACACAGGAGATTTAGTCTGCTCCAACTAAAGAGCAAAACTGGGTTGTCACACAATTATATGACTTTTTTCCGTAATGATGCTCCTGACTTCTAAAAAAAATACAATTTCCTCTTAAAAGAATCATAAGATTCAATTATTTTGATTCGAAATGTAGTATTTTTTAAAAAAAAAAAATAATATATTTCCACTTCCTCTTGTCTCTTTTGATTTTCCGGTTTCATTTTCAAAATTTAGTTTATATTTTTGATTGATTGGATGGATGGATAGAAGGATGGAGGAGATCACTAAAATGTTATCCAATTAAATTTATCATAATTATTATATTTCATCTTTTTATTCTAGAAAATCATATTTATAAAAATCAATAATAAACTAATAATATGCTAATCTTCCTTTTGAAGAAATTAAATTGACTGTTAAAATATAAAGCCCGAAATTCTACATTGCAAAATGGACTATATCAAAGAATATAAAATACCCATCTTTATTCCGGTAATGATGCCCCCCCCCCGCCACTTGACTTCTTATTTGGGTAAACCGATTTAGGAGAAACTAGAAGAGTAAAAAACTCAAGTCACTTAAGCATATTTTCATGTTGATATCTTTTAAAATAAGCTTTTTATAGAAAACAAAATTTTAAAAAATATCATCTGCTTAAAGTTGGATCATTTTTGTGGCCCAAAAGCCAATTGTGAAGTAACAATCCCGTTTAGATCATATGACAATTACATATATTTGTTTTTCAGTCAACTACTATGTAACTAGACGTCTAGCCTCTAACCAGCTCTTTTATTAGAAAAAAAAAGTATAATAGCAGTTGTTATAATGATGATGATTACTTCACAATTGGCACTTGGGCCACAAATTGAGAAACAGTTGCTTCATATTCACTTAAAAATCTGAGCCCTAATAATTATATAGAATTAGCTCCAAACCACCATGTCGTTGTGCAAAGAATAAGATGGTTATTGTAACCTCAGAGCAGCAACACATGCTTTGCTAGCAAAATGGTTGCCAAATATTACAACAAACAGTTAAGTGTTAAACATGGTGGCAACACTGGTTCAATTCTATTGAAAACTTTGTTCAGAGTTGTTCTTTCAGAGAATTTCGTAAGCGAATAATAATGTGGTCATTGTAACCTCAGAGTACAACAGCCTACTTGCCAGCAAAATGGCTGCCAAAAATGGTGGCCACACTGTTTCGATTCTATTAAAGACTTTTATGAGTTGTTCTTTAAGTCTTTAAGAAACAAACTTATATTTTGTGTTCCATTTTTATTTTCAGTCGTTGAAATACACAATTTTTCCCGGCTGTCAGCAACATAATAAATTATTTTTTCACATACAGAAAAAAAAAATATGGCAGACTTAAATTTTTGAGAGACAGTGTTACCACCACCCTTCCTTCTACCCCCCTCCTCTCCCTATGAAATGATTACAACTTTTCAATTTGAAGCACTTTTGATTAATTCCGACTGACACCCTCTCATAAATATATGATTATTATTATTTCTTTAAAAAAAAAGTCGTAACAAACAATAACAACAAAAAATTAGGCAGACACAAAATTTATATTAAATAAATAATTTTCAGACGGCCATTTTTTTCTTCTTCTTATTGTTTCCCTCTTTTCAATGAAAATATTTCACCCAAAATTAAGTCTTTTTTATATTAAAAAAAATGGTCTGAAAGAAAATTCTGAACATAAAAAAGTAGAAAAAACTTTCAAAAAATATTTATTGTGATAATTAAGATAATATACATAAATATAACTTACATTTTCATCCATGAAAAGTTTACAAAATTTAAATTTATTCGGAATTCTCGAGAAAATCAAGAAAATTATTTTTTCTGTGGTATTTTTTCTGAAAATTTCCTCAACAAAAAATCCTTGCATGAAATAAATTCTAGAAGAAAAAAAAAAACATGTCTGCCTTTCTTATGCTAATTTCAAAGCAACTCCAACATTGATATTAATATTAGCAATATTGTACTTCAGAGGCAATCTTTCTGCTATCAATATCAGTTGATGAGCAATTTCCATTTGTAACAAACAAACCAGAAGGTTTTTTTTTTAAATCAACTAACTACTGATGAGCAATTTTATCTGTATGCCATTTCAGAGGCAATTTACGACTAGAAATTTCAGTCTAGAGGCAACTGTTGGTAGCAATTAAGACATTACAACACTTTGAAGCAACTGTTTCTACAAAAAAATCTGCCAAAAGCAATGGGCACATTCCGAAACTTAAGAAAAATATATTATCTGTGAAGAAAATAGAAAAGTAGCAACCGGAAACAACATGTTGGATAGAGCAACTGTGAAGAAAACGTGTCCGGAAACTATACTAGCTCCACCTAGCCTTCACCAGCCCCAATTCACCAGACTTTTAAATTGAATATGGCGACCTTCAGTGTGCAAGTCAGAAAGTAAAAAAATGCTTATAAGTAGCATGTTTACAAAATGGCCTCCTCATAGTTAAAAAGGAAAAAAAAAAATCAAGCACATCCGGAAATTCTTTTATTTTAAGGAAATGTCTAGGAGGCAGAGAGCAATTATAGTTTTAGATTCTTTACGAAATGACATTTTGAAGCAACTTGACCAATCAGAAGCAACTGCTGCTAGCAATCACCAAAATTTGCTCCTTTTTAAACTTTCCCCCTCTCTCTCTCTCTTATAACTAAACACGATCACTTTTGAAATGGAAACCACATTACACACACACAAAACATATGCAAAAAAGATTTTCTCTAGTTTCTAAAAAAAAATTGACAATTAAAAGAATGTTTCCATTTGAAGAATTTGTCTCAAAATCTGAGAAGATGGAGACTTCAAGAAAACACCAAAAAAAAAAAAAGAGAAACTCGAATAGAACAGAACAGCTGTCATCATTTTCAGCATTTCTTCTTCTTCTTGAGAAAAAGCACACAAAAAAGACACAGAAATACTCAAGAAGAGAAAAAGAAGAAACCAAAAACTTAAAACTTCTTTTCAGAAAGTTGCATAAAAAAGGGACACAAAAACAGATGGCTTCTTAAATTCGCTCTCTCCTTGAACCGGAAAAGGGGTTACACATTTTATTTTTAAAAAAAGTAACGAAATAAAAAAAAGGAGACATCTTTTTTTCTTCTTCTTAAACAAGATTAGAAAAAAAAATGTTGCATTTGTATTCATTTCCGGTAATGCAAAAATATTTTTTACAGAAAAATGTTGGGTGCATTCAGTTACTAAGCGGATCGAGAAAAAGCAAATGCACGAAATGTGTCCAGACACACACATCCCGTGTACACACAGTCCGATTTCATTCCAGTGAATTTCAGAGTCTCAAAAAGAAAAAAATGAAACTTCACGAAATTCACTGGAATTGAAAAACAAGATTTCAGCTTAATTTTCTTCAATCTTGAAAATTACAAACTCGTAAAAAAAAATACACCTCGGAAGTTAAGGAAAGTGTTGAAGTTTGTTAATAATTTCAAAGAAAAACAAACGTTTGGGGGCCGTTTCCTATGTCATTAGCTAAGTTAAAGAAATACCCCCTTCTTTTTATATAATGTGTGTGTGGGTAACAACACTTACCCACATAATGGAATGGGTTTTTGTGGGGAGAGAAAATAGGAGTTATAGTTAAAAGGGGGGTGAGGGTGAAATGGAATGAAAAGTTCCTCTGAAAGTGTCATGATTTAAGGCCAATCCACTCAACAGAAAAAAACAACAACTAGAAATTCGAACACCATGAAGAAGAAAATACAAGACTAGAAAAAACATATATATTCGGGGGGTTGTTTCGTTCATTTCTCTGGGTTTTTTTGGCCGTTTTTTGTTCTTCTCTTCTTCACGGATCAACAACAATATCGAACTTTTTCTCTTTATTTCTGTGTGTTTTTCTGTTCAAAAGACGACCACCTAAAAAAAATAGGAAGTTTTCAGACGAAAGCCTCAAAAAACATACAAATTATAGGACAAAAAGAGGGGGATATTCTTTAAAAGCTAGAAAAGAGATTTGAGCTCAAAACGTTTTTTTTTTTTTTTTGTTAAGTTAAATTGAGACAATTTTTTCACTGAATTTTTCTCTTGAACTTTTTTTTTTTTCGCAAATTTCGAATTATTCTAAACAACGTTTGTTGCTCACAACATCAGAAATTGCGAATTATGGAGTTTGTTTACCTCCATTAGACCCCCCTCTCTTGGCACACATGCCTCTTTATGACTACTTTTCGACTGCAAAATGAAGTCGGGATGTCACCAAAAAACCAACCACTTCGAATCTTTCTATATATATATATAAAAAAAATACGTCTAACCACCTTCGACTTCATTTTGCAGTCGAAAAGTGGTCAAAAAGTGTTCCAACCCTTAGGCCTAGTTTCCCTTGGGGCGAAAATTTGCACCCCGTGAAAATTTCAACTTCTGAAAAATAATTTACGAAGAAATTCGCTAACGTACATCCATTAGTTGGACAATATAACTATTAGAAGAAAAGCAATTCGATATGAGAGTACAAACGTGGCTCTCCCACTTATTCACTATTATGGTTTGGTTCATCAAGTTAGGCCAATTGAAATGAGAAAACCACATTCGCTCTACCACTTTAACTAAACCAAAAATTGCCAATTCCCATCAATATTTACATCGAAACGGCGTTATTTTTCTGAAAAACTATATAGTTATTTATAACCAAAATCTAAAAGCAAAATGGCGACCACCGCAGATTGAAAAAGCACAAATATTTGCCAAAAAAAAAGATTTTTGAAAAAAAAAATGCTTTCTAATAAACCTATGACATTTTTTTTTAAAAAAAACAATATTGACCTTAATGAAAAAAGTTCCCTTTCACACCTCCCTTTTTGACTCTACTACAAAACAAAGCCATAAACAGCAATTTCTTCGTAATCAAAACAGAAAAATCCAAGTAGAGTAAAAAATAATCCCACCTAACTTTTCAAAAACACCTTACTTCGTAAAGAAGCAAAAAAAAAAAAAAATACCCCTTCTTTACCTCCCCAAATAAACGGCCATAATAATAATAATAATAATAACAATAAAATATTCCAAACACATTATTGCACAATCTATTATGAAAAATAACCTAATGTGCATATAAAGTGTTCAAAAATAAGCTGCTTTTTTGTGTGTGTGTACAACACATACACAAGTTCATAAAATCGAGTTTATATGCAAAATACCAAATCTTGATTTATATTCATGGCGGCAAATGCTCACATTTCACAAAATAAACTCTTTTTTCTTCTTCTTAAAGAACACAATGCAATACACACATAATATTACAACACTGTATATTATAAAGTGAATTTTTCCGTCTCCTTACTATATTTTTCGTGTTAAGTTTGGTTTTCCAACCAAAAATATTCGATCCAGATTACACCTTTTTTTTATTGTCTTTCTCCCATATTAAAGTGTAAACATACCTCCAACTTTTCATTATTCTGTCTTTCAGAAGAGCAAAATTAAGAGAAAAACTAGAAAGTGTGCTTTAGAAACTAGAAGTTGATATCTTTCAAGATTTTTTGAAAGTCAACCAATTTATGTTTTTTTTTTCTACTTTTGCCTCAACTTGAAGTGAAAAACAAAAACTGAACATTTTAAACTTTCATAAAGTTTATTTTTGAAGATATAAACAAGACAAGTAATTCTTGTTACTCTTCTAGTTTTCTAAATTATTGTCATTCTGGAGCATAATTTATGTTTTAGAAACTAGAAAGGCAGCTCAATCACTTAAGAGAAAGAGAGAGCGGATTGATAGTTCAAAATGTCTCACAAATCTTTGAAATTTCAGCTCTTCTGTAGCTATTTTCATGTTGATATCTTTCAAAATAAGCTTTTTTTTATTTCAGTTTTTCAAACTGAAATAAAAAAAGCAAGACAATAATTGTTTTTTGAATTGATATCTATATAAAAAAAAGTTTATTTTGAAAGATATCAACATGAAAATAGCTTCAGCTACCCTTCTAGTTTGTTTCTCTTCATTTTTTATTCAACTTGGAGTGAGCGATGTTGTAATTGGTTCAAATCTTTTGAGCTCCTTGTTTGGGTATATTGTTCCAGATGACCTACAGAAGAGCTGAAATTTGAAAGATTTGTGAGACATTTTGAACTATCAATCCGCTCTCTCTAAACGGACGTCAAAAATGTCACCAATGTACGAAAATAACATCAGGAAACATCTGCAATCGAAAATTGTTGTGATCGAAATGGAGTGATTGAAAAACGTGCCAGCTTAGAATTCAATTGAAGAAACAATCAACAAGAAAAGTAAATTAAAAACTGAAGTTTTTGCTTTTACTTGTTAGGACTTGTTTCCATTTTGGGAAGAAAATTTGAACTTTTTTTGAAAATTTCAACTGGTGAAAAATTGAACAAAGGTGGCCCCCAGGGCCTATGATAGTGAATGGGCCGGGGGAGGGCCATGTTTGTTCAATTTTACACCAGTTGAAATTTTCAAAAAAAGTTCAAATTTTCTCCCCAAAATGGAAACAATGCTTCACTTCTGAAAAAAATGCAGAAGAAGAATAAATAACAACCAAACTTCCAAAAATCAGCTGTACATGTCTTACTATATATTACGGAAACCCCTGTTTATCCCTTTCTCTAAAATATCAACCAAAAAAAACCTTAATAATTCAAAATAATAATAAAAAAAAACACTAAAACATTTATATGAAAGCATAAATTAAACGATTTTAGTTCCCCTTCTGAAAGAGAAAAATGAGAAAATTATTAACCCGAAAATATTGTCGAACATAATTTACCTTCATTATGAAACAACAAATGACATTCAATTTTAGAATAATACTTGTATATAGGGCTAATTTCATAGTGTAAATTATTACCATCATAATATTTGGTCATAAGTATGAACCCCTCCTCCTATTTCTTACACCGAATCTCCCCTTAACATTTTCTCCCTCTATCTTTTTTTATTTATTTATTTAGAACTTCAAATCTAAGGGGTTTAAGAAATAAACCCCGGGGTAAGTAAACCCCACTCTCTGTTTCTCACCTATAAAACATAAAAAAAAACCTCTCCACCTTAACTCAATGCTTTTTTTTTGTTGAGTAATATAAAAGTTAAAGCTTCCAGAATAAAAAAAAACCCTCTCATATAATAATGAGTGTAATGTTTATAATAAGAATGTATATTTTTCACCTTAAGAAAAAGTAAAGGCAAAAATGCATAAGACACATTGAGCTGCTTTTTCATAAATATCTCTCTCTTGAGTATTAAAAAGATGGTTTACTGAAAAATCTCAGTCTCTCTATTTCATAACCATTTTTTTTGGATGTGTATTTTCCTCCATTGCTTTTTTTTGTTTTTTGGATGAACTCTTTTTCTTAAGACATATTTAATATGGAATTACAACATAACACCTTCTATCCACCCTCCTCTATCTTACTAAATATGCAATTTTTACGAGTTTTTATTTATAGCCGTAAAATACAACAACATTTCACTATAAACTATATTATACAGTGTGTGTTACATATGTCAAGAATCATAAGAAAAACTTAACGTGGTGGCTGAATAGATATTGTTTTTTTGTCTCTCCGGATGGCGCCACTGTAGTGGCTATTATGTTCTTTATAGGGGGGGGGGTCTCTCTTCTGACCCTCCCGCCACCTTGTGGTTTTCAGATAATTTATATTTTTCAAATAAACATTTTTCAGAAAAACAACGAAAAAATTCAAAGTGTTTTAGAAACTAGAATAGTTGATGATAAAGCTAGAAGTAATTTCATCAGATGATATCTTTTTCAAAATAATTTTTTATGAATTTTTATGAATTTTTCATGACATCTCTCAATGGAAAAGCCTAAATGTCAAACTAAACTAAAAAATTGTTTATTTTTTAAGATATTGGCAATAAAAAACTTTACAAATTTCAATTTTTTCATAATATTTAAAAAAAAACACCGTTTGCTTCACGTTTCTGCGTCCAAATTTTACAAAAACGTCTATGGAGCTCTCGTCTTGCAAAAGCAAAACTAGAAACAGACTAATCGTAGGTCACTAAGTGACCTGCACTTCTTTTCCAAATAACTACCTATCTCAGTGACCTACGAACTGTCCTGCAAAATTATGAAAAACTTGAATTTTTTTTTAGAAAACTATGAAGACTAGCTTATTCTGATTATTCTACTTTGCACAAAACAATACAGGAGAAATTGAACGCGTTAGAAACTAGAATAGTAGCTTAAAAAAAATCAACGTGAAAATATTATTAAGTGATGTTCAGCTACCGTTCTAGTTTCTAACACTTTCAATTTCTCCTTAAGTGTTTTATAGAAATTTTTTTTTATAAAATATCAACTTAAAAAGTTGGTCGAGTTTCAAACTTCCATAAAAAAGCTTATTTTTTAAAAGAGAATGGAGTTCTATGGAGACGTTGACACTGTATAAGCACATTAAGCTACTAAATGTATCCACAAGATGTCACTAGTTGTCCTATTTAAAAATTTTTAAAAATCATTTCCTTAATATATTGTGTAATTGCATGCATGTTATGTAGGAAGAAAAAAAAGCAAATTGCAATTTACTAATCGTGTTATGTTCAATTTGAACATCTTTTTTTTTAAAAAAAAATTAAAAGATTCTCAGTTAAAAGAGACACAAGTGCTGCCACCAAACAAACAAACAAACAGCAAGACAAATAAAAAGGAATTAATTTTTCAACGTAGAGATTTATGAGGTGAAAGAAGTGCTTTTGTCTGTCTCTCACCGAGTAGAATTGAAAGACAGAAGAAAAAAAAAGTCGTGTTTTCGGTTGTTGTGTTTCGTGTTTCAAAAATTGGTGACATGATGCAAAGAATTTTAATGGCAATTAGAAGAAGCCCATGTTATTATTGTCAATGGCCATTACTCACTTAGTTAAAGAGAAAAATAATGGGACAAACAACACACATAAATAATATGCTTGACAGCTCGCAGCGCCACCTATGTTGCAACTATCTTTACCATTCAAAGATTTACCTTCTATATTTCAGTGATGTTTTTTTTTTACAAAATTCACTAGTAAATTTGCACATTAACGAGCATTTTTTTTTCAGGCAATGTGTAATTACTGTAACAGAATTGCCAACAATAACAAGGCCGATGAATGGCTGGATCACACATGCATAAAACAAGCAGGAAATCAGAATAGTTTCAGCTACATTTTTTTACTTTCTGTCGCAGTCAAGGGTTTTCGCATATTACAGCAGAAAACACTTCAAAGACATTGCTGAGTTTATAGAAGAAAGAAGAAAAAATTGAATGAGGAGGAGGCTTTCTATTGGCTGATAAAAAAAATGTAATTTAAAATTCACTGTTTTTTTTTCTTCTGCCTAACTTTCAGCCAACTGAATAGAATAGAATTATTATTCAGTCGCATATTTTTCATTTAGTCTGTAATTCAGTCAGTTTAAAACCCAACCATTTGCTATTAAATTGGTCATTTTGAACAATGACTGGCGAATCTATAGAATGACTTTTGATATTTTTCACTTTGTAACATAAATATTCGCGAATAATGGAGGCTCAAAATAACTAAATTTCATAATAGATAATCCTCAATTGATGAAAAACGATTAAGAGAAAATTTCAACTAATTTGTTCAAATTGAAACAATGTCTTTTTTTAAACACAAAAAAAAACCAGTGCAGAAAAAAAAAACCAACAACCTGAAGATCATTAACAACATTCCAATGAGGTTATAACCCAATCACCCACTTCACCCCTTAACTAACTCCCCCTAAAGAAATTAATAATTCAATAAAAAAAACACTCACTTTTTTCGTTGAAGAAAAATAAGATATAAACGTCATTTTTTAAAATTTCAGTGTGAACCCGCCTCCAATATGGAGATCCACACACACGTGACTAATATTTTAAGCACAAGAAACTGAATTTTTCGGTTCTTACCTAAAACGACAAGAAAGAAAAAAAAACATTAAATTAATTATTATACAATTTTAATTAAGTTTAAAGATATAAAAAATGCCCTTCGACCTCTTTATCTTTCAGAAGAGCAAAAATTATGGAAAAAAACTTGAAAGTGTTTTTAAAAACTAGAAGAGTAGCTCAATCACTTATAAGTTTATTTTCATGTATCTTTCAAAATAAGCTTTTTTATGGCAATTTGGAAAATGATTCAACTTTTAAAAATCCCATTCTAGTTTCTAAAACACTTTCAATTTCTCGTTAAAAGTGTTTTTCTCTCTTCATGAAATGGCGGCCAATTACAAAACAACCTAATAATAATATTTTCAGAGATATTAAAAAAAATCATCCATAAAATGATTCCTTCAATTCTTTTGACTTTTTTTTGTCAACTTTTAATTAAAGTTTTCACCTCGAAAATAACAATTATTTATGTTCATAAATTATTTTTAATATGCAAATAAAATATTACGTAAACAATAAAAATTCATAAAAAAAATACAGGCTGTGTCCGGAAACTAAAGTTTTTTTCTCTAGTTCTTGTAAAAAAAAATCTAGAAATGCGATTATAACTCCACCTCCTAAACAATATTTTTTTAAAGGATTTCCGGATGTGCTTGATTTCGTCATTTTCTCAAATATTGGGGGCCATAGAAAACCTAATACAAAAGACCATTATGACGTAAACATGGCGTCTGTCACTCTGACCTTAAGATTGAAGGCGACCATAGTTTAAATTTTCTTTAGAAAGCAAGTAAGTATGCATGATTGCTTTCTTGAGAAAGGTAGGTGGAGCTAGTCACGTTTTTTTTACTAATAAAATGGCTTTTTTTTCTTCTTTGGTTTCCGAATACAGCCAATTTGGAATGCCTTTTTATCTCTAACCACAACAATCAAGTTTTTATTGTTCTGTGGCCATTTTTCATTGTCTTTTAAATCATTTTTTTTTATTAACTAGAAACTCATCTTTACTAATAAAAACGTTAACCAAAAAAAATCTGAATGAACCAAATAGTTAATTATTTCTTTTATTAACATCAATAACAATAATAATAATTGTTATTGTTGGTATGTTTGACTTAACAATGAATCAATTAAGGGGAAACTAACAACAACAACAAAAATCAAACAACTTTTTAAGACAATTGCGTGATCCATTCGAATCAAAATAGAATAATTATATGTTGTGTGGTTGGAAAAGGCAGTCATTTTTTAACGTAAGGATGGTTCACACATGCAGAAAAACAACCTGAAAATAGAAGTAATCAGCAGTAGGGATCGGACTTTTGTGTAATAATATCAAAGCAAATGTTTCTCAATTTGTGGCCCAAGTGCCGCCCATTGAGAAGCTTAATCATCATTAGAGGAACTGCAATTATGCTTTTATTTTCTAATAAAAAATGGTTAGGTTAGATAGAGGCTAGAGGTCTTATATACTATTAATTGTCAACTAGAGTTCTAGCCTCTAACTAGTGTTTTTGATTGAAAAATACCATAATTATTGGCTCATGAAACCACAGATTGAGAAACAATTGCCTGATATTTTGCATAAAAATTCGAACCCTAATTATTAATTAATTAATTAATCTTCAAATTACATTTAAAAAAAGCAGTTTTTTCAGTGGAAGTCGTTTTTTTTCAGCATGTGTGAACCACCCCTAATCCCCTAAAGAAATGTTTTTCTTCTTCTAATCACAATTTCTCAGAAAAAAAGCAGCAATTATAATTTGCTAAAATGTTAAAACTATTATCGTCATATTATATACAAGTGAACTAATAATAATTGTAATTGTTATAACAACAAATACCCCCCCCCCCCTTAAAAAAAAGTTTTTCTTGTCGTTTTTGTCCTAGTTTTTAACTTTTTTTAAAAAAAAAAGCCAGAAGCAAAAATAGTGATAAGAAAAACTTAACAAGTTTAGAGAAAAACAAATTCAAATTATTTGTGTTCAAAATTAGGCCTAAAACTTTTTTTTTTCTTTCTAGTTTTGCTAACCACACAGATGAGGAAGGGGGGGGGGGAGGAGAGAACTCATGACCCACAATCCTCTCTAAAAACAACCCAACATTCTTTTAAAATCAACAACCACCCGCCACCCAAAAAAAACGCCACAAGTGACCACAAAGTTGTGGAATGCAATCTTCCAACAAAGGAAAAAAATATCACAAATTCCAAACAGATGTCACTAACTTATACCATATACATAATAGATTAAGATGCATCATGGGTAATAATATATATGTTGGTTTATTTTACGTAGTGTGTGTACTCTACAATACATTTCACATTTTCAGAATTTTATAATTGGTAGGTTACCTAACGTTACTAATGCTTGCTACACAAGAGTAGGCTGAAAATTCAATACTGAATACCTGCCGCCAACTTGAAAGCGTGCAAACAATATTTCGGCATTAATCTTCTAATTTGACTCAAAAATGGCTACTTTCATTCTCTTAATCACAGCCCCTTATCAATGCAACAATCCTAGGCATTCTTATAAATGCATCATGGGTAATACTTCCAAATTCACTAAAAATGGCTGTTTGTAATATACTGTTAGTACTTGAACAGTTGATACAGTGCGAACAGTTCCTTTTTGATCAAAGAAAACATTCTTGGCATTCTTGGATGCGAGTCCGCCTGGAGCCACCACCCGCTATTCGTGCAGATCTTAGCGCCAATGCCACAAACCTAGGCAATTCTGAAATGCACTTTTTTTTCCGTTAAGATGCAATATGAGCAATGCGCGCATCCAAAACTGACTCAGAAATGGTTGCTTGTATTCTATTTCTACTACTGGTATTTCCTACCAATGTAACACAACATACACAAGACAGACATTTTGAAATGCACCCTATGGAAATGGTGTCACCTGACATCAAAATGATAGTAAAGTATATATATTGAAGAAAGATGCAAACTCTCCTCCTCTTCTCAATGGTTGCTTCAAGACTTTTAAGTGATTAATCTCTCTTGGTTTTTGCAAGCCAAATTTCTCTCTTTCTCTCTCTCATCTGCGATAACATTTGCTACATTTCCATATACGACCGCCGCCGCCGCCGACCTCCTACATCCTCCTCCCCTCTCTTCCAGCTCGAAAGAGCGAGACAACATTCTTAAATGTGCCTCAATGCAATTTGCCACTATCTTAGCTTCTCTTTTCGATTGGAAAAAAAGTTGGGTAGTTTTGCAGACAAGAAGATGGAGAAAGGGGAAAAGGAGAGAAAGAAGAAAAAAAACCTTCCGAACTTGTATCTTAGTGAAGCAGAAACCTACATAAAAGCCATTGGTGGTTATCTTAAATCGAAAGGAAGACGAAGAAGCTCCAGCAGAAAACTATACAAGAAAAGAGAAAACCTTCATTTCCCTAATGATAATGTGTTGTCTCTTAAGAGTTCATACCACACTTTGGTGTAGTGTAGTAGAAAAAGACCTAATGACTGAGAAAAACGAGAATAGAAAGAAAGTCATAGGATGATTCTCTCTACCAAAACCAACTAATAGTAAAAGGAACAACCATTAAGGCAGAAAAAACTTCCATCTTTCTCTAGATTCCAGACAACCAACAATCCCCCCAAAAAATCCAATTTCTAGACCTTTTTTTTTTCTTTCGTTCTTTCTCAATATAAGAGAGCGGAACACCCAAGATACAAAATGATTGAGAATGGTCATCAATAAAAACAGAAAACCGAACACATGTTAAAGCCATCTTCAAATGTTCTCTAGAAAAAAAGAACAAAAAAAAACATCTACAGCAATTTATTCCAATATGGAAACTATCGATTGGTGCGCCTCTATTGACAGCATGCTGCAAATCTTGAGGAAAATATTGTTACGTGGATATGCTGAAAACAAAAACACCAGAACAGCAAATCTGGCATTCCTACTAATAAGTGAGAACACTTCTTTAGAAGCAAACTGGGCCAGCCTGGCTGCAGGATCGCTCAGTTGAGATATCTTCGTTCAGTGGATGTCCTCCTTGGGCTTCGGCTGGCCTAGAGTAGTAGTGTTTTGCTCAAACTTTCCCACCATAAAAGTGCCTACTGCCAATGCACTGGCAAACATTGCCTTGAGCCAGTAATGGCGCACACGCAATTCGCTTTATATTAAAACACAATTTTTTCTATGGTCACGTCTGCAAACCACATGGCACACTGCCGCGGACCACAGTTTGAGAAACACTGGCCTAGAGCCTCATTCACACAAAGAAAGTCCAATTCTGAAGAAAAAAAAATGTCAAATTTGGAAGCACCTTGTATTAAGATGGACCACCACATCCTTCTCTACTGTAATTCCCTCATAACATTGAACTGACCCCTTTTTCTTCAAGTCTCCCACCATCCATTCCATTCCACCCAAATCCGAATCAACCCACACACACAAAATCCTCTTCTGAAACTGAAAGTCCAGACTAATGGGAGGGAGGGGGAGTTAAAGTTTTACCAATGCCAATTCGCTTCACTTGGTCCTAGTTTCTCTCTTTCTCTCTCTCTCTCTCTTTCTCTCTCTGAAGTCTCTTGGTTTTCCAAAAGGTGGAAAAGGATTTCAATGTATTATTGATCGAGCCTAAAACTGAACCTCCAAAACTAAAAGTAGTATAGAAACAGAGAGAGATATCTTGACAAGCCTATAGAAGAGAGAGAGAGAGAGAGAGAGAGAGAGAGAGAGAGAATAGCATAGAAGATCACTTAGTTTTGTATCATGGAAACCAATGGAGAAAACTACTTTCAATGCTGTATATATATATATATATATATATGTATATATATATATATATATATATGTATATATATATATATATATATATATATATATATATATATATATATATATATATATATATATATATATATAAATATATATGTATGGAGAAGAGAGTAAGTTTTGCCTACATAGGGCCTTACTACACACTGATATTTATTATTGCATTGCATGAAAAATACATCTGCTATCAAGACAAAAAAAAAAGAGAAAAGAAACAGAATCCAAACTAGAAAACCAATTCCTCTCTCTTTTTTTTTTTTGTTTCCTTTTCATTCAGAGAGAGAAAGATCAAATTCAAACGCAGACAAAAAAAGAGAAACTTTCAGGCAAAAATGTATAAATGAAGATGAAATTGTGAAACATAAGTTTTCAAATTTTCTTCATCTTATTTTTCATTTTTCATTTTTTTCTTCTTCTTTTGTTGAAGAAAATCTTCTAATTAATATTTAATGTTCAATTAAGATAGATTTCTGAATAGCTAAGTTTTCGAATTTTTAATTATTCTAGTCTTTCAAAGGTGCAAAATTATGAAGACTTTAAATCTGTTTTAAGAAACTAGAAGGGTAGCTAGCGCTCAATAAGATAAAAATAAGCTTTTTTATGTTGAATTTGAAAATGATATAACTTTAAATTAAATTAAATTTTTGTTTAATTTTTTTTTAATTTTGCAAAAAAAAACGACGCCGGGATCGAACACCTTCCGGAAACAAGTGTTTTAAAAGTCGCCTGTATGCCAACGTTAGGCAACTGGCGATCTTCGAAGTCCTCCTTTTTGTCGTTGAAACAGTCTTTCAAAAGTCACCCGTGTGTTCCAACGCAGGGAGGGACACACATGCAGAAACATAAAGCAGAAAATACACAAGAAAACCAACGAAAGAAAATCTCCGTTTTCTTTTTCCGTTTTCACGTGACGAACAGAATTGCAACACGCCATCTATTGTTAAAAACAAGCAACAGGTGTTATACAGTATTTGTATTACAAGCCTACAAAAGAGATTTTTAATGACATCATGTGGGCTGAAATCCTATTGGATCATTTGTAAAAACAGAAAAGATAAAGCTTTGCTTCTATTTCAGTTTCTGTTCTGAAAACAGAATTTTCTTTCCCGTTTTTACGCATGTGTGGTCCCTCCCTTTTTAGTCTTTTGTTTTCTATGAATGCAAATCGTTCCAAATTCATTCTGTGCTCACTCTAACCTAACATGTGTTACTTGAAATTACTCTAAAACCTATTCTAGATCACTCTGAATGCAAGTGTAGTGTAATCGAAAAAGAAGAAGAAAAAAACCTACCAATGCATTTTTAAATATCATTAAACAATTATGATTCACATCAGTTTTCAATCCAAACTCCATTTGTGTGAATATAGTGGGTTGTAAAAAGTATGTGCAAAACGGTTTGCGGAGAAGCCACGAAAATAAAAAGAGGTGAAAACGGATCGGGATTTTACACCCCTTCCCCCTCCTCTTTTATATATTTTTTTTTGCATTGCATTTGCTTCTTTGCTCCTTAAATAAGGAAGAAAAAAAAAAGAGCAGCCCATAGAGTGATCTGTTTTGATTTACGAAGGCAGCCGACTCCACAGTTATGTGAGCAATAAATCCGTCCCAATGACCACTAAGGGACAAATTTACAGCGCCGCATAAGAGGACTTTAATGGGCAATCAAATGATGTTGAAAATATTACATGAACTTGTGGGGCTGACTTGACTTCACTCACTTACATAACACACAAAACCCCTCAACCAACCAACTACTACCACTCCTACTATTATTATTACTACTATTACTACTACTACTACTTCTACTACTACATTCAAAGGAATAGAAGTAAAAAAAAACAAATCCAACCCAAACGGCGCCTCATACCCCAAACCCCTCTTCAAATTGTTTAAACAAACATCAAAAAAGTGTTTAAAAAACACCTCACCATATTTCATTTCTTACACCTCCCCTAAAAAACATCATCTTCCTCCTCCACCTCCCCCTTTTTACCCTTCTACACTTGTTAAATAATGCAAATTTATATTAAAATTACAAAAAAGTAGAATTCCACATATCACACTTATAAATCATAAAATGTGATTTTACAGTGTAAACGCACCTCAAACTCAAGTTATTTCTATTTTTTCAGAGAAGCAAATTAAAAGAGAAAATTTTAAACGTGATTTAGAAACTAGAAGGGTAGCTACAGCTCAATCACTTTAAAGTGGCTCTATATTATATTTTGTTTTCATCCCCCCCCCTCCAGATGGCACCACTGGCTTATTACGTTCTATAAAAGGAGGAGGAGGAGGTGGTCTCTTCTTGCTCACTTCCAAAAAGCGCTTAGCAACTGAACTCACCGATTTGCTTACATGTGGGCCCCATAATGACATCCTCAATAAAAAAGTGTCCCTTTTTCTCCAATAAAAACATGATTATTAGAGAGACAAACAAAACTTGAAAGATTTTTCTAAGAATTACACTAAAAAAAATCCACTCTCTTGTTTCTTTTCTTTCGTTCGTTCAGAGCCCCCCTGTGGAGAAAAGAGCAACTTTCAAGAAGATAAAAATGTTCAAAATAAAGGGAGGGGATTAAAAGAAACTGACCTTCTAGTATTTTGTCTCTTTTTTTCTTCTCCTTTCCATGTATAGAGGAGGTAAAAACACAAGAATGGACACATTTTACGACCATTCCTTCTCTATGTTTTTGGGTCCTTTTCCCCCTTCTCCAACCTCCTCCCTAACCTGAAACCTTAACCCACCTCCCCCCCCCCCTAAAGAAAATAACTATTGTCTTCATTTTTGTATCAAAAAAACTTGCTGTTCAACAAGGAATTAAGAAAATGAAGGGGAAAAAAGGGAACTTCTAATCCTAAAGTTTTCTAAAAGTTAGAATTGGTCATTTGAAGCCACAAAAAAAAAATGTCCCCCTCCCCTTTAACTTTCCTTATGGTTTAGTTGGTGGTCCTGGACATCAAAGTCAACATGCATGCTGGGTAATGATCCACACACCACCCCATAAAGAAGGAGGAGGAGGAGGGGAGGGGTCAAATATATAAGGGGGAGAGAGAAAAAAAGTTAACCTCAGCAGGAAACTGCAGGTGTCCAGTTTTGACTCTTTTGACCAGAGGACCACTGAACTCACTTGAGACTTTGAAAAAAAAGTTCATTTTAAGCAATTTAAAAAAAAAATGTTTGCAACAAAAATAAACCCCACACATTTAAAAATAATAAAATTCGATATTCATCTTCTTTTAAGACCATTAATTGTGTAAAACCTAATTAAAAGAGTGAAGAGAAGAAAAAAAAAACCACTTGAAACTTAACTAGAAAAAACATTCAGTAGTTAACTTGATTTTTACGCAATAATCACAAGCAAATGTTTCTCAATCTGTGGCCCCAAATGCCAATCGTAAATTAACAATCCTTCCAATAAGATCAACCAATCAAAAACTAGAACACTAGTTGATTGATTAATAGTAACCAGACATCTAGCCTCTAAAAAGCCTTCTTGATTAGAAAAAGGCATTAATTGTAGTTGCTCTAATTGATTACTTCACGATTGGCACATGAGCCACAAATTGAGAAACATATTATGCTTGTTATTGCATAAAAATCCGAGCCTTAACGATGATAATGAGATAAACAGCATTTGAAAAGAAAAAAGAGAGAGGGTCACACTACAACAAATAAGAGGGGAGAGACAAATGAAGAGGGAGGAAGAGAGAGCAGAAAAAAAAGGTGAAGTGTGAAACATAGACAGGACATAAGCATCTTCAGGACAGGTCCATAAATAAAATTGAGAGAGAATCCCCCCCCCCCCCCCCAAAAAAAAGAGGACACCAAAAAATGACCAACTTGTTAGAAAGTTAACTCAAACGGTTTATAACCAGAGGGCAGCAGCCTGAAAAAAAAACCTCCACACTGACAGGCGGGCAATCCACACGTGCATTGTGTATTGATAAAAAAGAAACTGCCTGAAATTTTCATTTTTTTTTACTAGTTAACAAAAAAAATCAGGATTCTCAACAGTTTTCTAGAAACTGGGGCCACACATTTACTGTTTTTTTTTTCTATTGAAAGCTGAAACCATAAAAAAACGTCAAGCTCTTCGCGAGCTTAACGAACCTTGCGAGCCAACTAGTGGGCTTTGTGAACTAGAACTGGTTGAGCTGAGTTTTGAACATCTTTAAAGCTTAAAAGCGTTAAAATTCACTTCCCCTGGTCAATTTTATTCACAGCTTTCATTGGCAATCCAAAGAAGAATCCTTAAGCTTCATAATTTCATAAACAGTACATTATGAGCACGAACACCAACGACGAGGAAGGAGGGAGGGAGGTGAGGACACACGAATGCTTTTGTGTGTACTTCGATACGAGGCAATCCGAACCGTCTCAGAGGTCATGCGGATTCGCTGCAAATCCCGACCATTTGGTGTCAGTTTTTCAAAGGAAAGTCAATTTGGCAAATGAACGGGGTTTTGTCATCCATGATTTAAGGCATCCGTAACAAATGGATCGGCACCTCACGTTTTGCCAAGTTCCGAATGAAGCATTCGTGAGTCCTCCTCACATCCCCCCCCCCCTTTGTACTCGTGGGTACACGAATCATCTTTATGGTAAGTGCTCCTCCAGCTACTGACAGGACACACGCGGCCGTTTCGAAGCATATCTCTTCCGATTCAAGCTGTACGAGCATGTCTCACTATCCGCCATGTTGTTTGTAGGCTAAATTTGTTTGAACCACGATTGTGTTGTTAATGCAGTTCAGTTAACTTCATTGTTCAGAGATTTAACCACGGTTTGCAATAATAAAATAAAACTTAACTGTGTTTAATTGTTTTTACTTCAGTTAAAATGTTTTTTGGTTCTTTTGGCACCTGTGACTTTTGAAGTTGGACAACACTCCTTTAGACCCGTTATCATTAATTATTATTCTGGAGGAAACTTAAAACGAGTTCTCCTCCTCCTCCTCCTCCTAAGCTAACCTCCTCCCAGGGAGTTTTCATTTTTTTTCTATATTATCAATCCCTGAAAATCACCTGTAACGAATTCGTCGTACAAACGCCACTGAACTTGTATTAATACCATTATCTTTGTAGCTTGTTTTTCATTCTCTCTCTCTTTTTTGCCAATCTTGTTTTATCGAATGGACAACGCCAAACATTCCTTTTTTTTTAAAAAAAAAACAACAGATTGACCACCTAAGTTTATGTTAATTAACCACCAAAATGGTATATACAGGTGTGTAAGGGGGCAGGTAAAACGCTTCCACCCTATTTAAAGATGATTATCTCCGAAAAATATAAAAAAAAGCTGCTCACGTTTCAAATTTTAAGATAATTGTTAACAATTTACTAATTCAAAAATTATTCATACAAATTTAGTTAATATTTTTTTTTTAAAAAAAAGTTATTCAATTTTAAAACTGAATTGGCCATTGTCACACAGACCACTTTTCGACGACTACAAATTTACAAAATGAAGTCGGGATTGTCGTTCAGAAAATACATTGCAACCACAGTCCAACCACTTTTCGACGCCTACAAAATGATCAGCTGTTCACAAGTAAAAAGTAAAGAACCTCAATTTTTACAGTTCCCTCAACCCAGACTAGGACCACATTCCAACCAAACCTAACTTCAGACTCGAGTGGTCGGGTTTAGTGATAAGCATCCTTACTACATTTGGCAGTCGTATACTCGACCACCAAAAGTGGTTTGTGTGAAGCGGATCTTAAAAGCAACAGAGACGTGTCGTTACAGAAAGAAAAAAAAACAAGACTGTCATATCTATAGCTCAGTAATCTTGTAATAGTCACAAAAGCAAATTACAAAAGATTATTGACATATGACAGCCATACAAATAAGTGACATCACAAGATATGATATGTCACAATGTCAATGTTACCTTATAGTCTACCTACCTTTAGACGAACGCATTTTACCTGCACCACCCGACGATTGGGATTTAATACCTTAGATTTTTAAGTTAAGATCTTTTTTAACTGTAATTTTTGTGTTTGTTAACTTTGTTTCTGAAACATAATAACGCCTACAGCCATTTTTTTTTAGAGAAAAAAAAACATGCCACCAAAAACTTGTTCCAAAACCTAAAAGAGTTTTTACAAAGAAGAGACATTTTCCCGACATTGTCTTTTTGATTTCTGACGAACGACGACGACGACAACGACGACCACCTACTGGTTAACTTATAGTTTTCCAATTCCTTCTTTTCTCATTCTAAAATAGTGTATTATAAACTATTATTATAAGAAATGAAAGGACTGGAAAGGAATACATACATTTTGGACATTGCTTCCAATGGACACAAACACAAAAAAAGACAATCTTCTTAAGAAACAACAGAACAATAAATTAAACTGCAATATGGGACATTTCCCCAACCCCACTTTTTGTTTAAGAACTTCCAAAAGTAATAATATTCCAAAATATAAAAACCCACCATTGTTTTTCGTAAATTGGGCAACTTTTTCTTCATTTTTTTTATCCCTAAATTTTACTGAAACATTTGAATCTGTTCTTTGTTGTTTTGTTAGTTTTTAGATGAGCAACAACACAAATGAGAAATTGAAAGTGTGTTAGAAACTAGAACGGTAGAGCTGAATCAATTTAAGTTATTTTCATATTTGATATATCTATGAAAAAGCTTTATTTTGAAAGATATTTCAACATAAAAAATATCCTTAAGTGCTAGCTCGATGGATTTAACCCTTCTACTTTCTAAAACATTTTCAAGTTTTTCTCATGTTCTTATTAAAAAATAAAACAGAATTAACCAAAGAACATCAGAAAAACTTGAAAATGTTTTAGAAAGTAGAAGGGTAAATCACTACAGCTGGTTTTAATTTTTAAATCCAGTTGTAATGATTTAACTCTTCTACTTTCTAACCTAACTTTCAACTTCTTTTTATTAGCATATTTTGCAAATGGCTGACGTAAACAACGTAAAATTTATTTTGTAAGAAATCAAATCAAAACTAAAAAATTCGCCCAATTGTTTTCTAGTTTTTAAAAAGCAACTTTTTTTATAAACCTAGAAATTACCTTTAAGACCAAATCATATTGAAAAGTATTTCAATTCTAAATTGTGTTCTTTCACAATAGTTTTCCAAGTGTCAAGTTAAGACACTCATAACCGTCCATCAAGTGTTTGGACCCACCTTAGATTTCCCCCCCCCCTGCACTATAACCACCCCCTCCTCCCCCCCCACTTTACCCTCCAATTTAAGTCTTTCAAAAACCCCTCAAAGTTTTAACTCCTCTCATCATCATCCTCAATGGATGGACATCAACATTAAAACACAAACCTTTCTTTTGTAAAACTGATTTAACTGACAGTTAAGTCAGTTGCTAATCAATACAACAATAAAAGGGGCCCTCACTAAAAAGGGGGTTAAGAGAGGAAGAGGGGGGGGGGGGGTAAAAAAGGGACCCAACCAATAGTTCCACGCCCCACCTTTCAAAACATAACTTAACCCCCTGGCATTCCACATACTAAAAGGAGAACTGGTCATCTTAGAACTGGACACATCTGTCAGTCAGAAGTCCAGTCCTCCTTCTCACCTTTTTAGTTTTGTTCAAAATTTATAGAACAATGGGTCAATTGTTATGACGGGGAGGGGGAGGAGGGTGCATCCCGCCCCACTCTGGGCCCCCTCCCAACTCCGATCTCCTTATGATGACCACTATTGTTCTCAAGTCCTTTTTCTTTCATTCAATTCATTTTAGGCCAATTGATTACAAGTTATTCTAAAAATGTGGAACAGCTTCAGGTTTTGCCTCATCAACAGGAAGGAGGTGGACTGAATACGCGCCAAACTGAATAACCGGTTATTTTCTGACATTTATTCAGTTTGGGGGCTTGCTTCATTTAGCGCTTATTCAGCGCCACCGTTTGCAGCTTTTTTAAAATTGTATAGTAACAAAAACAAGAAATTTAAAAGAAACTAGAATGGTAAAATGAATTATGATCTAATGACATTTTCATGGTTGTAACTTTCAAAATAAAAAAAACATTGTAAACTTTGAAAAATCGTCACTTTTTTTCTTAAATTTCAATTCAACTTGGTTCCGAAAAATGTCAATTGAAACTTGGCTATATGTTTCAAAATAAACTATTTTAAAGAAGTCTGGACATTGTCTTTGTTTTCTTTTCATTTCAATGAAACATCAGAAGTGATTTTTAATTTCTCACGAAAAATTCAAAGTTTGTTAAAAACTAGAATAGTAAAACAATACAACTTTCACGATGATATCTTTCAAAATGAACGTTTTCTTATTGCACTTTAAAAAGTGCAGATTTATGTATTATAAACAAAAAGTACTTTTTGTAGATTGGACTTGTTCTTATGTAGGCATTTCGTACGTTGTCTAGTAAGTGTGCAAAATGGTTGATTTTTTTTTCACTTTGACGGACGACATAACAATACAAGTTGACAGAACGAAAATGAAAGAAGAAAAGAAAATCTAAACATAAAAAAGGTTGAGTTCGTCAAAGAAGATGGGTAACGACTGTAATTTATGTAGGAATTCATTCCCCCAAAGATCGTTTAATTTTTACGATAAAGATGGGACCTATTACAAAAGAGCTGCTTTTTTTTTGTCTACTTTCTTTCCATCTCTCTTTTTTTTTTGACTCGTCTAGTTTTTTGTTGGTTTTGTTTCTTCTTATTCGTAAACAACAAACCAAAAAAAAAATTCTTCCATTTTTTTAAAAAAAAAAACAGTAATTATTGATATTTTTAAGCAGAATCAATAAAATTCTCTATAGAAAAAACAACAACATGGTGCAAAGTTAACTTAACTGCAGTTTCAGAAGCAAAGAACACTAAAGAGAATTTACTCGAAACTAGAAGTGTAAAAATAAACGAAACAATTAAAGTGGATTTTAAAGTGTAAATATTGCCTCTCCTCCTAAAACCTCTGGTTAAATTGTACCCCCTTTCAAAGGGGAGCAAAAATGAAGAGAAACTTCAATGTGTTTTAGAAACTAGAAGAGTAGCTGTTTAACCACTTAAGTAAGGCTTTTAAAATAAAGCTTTGTATGTCAACTTTATAAAGAAGAACTCAACTTTAGACAGACGATTTTTTGATTATAAAAACTAGAGGTGGGGGAAGAATCCTAAATTTTCTTTCGCGAATCCGAATCCTAAAAGGTTCTCGAATCTCTCGAATCCTTCATGTAAGAATCCTATATTATTCATTAAGATACGAATAAATGAAATAATATTAAATATTAAATTATTAATAATAAAAAACACAGTGTGGCTTCACTCAGGGTCGCCACACGGTGATCCATTGGGGATCTGGGTCTGACCACCCAAATTGTAACAATCGCCGGGTTTTTTTGGTTAGTCAACGCTTCCGTTGGACGTCAATGGAGTTAAATCTAATTTTACCAAGGTTTTTAACAGTTTTTTTTAGGAAGTTTGGATTGGAAAGATTCGCAAGACGAAAAAAGCGGCCCGAAGATTCGAGTTTTCGAATCTCGAATATTTTTCAAGATTTGCGGGATTCGAGGATTCGAATGTTCCCCCTATACCTAAAAAAAATACCATCAAGTAAAGACTGAGCTACCCCTTCTAGTTTCTTAAACATAAAGTTATTTCATCATTTTTGCACCTGAAAGACAGAATATATAAATCGAAAGATTTCAAATAATCAAAATTTGAAATAAAAATTACCACAAAATTATAAAATATTCATTTGGGAACGTGGAAAGTTGGGATAAAATTTCATTTTAATATAATTTCTAATAATCCAAAAAAAATGGGTAAATTTTTAGCTTCTTCTTCCTCCATCTTTTTTTTTTTTTTTTGATGTATGAGAGTTTGATTTAGTCAAAATAAAAAAAAGAGAGGCCTCTTCTACTCTATAAAAGTAGTAAGGTCTCCCTCTATAAACGTAATCATGTTGTCATAAGTACGTCATAAAGTATGTAATCATACAGAATTATGACCCTTACAGGGCCACTTAAAACCGTATGTCATTTAGACGTTTTGCTTTTATGAGTCCATTCTGATTTTATATGCATCATATATACATATATACATATAATAAATGTGCGCGCGCGCGTGTTTATGTCTTCCTATTACACACACACACACATATATATATATACATTATATGTGTGTGTGTGTGTTATGTATAAATGTGTGTGTTGAAGAGAAGCCTACAGAAAGGGGGGCCTTAAAAAAAAAGAGAAAAACTTAGGGGTTGTTTTTTTCTCCTCCTCCTCCTCCTTTTTATTCTAAAAGTCAATCTGTGCAGAAATAAATAATAATTTATAAACTACTCTTCTCTCTCTCAGTGAAAATTTATGAACTTCTCATCATAATCATCAGCCACAGTTATACCTTAAGGTACACCACACATACATGAGTTAAATGAATTCAAATTAAATGTGTTTAGGTGTAAATTATACGGAATCCAGTTAAGGACACGTAAAACCAAATAAAAATTTACTTTAATTATTAATATTTTAAATTGAAATACTAAATCAATAAGTTTATATTTAAGTATTAACTCCCAATATTTTGAGATTATTAACTGAATAAATTGAATTCGATATATTGTACGTTTGTCCTTCACAGGGCTCTGTAGAACACGTTTATTATATTTAAATTATCAGTCAGGTGTGTGTACTAGGTATTAGGGTGAAAATAATCATAATCATCATTGCTTTTATAAACAAATATCTCTGTTTTGAAAGATTATCAACATGAAAATACTTTTTAACGGATTGAACTACTCCTTCTAGTTTCTAATAAAACACTCTCTAGTTTTTTTTTTAATTTTGCACCTTTCAAAGAATAACACCATAGTTTGAGATGCAAAACCACCTTAAATTTTTTTAGATGCAATAATAACACCTAATCGTAATTTTTAAAGCCAATCCGAAGAGACGTTTTTATTTGAAAAGTGCTACCGCTCTCCGACAAACCTCAAATTTTATAAAAGAAATCCCTATAATAGTTTATTATACGACATTAAGACATTTTTTTTCGCTCATTTTCTACTAAATTTCTTTTCATTTGTCTATTTTTTTCTTTCTTCTGTTTTAATCTTTTTTTCTTTTCACATCGTTTTCTCTCCTAATTTCGTTCTGTATTTTTAAGGGAGGAAGGAGGAGGAAGGAGTAAAAAAAAAAAACAGTTTTCCAATTCATTTGAAACGCTGTATATTTCACTTTCTCAACTGAATTCCCATTGCAAGTCTTATTCTTCTTTTGCAAATAACACCACCACCATCTTAAGATACAACAACATATCCCACCAACCCCTTTAAACTTCTCCTTATAACACATATAGAATTGCATTTTGCTGCTTTTGGGTCCCTTTGGTCCCAAATGTATCGCCTCATTAATTATAATCAGAGACAAGTCTCTTTTGCAACATTTTCTCTCTCTTTTTTTTCTTTTCTCTTATGTGTTTTTCTTTCTCTCTCTTATTTTCATTTTCACAGCAGCTTGCAATTGCAATTGCAATGGAAACCCAAACTTTTCTCTCTCTCTCTCTTTTAACTTCTCTCTCTATTTATAAAAGTAGTCGTATTTAGGTACACACAAGAGTAGAAATTGCTTTGGCATCGAATTAAATTATGACCTCAGACAGTAATTATAGTGATAATTCACAGTCAAAATTGCGCATTTGCCATCACCATCATCAAAGCCCACAAGTG
Organism: Brachycybe producta; assembly: GCA_036925085.1. Lineage (NCBI taxonomy): Eukaryota > Metazoa > Arthropoda > Diplopoda > Playtdesmida > Andrognathidae > Brachycybe > Brachycybe producta. The sequence goes on from JAUPFP010000084.1 coordinate 234,764, forward strand.
AACTGCTGCTGAACGCAACAAACGAAGAAATTTTCATTTCATGCAGAGAAAAAGCGAGAGAGAGAGAGAGAGAGAGAGAGTGTGAAAGAGAGTGTGAAAGAAAGAGAGAGAGAGAGAGAGAGAGAAGGAAAAAAAAGTTTTTGGTGTCCAACCCCCCCCCCCCCAAAAAAGCAGGTGTAATACAAGTGTAAGTAGATGCAAAACACCTTTTTATTCAAAGGTGAATTTATAAAGAGAAAACTGGTCTCCAAAAATAACCAATGAATTTTCTGAAGAAAAAAGGGCTTTGTGGGCCTCATGGGCCAAGCCTGGGCTTCATTGGTATTCTGCACTTAATGGGCCTCATTAGACTTTAAAAACAAATCTAAAGCCATGCGTTTTGTGGGCCTGATGTGCTTAGTTAGTGGGGCTTAGTATACTCCATTGATCACTTTTGGATTTCATCGTTATTTTGGGCTTTGTGGACCTCATGGCTCTTATTTCAGTTATAATCATTTCCTAGTTTCTAAAAACACATTCAATTTCTACTGAACATAGTTGTTTTTCCTCTTAAAAAACTGAAGAATAACCTTCATTTGCATATTATGCAAATATCTTATCAAACACATGTTTAATTAAAAGCTCTTTATTTAAGAAGCAACAACATGGAAATCCACCTCCCCATCTTCCTTGATGTCTACTTTGATTGTGTTTTGTGACCAGTGGTCATTTTTCACATTTGTAGAAATTATTGCAAAAAAAAAAGGGAAGGAAAAGGAGGAGTTGCCCCCCCCCAACCCCTATAATAAAATAATAATAAAAATAAAATAATAAAACAAGTGGTTTGTTACCATCACCTCCACTAACCACCATGTTTGTCTCTCCCCTCCCAATAGTAAAACCAAACTTAAAACTCCTCAAATGATAAGCATAAGTTAAATGTATGACAATAGATTATTCAAGGGTTTTTATTCAATAGATATATATATAAATGGCAGCCGGTTTTCAACTCGTTTAAGATAATCCTGTCAAAATGTAATACCGTTTATATAACTGCCTATATTTATAATATAAATACAAGTGAGAGATAAATACTAGTGTTATGTGTTGTGTGTGTCTATAATTATGACATAAAACTAAAGTGTCGAATAAAAGAGAGAGAAAAAAAAAGGCAAAATGGAGCTTTGTCACGCACACATTCCATTCTAGTATATAACCATTACCAGGCAAAGTAGAAAATATCAACTTATTCCGCCGCACAAATTCACTAGATACAAATGTGTAAAACCCACTGATTATGATGTAAATCTATACATTGACTACTGTTTTAGACAATTTGAAAAACGCCTAGAAGCACCCCGTCAATCTAGGCAAATGATTAATAGAACTCAAGACAATACATTTCGCATGCTGCATGCAATTCAATTCTTGTCCCACTGCTACAGGCCTTCTTGGTTGCTTACGAAGTAATTTTTTTTAAAATTTAAAATTAAGCCAGGAAGGGTCTCACACATGCAGAAAAAAATAATAATTAGATATTCCACGTATATTTGGCAGAAAGTAGAAATTAAATTTAAATTTCTTTAAAAAAAATTCTATTTTAATTTAGCGTTTTCTACTTTTAAAAACTAGAAAAGAGTATAGTCAACAATATTTTCATAATTTTGGCATTCTAAACATTGCCTAAAAAGCCAGATTTGTTTTGAGTCGTTTTTGCATACTGACTAGTTATTCTGTAGAATAGTTCATATTGCAATTTAGTCTTGAAACCATTATTACAACACTAATTTGTCCGAGGTTTTTATTTTTTTACACCTGTTTCATTTGAAGAAAGCCTTAATTAAAATACTAAAATCAGGTAAAGTGAGGCCGGCCTCTTTCTTCCAGGCCACCACCTGCCTTTGCATTTCGTGCCGTTTCTTATGGACAATACAATGGTTTTTGCACCTCTCGATCAAAACACTGAAAAATATCTCCCCCCTCCCCCTTTTTCCGTTTTTATCAAAATGAAATTTACATGGGTTTTTGTGTTTTGCAACAAAAAAGCCCAAGAGCTCTCTCTCTCTCTCTCTCTTTATCAAAATCAATAATGTATCATAACATTGAAGCAAAAGTAACAACAAAACAACCCACCATTGGATGAGAAAAACACAGAGAGAGGATTTTCTCTTATTTTAATTTCTATAATATTTATATATTGAGTGAGTGGACAACAGAAAATGGAAGCCGAGGAGGGGAAACTGGGGGGGGGGGGATAGGGGAAACGGGGGGAAGTTAAAATCTCTTGCAATTTTCTGTGTTTGTGTTCGTCATTTGTCAGTTGCAACCACCACCACCACCACCCAAATAAGAAGAGATGCAAAATGATGTTATGTATTGTAGGAGAGAGAGAGAGATCCATATATACAGAATTATTTATTAGAAGAATGTACACATGTATAGAGGGGAAGCGTTTCCCTATAAAGAGATAGAGAGAAAAAAAGGGGCAGCATTAAATTTTCAATGGATATTGGCGCCTTCAGAAGCAAATACCCGGTTGCTGCTGCTCCTCCTCCTCCTCCTGCTACAGGTTTTTTTGTTTGCAAAACTGAAGCAGAAATTTCGAACTAAAATCATCGGGTTTTTCTTCTTCTTTTGTGTCGTTAGCTCATTTTTTTGCACGTTTAGTTAGCACTGTAAGAATATTTAGCATTTGGTACTTTTGTGTCTAACTTTCAAAGTTTAGCACCTGTACAGTTTAGCTCCTGTCTAGTTTATCACTTGCCCGGTTTAGTCCAGTATAGTTCTTGTCTAATTCCGCTCTTGTACAGTTTAGCACTTGTGAAATATTCAACATTTCCAGTTTAGCTCTTGTGTAGTTTTACTATTAGTCCAATTAGTTCTTGTCTTATTTAGCTCTTGTACAATTTAGCAGTTGTCCAGTTTAAGCTCTTGTTCATTTTACCAAATTTAGCTCTTGTGCAGTTTTAAGTTTAGTTTTTGTCCAAGTTCAGCACTTTTAAATTTAGCTCTTAATCAGTTTGCTAATTTAAGCTCTCGTGCAGTTGAAGCCTGTCTGATTTTAGCAAATGCTCAGCTTAGCACTACTAGATGAGTTTCTTAGCTCTTGTTTAATTCTAGCATTTTACTCTTGACATTTACTATGAAATTATCTTGACAAGTTTTCATCTCAAATTAATTCATTTTTTGTAAAAAAAAACTTGTTTGAAGAAAGAAAAAAATTGCTAAAACTGAAAATAAAAAACCTGATTCTGAAATAAGATCATCAGATAGAAAAGAAAATGAAACCCCGTAATAAAAGGAGACAAAGATGGAGAAGAAAACTAGAAAAGACCTTCCTGCATGTTGTTCAATGAATGTACTACCTACCTACCTCTATACACAAAGTAACCGAGTAATAGTAGTAGTAATCCGGTGACAGATCGATTTTTTGATCCGACACAAAAAAAATGTCTCATCTGATGATCATTGATGATAAAACACGAAGTCAAAAAAAAAAAAAAATGAAATTCAGAAAATATTAAAAAGAAAATGATAAAACTTCTTCTTATTCTTCATCTTCAGTCAAATGGATAATTTTTATCATCGAATCAATGATATTTTTTAAGATCGTTATAATAATCGATAAAAAATGTCTTTAAAAATATAAATTAAAATTTTCTATTTCTCTCTTTTGGTCTCTTTTTCTTCAAAATGAATGAATGAAATTCATTCAATTACAAAACCATCTGTAATAATTAATTATTGGGGCTCGGATTTTTATGCAATAAAAATATTAAGCAACTAAATACAACTTTCTTTACAATTATTTTGCACTTGAAAGACCAAAAAAAAACCCTGCTTTAAAGCACTAACTGACTTAATAAACATAAGTCTGTTTTTGTAACTTTAGTTAGATAGGCCTACTTTTGCGACAGCCATTTTTTTAATTTTTCAGTTGCATCTCACGTTTACTGAGCAATATATCCAATTTCTATGAAGACTCACATTCGAGCTCATATTAAAAACTAGAAAAGCTCAAATTTTAACTGTTGCAATCTAATCTAAGGAGCTATAGAGATATCAGAGTTCTATCTCAAGTTTCCCGTTTATTCGGAAGAAGCCACCTGCCAGAAAGAGAGCCGCCAAGTGGGTCCACTTAATATATAAGTTAATATTTATCAAATGACTTCGAATCCTTCAGTTTGCATTTATAAATAATAATAATTAGTATTGCAATGACCTTGAAGAAGTAGGCAAATTGGATGACCAATCTACGGAATCTACCTTACGCTTTTACAGCTAATTCTAGCGCATATCGTGTTTCAATACACGCAGCGTGCAATTAGTTTTGAGAACTTTGCAACAAAGATGGCGACATTTTTTTTTTCGAATGAATTTGCAAAATTTACCCACTGCAAGCACAGACAGTTAGAAATCGGGGAGAACTTCAGTTGGCTCCGCCCTTGTTATGACGACCGGCAACTTCTTATTGGTTGGTTGTGTGGTTCGACGTTGAAAAGGGAGGAGCATGTGACCTCAGACTACATAACCAACCAATTAGAAGTTGTCGGTCGTCATAACAAGGGCGAAGCCAACTGAAGTTCTCCCCGATTTCTAATTGCCTGTATTGCAAGCAACCAAGAAGAACTCTGGCACAGGGACAACAGTCCAAATGCAGCATGCGAAACGCATTGTCAAAACTCAAAAGATATTAAACCCACCGCCTTGAACTTTAAATAAAAAAGAAATCCATAAATGTTACATATAAAGAAACGTGACACAAGTGACGTATGTTACACGTCACTGAAGACTCCATTAGAAGAAAATATAGGCTTTTTTTTTCTCCCTCTGTTTTCTGATGATGAACTACTTTTCTACTGGATACAACATCATCATCATCATCATCATCATCATCAAAGTGAAGGAGTGTTGGTGTTGCAGCACACGTTATGTATATACTTACTTATGAATGCATTTGTGACGACAACCGCGTTCTTGCTTCTCATTTTTTTCTTTCTGTATGTGTGTTTCGTGCCATAATAATAAATGGCGGACATTATCGCGATTTTAACAGACAATAAATAACTGTTAACTCTCAAGTAATGTAACAAGAGAGAGAATGAAAGAGAGCGAGAGAAAAACATGGTGGGGAGGAGGAGGAGGAAGAAGAAAAAATTAAGACAACCAGTTGTTTGGCTACTTGATTGATGCTCAACTTTTGATGAAAAGAAAAATTGGTGAGAACACACACACACAAAAAAAAAACGCAAATTATACCTTTTAGCCAAAAACGTCTAAAAAAAAAAGATCAAAAATTGTGTGTATGTTACCAAAAAAGCGTGTTGTTTATAATGCTCTCGCTAACTATTACCTGAATTGAGTTAAAGAGATATGACAGCAAATATGCATGAGAATGCACCCCTCTTTCATCATGTCTTTCTCACTTAACCAGACACAATCAGGCATATTAGAAAACGGGATAAACAGACGTTTACTCTGCCCTTTTTATGACGAACGGCAACTTCTAAATTGGTTTGTTGTGTGGTTCAACGTTGAAAAAGGCGGAGAGCATGTGACGTCAGACTACATAACCAACCAATTAGAAGTTGCCGGTCGTCATAAAAAGGGCGGAGCAAACGTCTGTTTATCCCGTTTTCTAATTGATTGTGAGACATAATTGCTCTGGTCCGGCATACTGGTTACGCTAAACCAATTGCTGATACGTCAAAATGAACCTGAATGAATAAATTTCGAATCCCCCCCCCCCGCTCTCCACATCACATTTTATTCTCATTTTTTACAGATTATAGTTACCCAGAGCAAAAAGCCAGTTCCACACGATGCATGCACTTGTACATTTTCACCTCCTGAACTTCAAATAATGACGTTGCATTTGTATGAAACCAGCCTAACAAACGTGTTTGTGTGTGTGTACTAATAGGGAGGGGGGGGGGGGGCTGAATATAACAAGTTTAAGTAAAGCTTTAAAGAACAACCCTCCAAATCTAACAAACTATAAACGTTCTAAGTGACGTAATTGGCTTACACACAAAATGATTTAAGATGAAAATAAAAGGTAGTAAAAGTAAGTCTGGAAGAAACCCCATTTATTGAATAATCGCCACTTGCTTTTTATTTTGACCAACCCAACCACCAATAATCAACTGGTGGAAATATAATAAATTTAAGAAGAACCACCACCACCACCACGCGTGCCTCAATTCCAATTAAATCAACTCAACGCCACCTAGTGGTTAAAAAGAAAATGATCTTCAAATATGATAATATTTTCAGAAGAATAAAAATTAAGAAAAAATAGAAATTATTTTAGAAACTAGAAGGGTAACTTAATTTTGCTCTTCTGAAAGTGAGAGAATAATAATAATCATGAGTTCGAGGTTGCATTTTTTTTTAAATACTTTTAATGCCTTGTTTCCATTGGAGTGAAAATTTGAACTTTTTGAAAATTGCAACTGGTGAAATATAAAAGAAACATGCCCCCCCCCCGCCCATTCACTAACATAGACGGGAGGGCCCAGATTTGTTTAATTTTTTCACCAGTTGTAATTTTCAAAAAGTTCAAATTTTCACTCCAATGGAAACAATGCCAAAAGCCACTGTTGGAGAGCATATATATTCTCAGTGTTTAATATCTTTCAAAATAAAACATTTGAAAGACAAAATGGTTAATAAACCATCTTAAAACGCGCTTCACTTTAAAATGTGGTTTTATATTCAACACATAAAAAAAAGCTGAATATTGCTTCTGGTCATTTATTTAATGATAATAATGGTCTTATATTATAGACTATATTTTATAAAATAAACCACATTATTTTTTTAAAAAAATGTGCAAGTAAGCAAAGTGGGAGTAAGATATAGGGGGGGGGGGGGGGGGCGCTGCGCGGCGTTATTTCTTTTGAAGATCTAATAATGATGATGATGATCGGATGATGACGATCTAAACAACGGATTAAAAATGGATTTACGGACAGATAAGACGAGAAAGAGAGCTAGCCTCCACCCAACCCCCCCCCCTTTTTAATACTCTTCTCTAATGGACTCTCATCAACCTTTTTTTTTTTAAAAAAACAACCCTTTTTGAAGCCTTTTATAAGAAGACCGCGCGCTAAATCAACAAAACCCATTGTTCTCTTTCTAACATTGAATAATGCATTCATTAAATATGAACAAAATATTAATAGACTTCCATTTAAAAAACAAAAAAAGTAATTACTAAAAATCTTAATAGATGTCGCTGTTCATCGACCTTTCTTTTTATTTCAATGATTAACCCTTAAATGGTGGCTTTATATTCAATTTCATTTTGTCTCACTGACTTCAGTGCACTAATGCTAATCTCCATAGACGTTTTTTTTTGTAAAATTTGGACGCGAAAATGTCAAGCGAACGTTTTTTTTTAGAAATAACATTACGAAAAAAAATTCAAATTGTTTTCAAAACTAGAATGGTAAAATATTATGCTAAACGTTTTTTCATGATCTTAAAAAATAAACAATTTTATAACAATTTTGACGATTTTTCATTGAAATTTCATGAAAAACTATTTTCGTCTTCCATCAAACTTGTCATAAAAAAGTTTATTTTGAAAGATATCATCATGAAGAAAAACTTAGCACTATCATCAACTATTCTAGTTTCTAAAACACTTTGGATTTTTTTTCGTAATGTTTCTCCTGAAAAACGTTCGCTTGAAAAAATAATGGCCACTGCAGAGGCGCCACCTGAGAGGAAAAATACAAAATAAATATTTATAGTCACCTTATGACCCCATTAACACCTGTGTATGGACATCTATGCCCACCTTTTAAACTTATATGAATGACTAAAAATTCTTAAGCCCAAAAAAATGATTTTGACTGACAGATGGCAGCACCTGAGATAACGTTCCATATACTATGGTTCATTTATCTTCAACTAAAAATATAGCGAGGTATTGTTCTCAGAGGTAAAGTTAAGCGAGGTAGCACTGTGTACAGTGCTGCTCCTGACTCGTTTGGATGTCATTTCCTACTTCAGCACTTAGCAAAGTGCACTGAAGCATAATCCAAGCTTTTACTCAAGCTAAACTAAGCTTTACCACTCCACACCATGGGAGAGAAGCAAAAAAAAAAGCGGGGGGGGGGGGGGGTTGAGGGGAAGAAACAATAGCTTTTCTCTGTTCGAATTCGAGTGGAAATTCCCACTTTGGCACACAAATAATTAGTGTGGTGGCAAAACTCAAGAAGAAGAAAAAAAGAACAAACACCACACTGAGAAACGGAAATGAACAACCAATCAAACACTCACAGATGGATGATCAACGCATGCGCACTTTCTACTTCGAAAAATGTGCTTTAAACCCCTTTTTTTTCTCCCTAGAAAAACCTCCTCTCCAACCAACTTAACCAACATTCCCTCAATACTTTTTCCCCCTCTTTTAGACAATGACAAATTGTTTCAAATTCTCTCTCTCTCTCTCTCTCTCTTGTGGGCGGTGACAGGAATCCATATTGGTAAAGAGAAAGAGAGAGAATGAAATGAAAAAAGAGAAGAGAAAGTTTCCGGTAGCAATAATTAGACTTCAGTGCTAGAAAAGCTTAGCTTAGAGCTTAGTTCAAGCTTGGCACAAGAAGAAGAAGGGTTCGATAGCCCAGACAATGTTGATAGGAAGAAGAAAAAAAAAACCTTTCCATAGTTTGACAAGAATAGAAAGTCAAAAAGAGGCTTCTCTAAAACGAACACACTTATTTAGAAAATTTACAAACAGAGAAGAAAAAGGGGGGGGGGGGAGAGAGAGAGAAGACAAACCAAAAGAATTTTATGTCATTGCCAACAACACCACCCCAGCAGCAGAAAAAGAAGAACCAGAACCACCACCACCACCTTGGATGGACCCGTGGTGTTTCCGAAATAGCAACACAAGAAAAGTCTCATAAATAGCTTTTATGTGTGGTTAATAGACCATAGAAACACCCTGTATATTATTATATTCACCTAAAAATGCAGCAAACTCAACTTTGAAAACTGCTAAGAATATTTCAAAAATTTAATGGAAAAGTATTTTACATACTAGAAGAGTAAACAGGCAGTTAGAAATCGGGGAGAACTTCAGTTGGCTCGCCGCCCTTGTTATGACGACCGGCAACTTCTAATTGGTTTGTTGTGTGGTTCGACGTTGAAAAGGGGGCGGAGCATGTGACGTCAGACTATATAACCAACCAATTAGAAGTTGCCGGTCGTCATAACAAGGGCGGCGCCAACTGAAGTTCTCCCCGATTTCTACTGCTGCCTGTAACAGTAAATGATGATAACAATAAACAATTTCTAAAACCAACAAACAGCGGGCTAAACAACGGTTCCATACCATTTTGAAACTTTTAAGGGGAATATTCAACATTTTTAGAAAAATAACTTGCAAGTCTAAGAACTTTCAAAGTATTTTAAATACTAGAATAGTTAATAAAAGGATCTTTCAATATGATCATGATGCTAAGTAAGATAACTTTCAAAATCTTGAAACTTAAATTAAGTGGAGTTCTGAGTTCGAGGTGCGTTTTCCACTTTTTAACTAATTGCTCATTTTCTCATCAATGCAAAAAAAAAAAATGAATAAATGTGAATATTCACAAGCCCTGGATTGACAAGCCAGAATTGACTATCTCCACCCAGCTTAAAAAAGCCAAAAAAAGGTTGATCCCAAGATTTCTCTTTTAAGAAAAAACTTAAGACTTTTCTTCCAAAAAAAAAAAATTCTCAAGTGTCATGAAAATGACTTATTTTTCCAAGTTCATTTTCCAGGTTTAATCTTATATATTATAAAGTAGCAAAACCTAACAAACTCATTTTACGTCGAGAAATGTTTTTTTTTGTCTTTAAGTCTAGCTGTCTGGATTTTCATTTTGAACCATTTTTTTTAGCGCCATACTTTAATTAAGATGACGATGAAGAAAAAAACACTCTCCTCTCCCCCCTTTAACCTTACTATATTATATTTAAAGAGAAGAAAAAAAAATGAACCCCCAAAAAAATCATCAGCTTCCAAAAATATTTTATCTTAGAATAAACTCGAGACTCAAGTCTAAAGTTAATAAACTCCACACAAAAAAAATGTCTCTCTCTCTCTCTCTCTCTCTCTCTCTCTCTCTTTAACCCCCCTCCAACTCATCTATTCACTTCATTATATTTTTCTAAGGTGGAGGAGGAGGTTAGGTGATGATAACATTTTTTAAAAAACACAAAAAATCCATCATCAAGAAAGAAGAAGAAGAAGCCATCATCATTTGAGATTTCCAAGATGGCGTCTTCTAGGTTAAATTCTCAAAATATAAACACAAAGATTGCCTTAAGGTGGTTTTAAAGCAAGAAACTCGCAACAAACTCTTTTAATTATTCTGTCTTTCAGGTAGAAATTGAAGAGAAACTTCAAAGTTTAGAAAGTGGTTTTAAAAGGGGGTTCAATTCATTTATAAAAGGGGTATTTCTAGGTTGATATCTTTCATAATAAACTATTTGTGTGTGCTTATAAAAATGACCCAACTTTAAGCAACCGTCTCCAAAAAAAAAGTTTATTTTGAAAGATAAATTTCAACATGAAAGAAAAGAATAATAATCAAAAAGTTCGAAAACTTTACTCTTCATAAAGAGAGAAAAACAATTTAGCTCTGAGTAGAAGTGGCGCCATCTACTGGCAACAGACGACTTCATAGGCAGAGCTCTTAATTAAGCTATCACAGTGTAGGAGTTAAGTCCTCGACTTAGATTAGACAGAGAGAGAGAGAGAGAGTTACACGGGTTCGTAGATATGCACGCGGTTGCAATACTTCACCTTACACTAGCAATGCCACCTATCAACTGACTCTGTAAACATAATAAAAATACATAGCAATTGACTAATGTAGAAACCTTGGGAACGAATGAACCGCATACGTTGTGGACTCACTGTATATATATATCATGATGCACCCACTGAACACTAACTGGTACACTGCAGAAGAATTTCAGCTGTTGAGTACAAGTGGCTCCATCTATTGGGCACACTCAGCTATGACATAGAATGCTTTAGAATCACATAGAGCCATCATAGTCTATCTGTATATGTATTTTGGTTAAACCAATCAATTACTGACACAATTTACTTGTTGAACAGAGAGTGGTGACATTTTGTTTTTCTCTCCTGTGACAACTTTCCAAAGATGACAAAAGTCACTTACATATCCATCCACCTCCCCCCCCCCCCCAAAAAAAAACTCTCTTCACTTTTGTCAACCTCATAAAAAAATATCAATCAGCTTTTTCTCTCGTTAATTGATGTTTTTTTAAATAAGAAATAGCTAAACATCATCAGTTGAGCTACAAAATGTCTCCTCTGTCTCTTGTCAAATCATAATTCGTGTCAAACAAGCTGATGAACAAATGCTAAAATGGACAAGTGCTAATCACTCAAAGCTAAAATAGAATGTAATACGCCTTAACTAAGTCATATTTAGCTCTCTCAGAATTAGTCTGGAAGTTTTTCACAGCCTAGCTCTTGTTCATTTTTATACAATGCCAAACGTTTCTCAATTTGTGGCCCAATTTAGAGCAACTGCAATTATGCCTTTTTCTTTACTCTTTCTAAAGAGCTGGTTACAGAGGCTAGATGTCTAGCTATTATCAATTGTCAACTAGAGAACTCTAGCCTCTAACCAGCTTATATTAAAACAAAAAAAAAACCATAATTGTTGGTTGATTTCTAAACTGGATTGTTATAATTCACAATTAGGTCTTGAACCACAGATTGAGAAACATTTGCTTGTAATTTTGCATAAAAATCAACAGCAAATAGTTCGAGAGGGCCTACGGCAGAGAGACAATTCAGTCCAGAAAATGGATAAGGGATTATCAAAATCATCTCTACAATAATTGGATGTATTTTAATAAATAATGTGCACATTGGATTCCTTCGCAAGCCCCCCCCCCCCTTAAGGGTGAATCCTCCTCTCAATTTAGGAACACTTTTGAGTTTGTTTGTTTGGTGGTTTTACAAAATATTTAACTCCCAATTCCTTTTGACAACTCAAGTTCCAGATTTATCAATGTGTTTAAACATTCATCCTTAAACGCAATTAAGTCTCTTCTTCAATAAATCGGGTCTGCTATGTTTAGCCTTAACGCGCTGTCATCCTTACTTAAGATGGCGGCCCGGCCCTACGATGAGGCTAGCCCACCCCCCCCCCCCCCCTTCTCATAATATCGTGTATTCTGAATTTCTTTTCTAATAAATCTCAATTATATCTCGTTTGATTTAAAACGTCATCGGATTCATCATCGAGAAAGACAACAGTTTTTCTTCTGCTTTCATATACAAAACGACTTATGACGATGACAGCAGCACTTGTGACTTATGTCGTCGGGATGCTGCTGCTGCTCTTGCCGTTTGTTTCTTCCACAAATCATTCATTTTTCTTCTCCCTCTCACTCCACCCCTCTTCATCCCAACATCTTAAACCACCTTTCAGCTGACGAAAACAGAATTATCGACTAGTTATTCCGTAGTATGTCCCTGACATTAACGATTATCAGACACTTCTCTCACAGTGCTATATGAAGCAGTCTCAAAATGGCGTCTTTTCGATTTTGTCAAGTCTGCTGAGCCATTCTCGCGTGTGCTCGGAGCCGTTGCTGGCACGCTTAAATTCAACTCAGTATGCCCCTTCCATCAGTTTGAGAGCCATGTGGCAAAGGTGGTTTCTTCAATTGTCACTTAGACAAAGTTTAAGACATAATCTTCAAACTGAATTCGTCTTGAAACAGACCCAGTCTGGAAGAGAATTCCTTTGTTGAAATACATTTGGAAAGCACGACTAGAAATACGGCATCAGTTGTAGCTCGTTTGCCAGCAACCGCAACATGGCTCCGAGTCCACACTATTAACTTAGAAACGGCAGCAAACTGGGATTAGGCAAACTTGCAAGCTATTAATTGATTAATGCAACCAGGGAAAAAAATACTAACTAGCAGCAGCGCCACCCATGGTGAGCGACAACAAACTGATTTAGCCCCTTTTGCTATCAGCAACCAAGGCAAACTACTAAGATCCTACCAATCTACTACAAGAATGGGCAAACTTGGCAGACAAAGACCACTGTTGGTGGTCAATTTCAACTGCAAAAAAATGAACTTGCAGGTGGTTGTAAATGTATTTTCTTTATAAAAAGATTCGAACTTGGCCGACGTTTTAGCGACAGCGCAGAACTTTTATTTTCTAGTCGAAATCGACCACCAAAAGTGGTCTGTGTGCTTCAACCCTTAGTGATCATCATCATTCGAAAATACTGGAAATGCATTTTGCCATTTCCAGTCTTAAAATTGCAGTCTTAAAAACATGACCGATTACTATTTTATGCTCAGCTTTTTCGACTCCCATTTTTCACTTTCCATTTTTGTTTGTCCTTTTCTTCTTCTGTTGGTGTCTATAACTTGTAAGAGCAGCCAGCATCAGCAAGCAACACCAACCAACAACATCACGGGTGACTGAATGCCACTCTCTATTGCTCCCTCCCTCTTTCAATTCTCCATTCCTATATACGACTACCTCACTCTCTTCCTTCCTTCCTTAGCCTCCTCCCCCCTCCCTTTTCCGCCAAACTGAAAAATAAGAGAAAAAAACAGCAATCTTCTCTTATTTCTATCTGAGTCTATCTATCTATCTAGTTGTAAAGATGATAATGATGATGATGTTTGCAGAGAGAAAAAAAAAAGATGGAGAGAGGAAAACTAACTGCATCTGCCATTGTCACAGATGTTGTGTACTGCCATATACATAGATGATCATCATGATGATGATGATGACACATGATGATGATCTCTCTAACGTTCTTTCTTGCTAACGTGTCTATCTTATGACAGTATTAAAAAAAAATTTCTGATTTTTCAACTACAGAGAGAGAGAGAGAGAGAGTGAGAGAGAGAGAGAGAGATCATCAACAAGAAGTTCAGAAACTAACAATGTATCCCCCCCAAAAAAGATACAAGTTCTTAAGTTAATCATCATCATCATCAATGGAAGGTTGGAAATTTACTTCTGAGTTCAGACTACACAAGCAGATAGATGGACATCAAAGTTCGTATCTTCAAGATAGAGAGCCGCCTAAAAGATTAGGTTCCATTTTTGACACCAAGTCACTACAAAATAGTCACGTGTGACTACTATAGCTATCAATAAGCTTCAAGATAACTTGTAAGTTGCAACTGTGATGCTTCTTCGAAGAATACTAGCCAATCTGCTCCCTTGACCTTCTCTTATTTGCTGACAGCTCATTGGCTGTTCATTGCAGATTAGTCACTTCAAAGTAATATGAACATTCAATTCAAGATTGGTCACTTACGGTGACTTGATTAGTTTCAATCAAGTCGGGGACTAGATACCGTGCCTCTTATTTTACAAAGCGACAAAGCAGTAAAATGACATGTTGTGTCTGTTTTGCAAACAACATGATACCATGTGACTCTGAACTTTCAAGAACCAAGAGAGTCAGCGAATACAGATAAGGTCACATTGGAACAATTGGTTGCAAGAAACCTTGGCTACGAGCAAACCTCCTCGCTCTCCGACACACTTTGCACCATTAAACATACTCGGCTCTCTCATATTCAATACCTTTCCAGTAGAAACAAGAGCGCAGTCTCTAGTATGTTTTGAAAGTGACCAGCAGAAAAGGTGGCCCCGTTCTCTTGACGGAGAGAGAGAACACAGTAAGGTCACCTCTTCATCTTGATTCTCGAAAGCCAAAAAAAAAAGCTGGCTTCGCACTCGACTCAGAAAAACCCCCGTAAAGAGGCTATCGTCCGTTAAAAAAAGCTGGACAGTTAGTTCAACCGAAGAATCTTGAAAAATTTATATAAAAACCTGCCACGTAGCTAGCTAATGTATTTTCAATGCAAAAAAAAAGAACCCAGTTGTGTGCCATTTTTCCATCACCTGTTCCATCATTTTCTATTCGTTATCCATATATAAAGCACAGAAAGACAGAAAAGAGGCTTATGCATTATTTCTGTTATTTCAACAGAGTACATGACCTCAAGCCTTGAAAGAAAGGGAGAGAGAATTTCTCTCCCTTTCTTACCCTATCTCTCTCTCTCTCTCTCTATCCAAAAGAGAGAAAGAAACAGAAAAAAAAAGCTTTCTTCATAGAGAATCATGTCTTATTGGCTTTGCAAGAAGAGAAAAACTAAGGGAGTTGGGGTGGGTTGGAGTTGTATTCCTGCACTTATCTTTACTTCCCTCCCCTCAAAAAACACCCCCACCCCTAAGTTTCTCTCTCTCTTCAATCCCCACCCTCACACCCAGTTTCTCCATTTCGAATCCCTACAAACGTCCATTTTTCCTATAATATACTAGAAAAATAGCATCAAAAGAGAGCTTGGTATATATGTATGTATATATAAGATAAGAAGAAATAAGAGTGAGGAGGAGGAGGAGGGTAAAAAGGGGGGAAGTTGGGGAAGAGAGAGAGAGAGATGGGAACCATCTCATTTCTCCCCCTTTTCCTTACCACTACCACCAACTAACTCCCCCCTTCTTTTCCAAAACTCTGACATAATGATTGATTGCCCACGGGGCAAAACCAGAAAACAAGAAAAAGGAATCCAAAAAGAGAATGGAAGAAGAAGAAGGATCTTTTTCTATATAGAAACAACACAACCAGAGAGAGAGAGAGAGATGACATCACACATACATATTACATAGAGAGAGAGACACACACTTAGTTGCAAGAGACACACAAGAACCCATTTCATTTTTAGACCAATCACATTTTTTTTTGCTTCTTCTTCTTCTAAACTTACAAATGAAATCGACCCAAAACAGAAAATATTTTCCATTTTCAAAGTAAAAACCATGTTTCATAATAAAAGGTGGATTCGCACACAAAAGTGTCAAGAGAAAAAAAAAAGAGAATAATCGTTAAAATAACAGTAGAAATCGTTTAACACGAAAATAGATTACATTAAAAATCGGATAACACGAAATCTATTTCCTTAACATAGCATAATATAAAATTCGTTTTAAAAGTGTAAATGCCTCTCGAACACTGATTATTCTCTGTCTTTCAGAAACAAAATAAAAGAGAAACTTGAATGTTTTTTTAGAAACTAGAAGGGTAGCTTTGATTATTTAACGATATTTTCAATGTTGGTATCTTTTAAAATAAGCTTTTGATGTCAGTTTGAAAATGGCTCAAACTTTAAGCAGACAATATTTGTTTATTTTTTAGTCAATAAAACGTTTATTTTGAAAAATAATCAAACTGAAAAAAAAAAATTACCACTGAAGTGTGATTGAGCTAATTACCCTTCTAGTTTCTCTCTTAATTTGGCTCTTTTGAAAGACAGAAGAACAATAAAAAAATCACATGTTCATAAACCATCTCTCAACACGAAAAAATTCTCTGATCGCTTCTATTTCGTGTTAAACGGTTTCTGTTAGAATATCAACAAATTTACAGCTCAATTTCATCACTTTACGTTAATATTTGATGGAAATCTTCATTGAAACAAATTATATTAGAATTTTAAGAAGATTTTTAAGTAAATTTAATTTGCAACGATTTTTTTTTTGACAAATCGCAAAAATTAAAAAGGAACCTAGAAAACAACTGAAATGATATTAAATTTGGTAATTTTTAGGTTTTTCATTGTTCTATATGATAACATCCTTCCACATAAATTTCAAGATTTGATAAAAAAAAATGTTAATTTCATTTTCAGAATATCGATCTCTGAATCGCGATATCGATATGTCCCCCCCCCCCCCCCCTTCAACCATTTCTGTAACTTGACAAGAAGAGGTCAACAGCCCTGAAGAGTACAAACAAGTGACCACTTGACTTTTTCAAGATATATTACATATATAGAAAAATCAAAATGGCGTTAAGTTTTACCCCTCCCCCCCCTCCTCTTCCCAGACACAAACATTATATTTCCTTTAAATTCAATCACTCTTCTTTTGACTCCCCCATCCCCCTCTTTACGCTCTCCCTTAAATCCACATTCCTATTCACATCTGGAGAACCCCCAACTGAGAAAGAGAGATTTAAGACAATTTCTTAATTCTTTTTTCTCTCTCTATCTTAGAAAGAGATATGATGATCATAGCCAAACATCAAAATCACATTTTTACCTAATCTTGTCACTAGATGGCGCCATTAAGAAACAGCCAAAAATATTGAATCCAAAAGAACAAAAAATGTAACATACCTAAAACAAAAGGGAGAAAAAACATAAATTTAGACATTTTATAAAAAAAAATTAGCCACAAAAATTGAGCACATACTCATTTTATTTGAGCAGCTACTCAAGGTTATTAATACCTAGTTATTCAGAAAAGCAACATGAAGAAATTGAAAGTGTGTTTTAGAAACTAGAAGAGGTAATATGAATCACTATAAAGAGGACTTCCGTGTTGACAATAGGCCTATCTACTGTATCATTAAAAACCACCTATCAGCATGAAAGTCTCTTTAAATGAGTCATTTACTCTTCTAGTTTCTAAAATATTTTCAAATTTCTTCTGTTTTTTGAAATGTAAAAATAACTCATAATTCAAAATATGTTCATAATTGTGGCTAAAGTACTGATTGGTCAGCTGGGATTTTCTTTCTTTTTTAAAAAATCACACACACTCCGAAAATGAATCATTTTGTGGCTCAACTAAGTAGCGCCAAATATACCATAACCACACCTATGGCCACCATGGCTCTACTTTTCATCTTCAACTACAAAATGTCCATTGTCAGCATGTCACTAAATCCACCTTAATACAGCATAAAGCGATTTTTCGTTTCAGAATGCACCCAAATATCATCTTGAGCTTTTACATCACAAGTAAAGCAACCATTTCTTTTTGATATTCCGTAAAGAAAATGTTTAAAAACAATGTTGAAACCCTTTTTTCCTTAAACAGTTTTGAACCAGAAAAAGCTGAAAACAGCATCTAAGCTTAAGCAAAGCATTTTTTTTAGATAAAAACAACCGATATTATCTATATCTCATGAGGGAGGAAGGGAGGTTATTATAAGAAGGTTTTTACCTCTGGATAACAAACCTTTAGTAAAAAAAAATAGATAGAACACACCTGGCTAAAATGGACACACAAAAATACACAAATAGTTTTTTTTTTTCATTTCAAGTAAACATTTTTTTGTTAAATTCCAATACAAAAAAAAAGAAGAGAAAAATTTGGAAGAAGAAGAAAAAAACACAAAACTTAGTGAAGAAAACAAACCAGACATCCAGAAAGAAAGAAAAAAAAAAGAGCCAATGTTTAAGAAATAACACAATTAGTTATCTCCAAACCCAAAATATACATCATGTCAGTGGGTTTAAATGCAACAAACACGTTCCCTTTTTCAGTCTTGGAAGTTGGAACGTGTTTGTTGCAATTTGACAAGTGTCTCAGAGACTCAAGAAGCCCCTCATTCCTCGAAGATGCTCCTCCTCCATCTTCTCACGACCCCTCAAAACACACCATTCTAGTATTTAAAAAAAAAAACATTCAATTTGCTTTTTAAGTTGGTTTTTAAAAAGCTTTTAAAAGTTTTCTCCTGTTGCATAAAAAGGTATTTTCTAGACTAGAAGTATCTTCCATAATTCAAAAAATTAGCTATCTTAATAATTACTCTGCAAGCAGCCCAGAAGGCCTGTGGCAGAAGGGCAGTTAAGTTCAAAAGCTACATATAAATGCATTGTCAAAATTAACATTTATTTCCCTGTAATACCCAAGTTCAATTACAGCATTGTTATATAATATGCTTTGTGATAGTAGTAGACAACTAAGATTTTCCCCAAATCATAACATTCCCCATGTACAGCAGCATCCTTCTGTCTCTTTCAGGACACTTGAAAAAAAAAATGTTTGTAAGCAGAATTTGATGGTTTCGGTCCTGAATTAGGATTATTAGTCCACATTCCAGTTCCTTTAAGGTTATAATGCCCTATAAGGACAGTTGTGCTGCCACCTATAATAGTTATTTTTCTTTTAGAGCATCACTAATTGATATTGGTTTATAATTTGTTTTGCCAAACTCGTAATTTCTTTCTTCTCTTTTTGAAAAAGTAGAAAGAAAGAAAAACATGACAAAAAAACGATGGAAGAAATGGTCTGAAGTGATGTTTGTTTTTATTTACTAGGAAGTGCCATTTTTACGATGTTTGTATGAGGTTTTAGATTTATTTTTGTAGTCATCCTTTTCTAGTATATATAGGCTATAACATTCTCTCTTTTTTCTACAGAGGAGGAGGAGGAGGGTTAGTTTCGTATGTATGCAACAAGAGGAGAGAGAAAGAGGAGGACCCCAAAAATCCAACCTCTTACCCCAATTCTGCCAAACTTTCCTCATGTTGTTGGAATGGTTTTGGGTACCCAAATGGAAAGATTGCATGTATGGATGGATGCAAAAGCAGTTATTTCAATATGTGTGTGTTTCAAGGGGTTGAGCAGGTTAGGAAAAGAGCTGGGGTTGTATTCCCTTCTTCCTCCCTATTTTCTACCCCACTTCGTACCCTCCTCCTCCCTTGCCTACATGTCTGTCTGTCTCTCTCTCTCTCTCTCTCTCTCTCTGGTTGTGTCTTGCAAAAATATACAAACTGGACACACACACAGCGACTTTATTTCGATATATGTTTCCAGTGGCATATTGCATGTCGAAAATCGAATTCAGTATCTGTTGTTCAGTTCTAGCAATGAACTTGTTGATCACAGGTGGTGTTCTGAATTTGTATTTGCGGTTTTCCATTTGAAGTGGGGTAACAGAGAAACACGCAACACTTTTTTGATGTCAAGCTGCCCAAGATACCCGGGTGATGGTCATATGACGCTTTGTACGCCTACTTGTCGTCGAGAAAACATCGCTGGCAACAATGTTTCTGGCATTTGTCATCCATTCTTTGTTACTAGGGCTTTAAGAAAACTTGAAAAGTAGTTGGGTTGGTAGATTGAGAGAGGGAAAAGGGCCCTAGAAATATGCCTTTAACCCTAAAGTGGAATTGTGGTTTCCCTCTGGAAGAATCCCATCCTCACTTACATGTATTTTCCTATGGCTCTTCCCCCCCCCCCCCCTTTTTTTTTTCTCTGGCCTTTTTCTATCTTTCTTTCTCTTGATATGTTTTTCCTTTCTGAAAATCATTCTCGACTAATTCGCTCCTCACTTTTATGGATTCTAAATTGTTTTATAGACTCTTTTCCACATTTATTCATCTCTCCTCCTTTTTCTCTCTCTCTTTTATATCCCGTTTCTCTCTCTTTTTTCAGAATGATGTTATAGTGGCGCCATCATCATTATCATGTTTATTCCCAGTTTATGTTTATTTTCACACAACTTTGCCCCCCCCACTCCTCCTCCTCATCCTTATTCCCTGTTTTTTTTCTTCTCTTCTTCTTCTCTCCCTGGTTATTTCATCAAAATCTCTTCAAATCATTGCAAGTTGTTATGATGTTTGATCTACATTCTTAACATGATGACAATTTGTGCAGATTAATAGCTTGCTTGCTTTTTTTTTTTACTACTTTTTCTTCTGTCCGGGAATAGCTTATTACTTTTATTCTCTGTTTGAGACTTGTCCTGTGTTTAGTGACGATAATGATGATGTCATAGAATAGAACCATAAAGCAGCACTGGCAGAAAATCGGACTGAAGCTGAAACTTGACATCTAAAAAAAACAACGTGAACCACTTTTACAGAAATTCTGTTCCTGAAAATTAATTTGTAAATTATAAAAGCTGTTTGAAGGTCAATAAAACTAATTTTGGAATCCTGAAAGCTATTTTTATTGGTCCTGAAAAATAATTTAAAAATCCAGAAAGTTGCTTTTTAATCCTGAAAACTAAATTGAGAGATACTGGAAAGCTATTTTAGGTTCCTGACAATTAATTTGAGAATCCTGAAAGCTACTTCCTGGTCTTGAAAATCAATCGTTTATCCTGAAAATCACAACCTGAAATCACCTAGCAATCAGAAGTAAAACAAAATTGCTATTTTTCTAAGCCGCAAGAGTTAACTGAAAATTTTTCCAAAAACCAAAAATTGTTCCATTTATAATAAATTTAATATAGAACTGCGCATGCGCATCTGTATCTCATCCAACTATAAATAAATATCCACACACACAATGCCTTAAAAACATCCAACTTTTCTGTTTCATCAAAGGATAACCCCTTAAGGCGTCAACAAAAGGAGGGAAAAAAAAAGTTCAGACTGAGAAAAAAATAAGCTTTTTCACTGATATGGGTTCTCATGTAGGCTGGTTGCCATTGACAACGGTTGTCATGGCAACGGCATCTCTTTATACAGAGAGATATGAGAAAGAGGGAAAAGGGGGGGGGATTGAAAGGTTGAACCCAAAAAATACCAAAATCCTGAAGGAATGAGCCAGAAGGATGCTAAAGAAAAGATAGAAAGAGAGAGAGAGCAACCTAAACAACAAAAATTGCAACTGTTCACAAGAGAGAAGAAAAATTAAAGAATAGATGAAAAAGGGAGGAGGTTAGAGGCTATATGTGGACATTTCAATAGAGATATGTTTTTTTGGGGGGTGGATTTAAGGTTATCTTTTATTTTGCATTCCATTTCAGGAAGAAAGAAAAAAAAGGAATTGCAAAAAACGTACACATTTTCATTTTGATTCTGAAAGAATCTTTTTGAAAAGTTTTTTATTTTTTGGAAAAAGCGACTTTTTGTCGCAACCACAAAAAGACGCACGAGACACTTTTGTAGCTGTGTTTAAAAAAAAGATGCAACTTGTTCCATCATTACTGCGACACTGCAACAAAAAATAAGGTGGCTCCTCCTGGTGACTTTTGAAAGACTTTTTGGCGACAAAATGAAGTCGAACTTGACTCGACTGGTGTCGCAAAGTCATTTCTATGAAAGGACGACTAATTAACTGCCGTCTTTTAATAATAGAAAATTGCGACAACAATTCAGCGATCTTTGACTTCATTTTGTCGTCAAAAAGTCTTTCAAAAGTCGCTCGTGTGCCAACGTCCTAAGAGATGAAGCTGAAAATACCTTTGTGTTCTTATTTTGGCGCCAAACAATTCGGGGGGGTTTTTTTTTTGGACAATGTTTTTTGGCGCCAGACAGGCGAACATTTTAAATCAGAATCTCAAGAAAATGATGGAAAAAAAAAGAAGAAACCTGAATTATAATTTGAAAAAAAAATTTTTTTTCCGTTTTCTACTTTTCATCTTCTTCTTCTTCAAAAAAAAAAAAAAATGTAGCAAAAAAAATTGTTCCTATTTTTCTCTAAACTGAAAAAAGAATTCAAATTTAATAAGATTTTATTTTTTCATCTTTTTTTCTGTTATAAATTTATGCAAATCCATATTACAATATAATAAAAAAGCTGCTTATATGAATGAAAATATAAAGATGGAGGAGTTCTTTCTGTCATCATCATCATTGTCGATTTTATGATTTTTTTGAAAAGATCACAAATATCTATTATTATTATTATTATTATTGTTGTTGTATAGTCGGAAGAAAAAAACCCTCTTTTTTGGTCGCGTTTATGGTGGGTTTAAAGGTGTAAACGTCTGTCGAAATTACGATTATTCTGTCTTTCTTGTGAAAAAATGAAGAGAAACTTGAATGTATTTTTTTAGAAACTAGAAAGAGTAGTTCAATCACTTAAGGGTAACATTGTTACTGTCAATCTGCAGATTCACATTAGGCAATCTGCAAAACCACGAATCTGCTAGTAAAATCTGCAAAATTTGCAGATTCACAAGCAGATTGGTTGCTTTGCACATTGTCTAGGCAGTCTGCAGATTGACTGATTTCGCAGATTTTCAAAATAAGCTTTTTATGTCAGGTGATTATATAAGATGATTCAATTTTTGTGCCTGTCAAAAATTTTATTTTAAAAAATAACATAAAATACCACTTAAGTGATTGTGCTACCCTTCTAGTTTCTAAAACACATTCAAGTTTTTCTTTATTTTGCACCTGAAATCTTGAATAACATTTCACAAGCCCATACACCATCAATTTTCGCATTGAAAAGCCAGAATTGATCGCAAAATGCAGATGACCCAAGGTCAAGGTTAAACTATAATGCCAAACAAAAAGTTTTAAAGTTCAGCTTTATTTAAGTTTCACTTCGTTCTGAGTAACGTTTTTGAAATGTACGAGAGAAAATTCTAATAAGTTTATTTTTCTACGTTCTTGCAATTTGCATCCCTTACGTCAAACGACACAAGTAAAGTGACGTCACAAACTCCATAATTTTTTTTCTTCCTTTTCCCAAAAATATAGAAAAAGAGCGACGACCACTAAAAGCCACCAAAAGCCACCATTGATTGTGGCCACGGCGGCATCTTTTTCATCTCAATCTCTCTCCTTTTCCTGAACGACTCATTTGGTGCAATTGGAATAACCGCGATCTCGAGATCAAGTGGAACCAAGGGAACACTTACATTTGCCCACAAACATTTTCAACCATACTAGAATATCCCACCACCACCACCACCACCACCTGTCTGTACTGTCTGTCTGTCTGTCTGTATCTGTTTAACCAGCTACAACAAAAAAAAGAGATCTTTCTTTCTTCTACTTTCGGAATCGAGAAGAAGAAGAAGAAAAAACACTCCAACCATTGATTTTTTTTCCTTCCTAAATTCCTTCCCAGGTTTTCATCAAACATATTTCCGCAAACGTGCTTCCAACAGAAAGCAGAAGTACATAACTATTTTCGAAACCTTACTCAAAAGTAGTTATGTACACCTGTTTTCTGTTTAATATTTTCTAATAAATTAAGGCATTTAGCAGAAGCGCCTTCTACTTTTCAGAGCAAAACATTCTATTAAGGTATTTTCTGTTTTCTGGGGTTTTTTTTCCAGCTTGTGTCATTTTTCCTCTGAATAACTCGAAACTGTCAAAACACACGCAATTAGAAAACGGGATAAACAGACGTTTTGCTCCGCCCTTTTTATGACGAACGGCAACTTCTAATTGGTTTGGTTATATAGTCTGCTGTCACAACAAACCAATTAGAAGTTGCCGTTCGTCATAAAAAGGGGCTGAGCAAACGTCTGTTTATCCCGTTTTCTAATTGCCTGTGTCAAAACTTGAGCACTGTACTACTCCATTCGGATCACATGTTTCCACAATACAGGCATTTAGAAATCGGAATGAACAGAAGTTGACTCCGCCCTTGTTACGACGAACGGCAACTTCTAATTGGTTGATTATGTAGTCTGACGTCACATGCTCCGCCCTTTTCAACGTCGAACCACACAACAAACCAATTAAAAGTTGCCGTTAGTCATAAAAAGGGCGGAGCCAACTTCTGTTCATCCCGATTTCTAATTGCCTGTTTCCACAACACGAGTAGTGAGCACTCTTTTAAGTGTGCTCAGGTCCTATAGTTGAACTCGTATCGTGAAAATCCAAATTTATCAAGAATTATACTTCCATCTTTGCCAAAAAAAGAACCCTAATTGACCTTTTACTAGTAAATTGTTAGTACTAACTTGTAAACTTTACAACAACAACAAAAAAAACCCCTAGAAAATTCACGTTACCAAACGAGTTCCCGATCTTCCTTAGTAAAACTTGATAAATTAATAAGATACATTGGGGGCACTTAATGAACGTCTATTTGGAAATAATATATTGAAATTTGTGTCTTTCTTCAAAGTAGAATAAATAGAAAGAAAGAACAAATGAAAAGTGCAACAATCACATTGGCACTTTTGGTACCGGTGGGTTCTCAATTGAAGAAGGCGGAGGAGGAGGAGAAGAAGAAGGTGGCGTTCCACAATGGAACAACAACACACACACTAGGCAGGCAGGCAGGCAGTCCTAATACTAACAAACAACTAAAAACTAGCTGTGTGTTCTTTGACAGGCAAATAAATTGCAGGAATTTAATTAAACATAATGCAATGTAACGTGAAGAATTTTCTTTTCATGAAAAATACACAAGTAACACACTCTCTCTCTCTCTCTCTCAAAGAGAAGGTAATAATAAGTGAAAGTCAACATTGAAGTTTCTAACAGTTCGATATTAAGGAAGAAGAGAGAAAAAACCCGAAGAAAACTTTAAAATATCTTTAAAAAAAACAATAGACTTTTAGAAAAGTTTACGTAAAATAAGAAGAAGAAGAAGAAAAAAAGCCTCCTCCACCTCTTCCTCCTCAGAATGAAAAGAGAGAAAGACACAGAAAATGTTTATTAATTACTTTGCATAACTAAGGCGAGCTGCTTTTTTTTTTACCAAAACATTAATTATTTTCAAGAATGCAAATAATAAGACTCTCTCCAACACATTAAGACTTGAAATGTAAGCAAAAATTTTAATTTCAACCGTCAGAAGAAGAAGAAAAAAAACCTCAATTAGAAAAAGACACGAAGACTATGGAAAAATAAGAAGAAAAAAAAAACGGCAGCCATTTTTGGCGACAAACATAGTACAGGCAGTTAGAAATCGGGGAGAACTTCAGTTGGCTCCGCCCTTGTTATGACGACCGGCAACTTCTAATTGGTTGGTTATGTAGTCTGACGTCACATGCTTCATTCTTTTCAACGTCGAACCACACAACAAACCAATTAGAAGTTGCCGGTCGTCATAAAAAGGCTCCGCCCTTATGTATGTCCCGATTTCTAATCGCCTGTATTTGTAGTTGCCCAAATATTTTCAAGCAGTCTCTTATCTAAGTACTGACTGAGCACGATGTTGCTTAACTTTCGTGATCGAACGAGAACGGGGTGCGGATTGTTACCTTCAGTCCATCAAAGACAATTCCAGTGTACTTAGTAGCCATTGTTGCATTTTTTGTGCAACAAGACAACGGATCCATCAACAATGGCTGCCAAATTTACTCATTCAAGCTTCTAAAGCCTAAAAGAAATCCAAAATGGCTGCCAAATCCTTATTTTGGATTTTTTAAAAAATCCAAAATGGTGGTAAAAAATAAAGTATTCAAAAAGAGGTGGGAGAAAACAAACAGACACACGACTAAGGAGGAGGAGGAGGAGGAGGTGGAGAAAATGGAGTAAAAAGAAAAACGTTAAAAACATTTCAGATAATTAAAATCGGTTCCTAATTCTACTTTGATGCAATTATCATTGTTGCCCTGCCATCATTTTCAGCATCAAATGGGGCAGTAATGAACTTTTATAACCCATCTTCTCCAGAATAGAAGAAAAAGAAGAAACAATGAGAAACAAGAAAACAGCAAAAGAAAATCAAGAGAAAATGGAAGAAAGAAAAAGAACATTCAAGAAAAACTTTTATGTTAACCATTAACACGTTTAAGGGCTCAATTACGTTTGCCCATTCCCCCCCCCCCCCCACACACACTAGTCCAACAAAATAATCGTCCTAATCGACATTAAAATTAGCTCAGATTATCACACTTAAAGAGTCCAAAACCTCTCTCTCTCTATCCTATATTTAACTATCAATACCTACCTACATTACCCCCTTCCATTGAGGCTATAACCAATAATATCTTATTTCCTCCTCCCCCCCAAGCAATTCACTTCCATCATCAAAATTGTCATGGCAACCAATAATCACGGCATGTCCTTAATCAGTCACTTGAGGGCCAAAATTCATGAAACAAACTAGGCACAAATTAATACTTGAACCCTCAAAGAAAACCTTTACTTTTAATGAACCCTGGAAGCTTTTTTATGAAAATTTCCTCCCCCCCCCAAAGTGCTAAAACCCAAAAGTTCAAACTTTCACTTGAACTCTCCGAGCAGGGTTCCAAGCTTAATAAACATTGTTCTCAGGTACTCAATAAGTCAGGGTTCTTTTATGGTAGAATTCTGTCCTGAGAATTCAAATTCAAATTCAAACACTCAAGCAACTCAAAAATTTTAAAAAGAAATTTCAAACTAATATATTGAACTTCAACTTGAAGCCTCTAAGCAGAGGTTCCAACATAGAAAACCTCTTATAAAAAGTACAAAATAAAACCAGGGGTTTTTTTCTATGTCGGAATCCTGCTCAAATTAGGCTCACGAGCCAAGGTTCCATTCTTGAATTTTGAAACTTTTAAACAAATTCCAAGATGGCGCCCAAAATTGAATTTGAAAAATTACTTTTGCAAACAGCCAAGAGGGCCTGTGACAGACGGACAAAAGTCCAATTGCAACCATGTGAAACTGCATTATGAGAACCCTTAAGAAGGTTAACAAAATTAACATGAGGAGGAACCTAAGGTAGGAGGAGGCATAATTATCATACAAGTTACAACAAAGTTCTATTTCCAATTCTATAGATTTTCCTGAGTGAGAAGAGGAGACATTTTTTGTTCCCTCCACCCCCTTATACTCTCTCTCTCTCTCCCTCTATATACATTATATATATATCTATCTCTCTCTCTCTCTCCATCTTAAACCACCCAACTTTTTTCACACTTGAAGCGAAAATCTAATTACAACTTTTCCGCGCTCTCAACGCAGCAGATCATCAATTTAATATGACGTTTTTCCATACATATGTGAACAAAATTATATTTAATAAATCCCACCCCCAAAAACCCCTCTACTCTCCTTCCATCTTAACCATTTTCTCCTCATATTCCCTACCTTAATAAGGAATAAGGACCTCAAAAAACAGGAAGATGAAAAAAAAATATAGAAAAACTGAACTTGGTACATTAACAAAAAGGCGAAAAAATGATTTCATAGAAGAAAATAAGAGATTGTTGAGGGGGAGTGTAAGGTGAGGGGGAGTGTAAGGTGGGGGGGAAGCAGAAATTGGATGAAAAAGGGGTAACTGGAAAAAGATTTGATGCGCAAAACTGCGTCAAGTGGTTCACACATTTCGTAGGAGAAAAGCAGATGTGGTACCCCTCTCCTCCTCCTCCTCCTCAACACCCCCCTCCCTCATCATCTTCCCTACTTTCTTCTCCCCCACTCAAACCCCCTCCCCCCCCCCCCACAAAAAAAGCTCTATATAGCTTAGCACCGTTCAAAATGAAATTATGGACGAACTTGGCTTTTAGCTCCAATTTGAGAACCTTTATTCAATAAATCAAGAACATTTCACAGGCATTAGTGTTGATTCTTGCACTGAGCATGATACACACATACAAGAAGGGAAAGGGAGGGGGGGGGGGGTAGAGCTCCCCACCCCTCATTTTATGAATGTGCGCATGCGCAGAAATAACCCATCTACTCCCTTAATGGATGAGGAGGAGGCTATTTGCCACTTTTCTTCTTCTTCTTTCTGTATTTACCATTTATTACTGAAAAACTACAACAAATTTTAGGCATTTTTTTAACTTTTCTAGTCTTAATCATCATAATGTACACATATGGTACCACCATTATCTTATAAAAATGATCAACTTATCACTGTATATATTGATAACAACACGTGGCTTATTTGGCATATATTATCATTCCCCATTTCATCCAAATCCCACTTGGTACTACTTTTCACCTTGAACCCTCTACAAAGCATCACAAAAGAAAGTGATGTCAGATGAATCTGCTGCCGTAGTTGTCCGCCATTTTGCTACCAGCAGGTGTCGCTTTATTGGCCATCGTATTCTTTACTTACTAATAAGGTATTAGTAAGCACAATGTACGGCATGTACAAGGTCTACAGAGTACACAGTCATGAGCTAAATGAATTCAAATTAAATGTGTTTAGGTGTGAATTATACGGAATCCAGTTAAGGACATGAACCCAAATAAAAATTGACTTTATTAATATTTTAAAATTCAAATACTAAATCAATATTTTAATGTCAATAGTTAATATATTTAAGTATTAACTCAATATTTTCAGATTATTTACTGAATAAATTGAATGCGACCATTTGTCCTTCACAGGGCTCTGTAGAACGTGTTTAATATTTAAATGCATTTAACTGTGTATGTTTGTCGAAGGTGTATGTTTTTTGCAAGCTAGGAGGACAAGGATTTAAGAAAGAAACTTAGCATTTTAAACTTTTAACTTGAACCCTCAGAGCAGGGTATCAACACAGAAAAACACTGTTGATATAGCCAGAGAGATCTGAGAGTTCAAGTTGAAGTTTAAAATGCTAAGTTTTTCCTTCATAAATTTGGATTTTTAGCATTTTCTTCTTTGAATAAAAAAAATCTCATTTAAAATTTTCTAACCAGATAAGAAAAAAATAACCCAATAAATTTCATCCGAAAATTTCTAAACCAACTTTTCCAAACTATTAAATGTAAAAAAAAGAAATTCACAATTTCTTCCACAATTTCACACACAACCAACCAAGAAACAAGAAAAAAGCACCACCCCCACCCCAGAAGAAGAAGAAGAAAAAACCTCATTGCAATTTGCAAACAATTTTTCTTCTTCTTTCTATCTTAATACTTCAGGGGTCGCTTTTGTTTGCTGTGTGTGTCTTGTCTTCTCTAGAAAATTACTTTTTTCTTGATAAAAAAGCCCTTTTTTCCCCCCAATTCTTTTTAACCCAACCTCCTCCTCCTCCTCCTTCTACTCTCTTCCCATTTTCTTCTATATACAGTGTGTCTATAAAGTCCCTTAACCATTTTCTTACTCTTTAAGCTGGTTACGTAATGTTTTTGAACGCAAAAACGTTTAAGAGAATGTTTTTTACGTAAAATTTTAAATTGTTTTTTAAAACTAGAATGGTAGAATATTATCATGGTAATTAATATCTTAAAAACAAACATTTTATAGCAATTTGAAATTTAGGTTTTTTTTCCATTGAAATTTCGCCTTTTTTTTTCAAACTGTCATAAAAAGTTTATTTTAAAAGTTATCATCATGAAAAAAACATTTAGCAATATCGCAACTACTAGCTATTCTAGTTTCTAAAACACTTTGAATTTTTTTTTGTTGTCTTTTGCGTGAAAAAACAGAAGCACGACTTAATTACTCAGTAAGACCCATGATACACAGGCCACTTTGGTGGTCCATTTCGACGACAAAATACACTTCTTTCACTGCAATTAGGAATTGGAAAACCGATTAACTAAAGCCGTTTTTTGATAAGCGGATATTACATCTCGGTTAACCGGTCATTTGCATATTATGCAATTTTTGTTTAAATTGTTTTATAAGAAACAGTCGAAGCGGATGGAACACGGGGTAAATCGCTAGAAGAACTACGCTACAACAGTTCTCCGAAGACAATTCCACCAACTAGCGTGAAATGAGAAGGTGCATTTTCAGCTGCGGGTTCAATTTGCACCTAAAATTCGACGCCTATGATGAATGACGAAACTATCTATGTTAGCCAAGGACCTAACTATCGTTTTAGAATTGAATTCCACATGTTTTCTTTTTCTTCTTCCTTAGTTATTTCACAAAAATACACAAAATGCAATAACTAGACTTTATGAACACCCCTCCTCCTCCCCCCCCCCCGGTATTATATTTATTTTCATCTTTATCCAACAACAAATTTCATCCGAAAATATAAAAACCCACCTCCACCCAACCACTTTTCCATTTCTGCTTTTCAAGATATGAAGCAGAAAAAAATACATCTTACCTTTTTTTTTCTTCTTCTCAGTAAAAATAAAAAAAAACTAAGGATAAGAAGAAACAACAAAAAAAATCTCAAATGCTCTCTATTTACACTGTTAATGCACCAAACAAACGTTTTTTTTTTGCTATTTTTCCTTAATTCTTAGATGTTTCTTCTTCTCTTAAATCGATCTTCTTATTTCATTCTACTTCAAAATAAGAACAACCTTTTATTTTTTTTTGGTTTCTACCTTTGAAAACACTTATCATAGAATTATTTCCACCTGAAGAAAAAAAAACACCTTTTGCCTGAAACATCTCTTATTATATATAAAAAAAAGCCTCTCTCTCTCCCTCTCTCCAATCCCCCCTTATTTTCTACAAATCTCAAAACCACTTTTCTGTTTAGAAAAAAATAATCCAAATTATGAATTTTTATTCTTCAATCTTTTAAAAACATCGAAAACAAAAATGGAAAAATGATTTAAAAAAACGTCACAGGTTAGGTTAAAGCCGGTATTACACTAGCAACCTCCAATGCAATTCAACTAGCAATGCAACCTGTGATGTTACTAGTTACTTGCAACTAGAACTTTGTAATAAACTTCTATTTCACACTATGCAACCTAGTTCCCCACAATCAATTTTTCAAAACTTCGTTTATGTCAAGGGGACCGACACATTCGGGTGAATCTCGTACGGTGGTATCGAAAGCCATTTTAATTTTAATCCGCGTTTTACTGAATTTTAAACATTTCAATTCTATTCTGAATTATCCAGTAAAATGCAGCTAAAAAGTAAAATGACTTTCCAAAAAATTGACTAAATTGACTTTCTGTGAACAGGTCCGGACTGGCTAGTGGTTGGCCCCACCGGCTATGAAATTGTGTTGGCCCCATTTTTTAATTTATTTATTTTTGGCCCCCATTTTCTTTTGGCCCCCAATTGACCGGCGATCGCCGGTCAGGCCAGTCCGTGCCTAGCTGTGAATCTTAGTGAAAATCGTACATGATTTTCGGTTCAATGTCTGCCCCCGTGGTTTGTCTCCATATTGTGATCAACTAACAGGAAGTTCATAAATCGGAAGTCGTGAAACCGGGAATTCGTTCAATGTTATATATGTCATATCTGGCAAACGACCTGATGGGTTGTTTGTCAGAAAGTTTACTTGAAAAGTCTCTCAAAGTTGAACCTGTTCAACTAGGTGAGACTTGAGTTTGACACTAATAAAAAATAAAGTTTTATCAAGTTGCATGTTGCATATCACACACTATAAACATTGAAGTTGCATGTCACATTGCACATTTTATTGCATTAAAAGTTGCTAGTGTAATAGGAGCTTAAGGATGTATTAAAGGGTAAACTGGGCCTCTCGAACTCAAATAAAGAGAAAGTGCTCGTGCTCGCTTACAGAGAGCACTTGTTACTGCACCGCACCGACACAATAATCACACAGTCCACAGACTCCACACCAAACAAGGACGAACTTTCCATCCGATATTTTCCTTTTTTTTAACACAAGCGAGCAAATGTTTCCATCGCTCAATAACCGGTACACACCAGACGACTATTGGGTGAAAATGCTCGCTTTTTTGAAGAGTAATTGTTTAAATTCAAAAGAACCTTTGTTTCTGAAGGTTCAAAAAGGTTGTAGTTCAAGTACAAAGTTACCATCTTGAATGTTGGCCTTAAAACCTGAATGAAATGATGTCATTTTATAGTTGCTGCTGCTGCACTTGCAAAATATTGTAACAGCTGTTCTTTAACATCTACTTAAATTGCGTGCATTTTCTACTCTTCTCCTTTCCAACACCTCTTTTACAAAATACATTCATTTGAGAAGAGAAGTTTAATAGCAAAATATGTGGACCAAAAAAAAAGGGGCCATCATCATCATCATCATGATGATGATGAACCCATTGAGTCCATGTGTTGCTGCTTTTGCTAGATTTCTGCTTCTTCTTTTTTTTTTTCAAGAGAACAGAAAAGCAAAAATGTTTAGTCTCATAGAAATTGCATGTAGTTTAATAAGAGAAGAAGAAGACTTCATCTGAAATGTTGTATGAGCAGCCGCCATATATATATTTACTAGCTGAGAAAATATGGTGAAAATATGGTGCCAAAAAATTAGAAACACGCACACATGACACAACACGTGTGTGTTTTCAATGGTAGACAAAAGGGGGGGGGTTGAGAAATACGGTTCCAGAAATTTCTCCCCCAAATTCATCCTATTATTTCTTCAAATCCCTCCCGCCCCCTTGATGATATCAGTTAAAACAATGACCGAATTTTTTTAAAAAAGGAGGAGGAGAAGGGCAACACATTTACAACATTGCGCGCATTTGCAAAAGCTGCAACTTTTAAAACAATGACTTTTCTTCTAAATAGATATTAAATTATTAATAAAAGAAGGCAACAGGATGTCACCATCATATCTTAAGAGTTTTCTCTCTCTTTTTCTATGATCATTCTTAGATGTGTGTTTCCAGACGCAATTCTTCCTTTCTTTACTCATAAATACAATAAAGATTATTCAATGTTGATATATATGCTATAACCCGTCAAAGTGCGAAATCAGTCATTCAACACAATCACTAAACAATATACACACACACAATGGGACCACCTACAACAACCAACGAAATAAAAACGTTCAAAATGAAGCATTTTTGCTGAATTAAGTAGCTTCTACCTCACGCCCTTATTCAAAAATGTTGCTTAAAATCTAAAGTTAAACTTAAAACCACGACATAAGGCATAACTATAAGAAGTTCAAATAGTTTTTAAGCTTGGCTTTGTGTTAAGTTTCACTTAAATGTCTGTGGATGTCTCGTATTAGCATCTTAAGACCTTTGTTGATCTTAAGAAGCTATTAAAAGTAATATGATTGTGAAAAACCAGATGGATGGATGACTGTAGAGATGGATGGATCCTCAAAACATCCGAGGGATAAAACTTAGAAACGGAACCACTTAGAATAAAATGTCATCACATCTAAAATCATCGGTACGTTTCAGTCATGCTACCTTATTTCATTTTTTATAATTTTAGCTTTAAATACAACTAATTAAATTAAAATAATCATAATAATTTTAATACAGAAATTGAAAATGCACTAGAAAGTAGAAGATTAAAGAGAATATAGTGCCCTTAAATAAATCAGTTACTCTTCTAGTTTCTAAAAACAACTTTCAATCTTCTGAAATTACGACAAATCAAACGACTCGATGGCCATTTTTGACAAAAAAAAAACAATGTTTAATGAATGCTGTTGCTGATAATGTAAAGGTGGTTTTCTACATTGACCAGCGATTCTGTAAAACGACTCAGTTGTGACAGTAGCAACATATATAACTGTCTTTTCTCATTTCATTAATAAAAAACCATTACTTTGACCCCCTTTTGAACGTCATTCTGATAAAGCGAAAAAAAAAGAAGAAAATGTTTTTTCTCCGTGTTTTCAGAAGAAGAAAAAAAACAGCCAACATTTCTATTAAATACCTTTTTTTCATCAGTAAAAGAGAGAAAGAAAGAGAGAAAAAAATAGAAGAAAACCCTAAATGAAAAAAAAAGATCAAAACAAGAAAGAAGAAAAAATAATAATGAAGTTGAGTTTGTCAAATGCAGCCGCCGCCGCCGCCGCCGAAGTTAAGATGAAGAATTCTCATTTAACACACAAAAAATGAATATAGATTTCTCTCTCTCTCTCTTTCATTCTCTCTTTCAGAGAGACTAATGAAATATCTGAAATAAGCCTCTCGTATGCCATTCATTCTATCATATCTATTATACCTGAAATTCCGTTGTTTCTTGCGTAACTTCTTTATAACTTGAGGGGCCCATCGTGTTGTTCAGTCAACAACACTTAAAAAAGGTAGTTTTAAAAGGTGTAAACGCGACCCCCCCTTCAACTTTTAGTTATTTTCAATCTTTCAGAAAAAGCAAAATTAAGAGAAAACACTAGAAAATGTTTAGAAAACCGACCTGAAAAGAACCAGGAAGATCAATTACTCTTAAGGTGGTTTTAAAACCTTTTGTGTAATTCTGGTCATTTTCTGTCTTTCAGAAGAGAGCCCTTGAAAGTATTGTTAGAAACTAGAAAAAAGAATAACTCAATCACTTAATTAGTATTATTTGCATGTTGATATTGTTCAAAATAAGCTTTTTATCGCAGTTTGAAAACGACTCAACTTTAAGTAGAATTTAAATTTTTGTATAAAAAGCTTATTTTGCAAAATATCAACATAAAATATACTAATTATTAAGTGATTGAGTTATCCTTTTCTAGTTTCTAACAATACTTGATATTGCGCCTTTCAAACACAGAAATTTTCTCCTAAAAACTTTCTTTGAAAAATTGCAAAATGTAAGAAGTATTGCTCGAAAGCCACACTACAAAAGCTCCCCCCCACCTCAAAACCACATTAATTAAATTTAACAAAATTTTCCAAAGGAATTTTTTCTTCTCTCCATGTTGGAACTTTGTTTTGAGGGTTCAAGTTGAAGTTCAAGTGGTAAAGCTCAACTTTGTGAAAGAAACTTCAAACTAGTAAGTAATCCACCGAGCAGATGTTCCAACATAAAAAAAACATTCTGCTCAGAAATACTCAAATAAAACACAGTTGTGTTTTATATTGGAAACCTGCTTAGAGGGTTCAAGGTTTAAAATTTGCATCAAAATATTTTAACTTGATAAAAAAAAACGAACCACATACAAAAAAGTACAAATAGACAAAATTTCTAAGAATTCTTTCAATTCTAAATAAAAGAAAATGTTTAACCACAGTTCCAAGAATAAACTACAATTGGTAAATGGTGATGACGTCACTAGCGCCACCTGTTCTCGAACCTCAAATAACAAAAGAATAAAAGCAGATGCAGATAATATAATAATAATAATAATAAAACAAAAGGTTCAAATATGAGATAGAAGTCTATTAGAACAAATATATTTAAAAAAAACATGGCCGCCCTAATTGATTCGATTAACTTCTTGCAAAATCCATTGTCAGAATCAGTTCGAATGGAACGAGAAAAAAAAAATGCCCTAATTTTTACTAAAGATTTCTTTATTCCCTTCAATAATTATCATTTGAAGAAGAAAAATTACTTCGATACTTTCAACCAATATCGAAATTGGGAAGGAAATCAGTTATTGTCTATATTTACTAGTCAATGTAACAAAAAGAATCACCTAATTAATTCATCACAAGAATATTTTTAAGATTATTTATTTTTCATAATTATTATCAGAAACTAGAACGGACGCTGAATCAGTACATTTTTCAATGTTGGTATCTTTCAAAATAAACTTTTTAGATTTTTAAAAACAATCGATCTGTTTTTTTAAAGTGGGATTATTTTCAAACTCTCATAAAATGTTTATTTTAAAAGATATCTAGAAGATTCTAGTCTGCAAAACACATTCAAGTTCATGTGGTTTTCAAAAGGTAACACAATTAAGAGAAACTTTGAAAGTGTTTTAAAAACTAGAAGGGTATAAACAACTCAAACACATTTGATATCTTTTAAAATAGGCTTTTTACGACAGTTTCGAAAATTATTTTTGTTCATAAAAAGTTTATTTTAAAAAAATATCAAACATGAAAATACTATTAAGGAATTCAGTCATCCTTCTAGTTTCTAAAACATTTTCAATTTCTCCTTAGTGTTTAACTTCTGAAACTGCAGAAAATAACCAGATGTTTGAGACGTATTTTTTTTACATTGTCCAGTAATTATACAAAACAACTGATTTTTCACTTTTTTTAATAAGATATTTTATGAAGAGAGAAGAAAAAAATCCTAAATAATAATTTAATGCTTTTATGAAACATAAGACGTTAATAATAATAATAAAAAAGCTTTAATATAAAGCAAATTGACACACACTTGAGAGAGAGAAAGTTTTAATTTTCCGTTCGTTTTTTAAAATATAATATTGGTCTTGAATGGTTGCCATTTTACACAAGGAGAAAAATAGGAATCAATATCTATTTCATTGAAAAAAAGAAGACCACCTTTATTATATATCTTACCTTTTTTTTTGTCTTTCATTTTTTCTTTTACTATTTTCTATAAGAAGACGAAGAAGGAGAAAGAAAAAAAAAACGAGACTAGAAACGATCAAAACGAAGGAGAGAGAGAATGAAAAAGACCTGTCACTTCTCCTTTGCACCGTTTACATGACATCGATAATAAAATCGGACAAGTGTGTAATATTATAATGATGAGCCCCCCCTTTATTCCCCTTATTTTTGTTTAAAAAAAAAGGGGGCTAAGAAAACGAATACGACAACCCAACCTCCCAAAATGAGATAGACAGATAGATTTCAAGCATATACAACATATATATAAAGGTGTATCTTGCTCTCTCTCTCTCTCTCTCTATCTTTCTGTATCTTATATATATATCTATCTATCTATCTATCTGTCCATTGGGAACACTTTTCTCCCTACATTGGATTCCGTTCTCTCGGTTCGTTCCCTCCAGAAACAAAAAACCGTTTTCATTTTCTATTCTTCATTTCCCTTTTTTTCAAAAACCAACCCACCCACCACCGCCTCCTCACTTGATTTACCATTTCATAAGAAAACATCAAAATCTGTTTCATTTTAAAATAATTAATGAAACAATAATTATATTAAAATATTTCAAGTAATAATATTCTTCAAAATTATACACATTTAAAACAGTTAAAATGTTAATTTTTTCAGCTTCAGGATTTTAGCTTTAAAAGCTTTTTGTAAAACCTCAACTTAGGCTAAGGTGGCTTTATAGATATTTATTTTACTTTTCTCTCTCCCCAGATGGCACCACTCCACTCCATAGACTTTTTTTTTGCGTAAATTTGGACGCAAAAATCTCAAGCGAACGTTTTTTTTTTTTGAAGAAACATTACCCCCCCCCCCCCCAAAAATCCAAAATCTTTTAGAAACTAGAATGTAGTTGGTGATAATGCTAAAAATGGTTTCATGGTGTTATGCCAGTTTGAAAAAAGGCAGAAAAAAGTTTTTTTCATGAAATATTAATGAAGAAATCCAAAGAAAAGGGCCACTTTTCAAAATGAACTTTAAAATTGTTTATTTTTTAAGATAATGTCATGAAAAAAATTATAATATTTTACCACTCTAGTTTTGAAAACAATTTGAATTTTTTCTATTTGCTTGACGTTGTTTTCGCGTCGAAATTTTACAAAAAAAAAACGTCCATTACAATTACAAAAAATACTCTTCTAGCAGCCAAATAGGCCTATGGCAGAGAGACATAAAAGTCCATATGCAGCAAGCACAGGCAGTTAGAAATCGGTCAGAACTTCAGTTGGCTCCGCCCTTTTTTATGACGACCGGCAACTTCTAATTGGTTTGTTGTGTGGTTCGACGCTGAAAAGGGCGGAGCATGTGACGTCAGACTACATAACCAATCAATTATAAGTTGCTGTTCGTCATAAAAAGAGAGGAGCCAACTGAAGTTCTCCCCGATTTCTAACTGCTTGTTTGTCAAGCACATGTTTATATCTATATATATATATAGCATTAGTCACTACAGTGGCGCCGTCTGGAGGGTGGACAAAAGCAAAATAAATATCTATAAAACCACCTTAAAAGACAGAATATAACCCATAGTTCAAAGGTCGTTTTCTTGTATATGTTTATGTTGGTATTCTTGTAATAAGAGAATCAGTTTGCGTGTTAAATTTAGGGTTTTTTTAAAACCCTCCTCTGTTCCTCGTTCATTTTTTTCTGTTGTGATTTGTTATGTATTGAGGGTCAACTCCTTGACCTTTTCCATTACCACCCATGATTACACACATACACAACAGGACCCTTTTTCTTTTTATGTTTTACATTTTGCACAATTTTGTTTTTCTTTAAAAAAAATTCTAACATTTGGTAACTTAATTCTTAAGTATTTTGAATATATATTTAAAGAGAAACAAACTGAGTTGTAATAATAATCTTATGAGAGAGAGAGAGACACACCAA
Source organism: Brachycybe producta (assembly GCA_036925085.1). Classification (NCBI taxonomy): domain Eukaryota; kingdom Metazoa; phylum Arthropoda; class Diplopoda; order Playtdesmida; family Andrognathidae; genus Brachycybe; species Brachycybe producta. Next base: position 273,186 of record JAUPFP010000084.1, read on the forward strand.
CCAACCATTCAAAAGGTTAACTTTTATTTTAACTTAGATTAATTTTCCAAACACAAAAAAAAATCCCAATCACTTTTAAATGGATTCCCTCTTCTTCTTCTTCTTCGTTAAAAGGAATTTCTTTAAGCAATTTTCTATTTCCAGGCTTTTAACTTTTGTCAACTTTAAAATTGCAAATAAGAGAGAATGTGGAGAGAGAGAGAGAGAGAGAGAGAGAGAGAAAATTTCAAAAGAGTGAAATTTTTCTCTTAGAAAGATTTTCTGGTATTTTTGTGTCTATTTTTTTTAAAAAAAAATGGCGTCTTCCACATACTTTACATATTTCTCTTATTTAGTTTTGGAACGCTTTGTAGAAGAAAAAATGAAAAGCTTTTCTTGTAATTATTGTTTAATTTGCGTTGCATTCCGCTTAAATAGGTCAACATTTTACCATATAGAGCTCGGATTTTTATGCAAATATCAAAATCAAATGTTTCCCAACTTGTGGCCCAAGTACAAAATTACAAAGTAATCAACATCATCATCATCTTCAGAGCAATTGCAATTATGCTTTTTTTCTAAATCAAAAAGGTCGGTTAGAGGCTAAAACTCTACTGGACAATGTTCTCTTAAAGAGTTCTAACCTCAAATCAGTGATTTTGATTTAAACAAAAACATTCTTGGTTGATCTAACTTGGAGCCACAGATTGAGAAACATTTGCTTTTGCTATTTCAACATATTTGCATAAAAATCCGAGCCCAATATATCATTATAGAGGAGAAAGGCCGCTTGGCTCCGCCCTTGTTATGACGAACACAACTTCTAATTGGTTAGTTATGTAGTCTGACGTTACATGCTCCGCCCTTTTCAACGTCGAACCACAACAAACCAATTAGAAGTTGCCGTTCGTCATAAAAAGGGCGGATATAACTTATGTTTATCCCGTTTTCTAATTGCCTGTTTACATGCCTGTATTGTAGATTACTTCTGAGACGGTTAAAGTACAGAGTGTTGAATGTTGATTGATTTTAAGGCTTTTTCATGGCTTTTGCCGGTCGTCATAAAAAGGGCGGAGCCAACTTCTGCTCGTCCTGATTTCTAATTGCCTGTCTTCTTATTGGCTAATATTATTATATAACTTCCATTATGGAAAGAAGAAACAAGTTCAGTTTTTCTGCATAGATTCCGTGAGAGAAAACAGAATAGAATTTATTCAAATTACACAAATTCCTTTTCAAGTTTGTCACCCCCTCCCCCTTTCCTCCTTCAAGCCCATGAGCTCTTATTATGTTTCTTAATACCAACTTCACACTTCATTCACTCTTCTAGTTTCTAAAACATTTTCAATTTCTTCTTAATGTGTCGTCGTCGCTTTTTGAAATACAGAATAATCAAGAGTTCTCTACTTAATTTATTTTCTTACATTTTTTTTTTTGCATATTTTTGAAATAACATTTTTTTTTTACATATTTCTTAAAGCTTCCACTGATTAAACCCGAGAATAAAAAATAGTTAACTTAATAAAGAGAGAGAGACCACAAAAGAGTAAGAAAAGGAGCCCCAAAGTCTCCGCTTAAATGAATCTTAACCTCATTAAATACACCGAGCCACCTTTTTTTTTTTTTTTTGGTTCCCACTGATTTTAAGAAGAAAAATTAATCCAACCGTGTAAGAAAAATTCATATTATAACTAAGTATATATAAGTTAAGTGTGTTCACAAAGGTGGAAGGTTTTTTTTAAAGGTATAACATGAATGTTATTGGTTCAAATTTAGAAGAACTGAAAACACAAAAAAATGTTTCCTCTTTTATGAATAAATCATATCCTAGAATTAGAAAAAGGGGATATTGTTTTTCCAATATTTGTTAATTAGTCGTGAGCTCATTTATGCAAAAATTGCTTTTTCACGCCTTTCAGAACAAGAATTGGCGGCAGCCATATTGGAAAAGAAGGCGACTGAATAAGCGCCAAATTGTACAAACGCCAATTTGTTACTTATATAAATGTAAATTGATCACTTATTTTGCTCTTGTAGCGTTAGATGGCGCCCTAGATTAGCCCTTCTACACGTGCTCTCTCCTCACTCATATTGTGTTCTGGGTACAAGTTTGTCCACGTGCTGATAAATAGGGTTGTTTTGGACGCTTTTAGTGCTAAAAGGGTAGCATTCTATTTCAACTAATTGGCGACGAGTGGAGTTTGCCACCTATGGAAGGTTGCAAGCGCCATCTACCTTGCAATTCACACAAGTATTTTTCTATGGAGGCCTCTTAATCAATTTAGCAGTTGTTCCATTTGGCGCTTATTCAGTTTGCTATTTGTTCCATTTGGCGCTTATTCAGTTTGCTATTTGTTCCGTTTGGCGCTTATTCAGTTTGCTATTTGTTCCGTTTGGCGCTTATTCAGTTTGCTATTTGTTCCGTTTGGCGCTTATTCAGTTTGCTATTTGTTCCATTTGGCGCTTATTCCGTTTGCTATTTGTTCCGTTTGGCGCTTATTCAGCACTACCTATTTATTTTCCAATCCTTTTGTAATTTTCATTTGAAATGAAAATCTAAAGAAAGAAAAAAATTCTGAAATTTATTTTTTTTAAGACATAATTAAAAAAAAATAGCAAAATAAAAATGGAAGTTTTAAGTTAAACTAATTACGTTTAGAAAATTCCATTGTGTGTTTTAATATTGGATAAAATTGCATTCAAAAAAAATAAAAATCTAATGAAAATGAAACCTATTCCCCAAATGTAAATTTTCTTAACACAAATGATAATTACTTCAAGCCTCTGCCTCTTTAGAAATTCATCATGTGTCACAGCTGCTTATTCAACCCCCCTTTTTCCCCTTCTACTCTTTTAGAAACTTATCCCCCCCCCCTTTAATATATATAAAGATTTCATTTATTTTAGAAGAGAACAAAAGCAAACAATAATCTGCTCTTAAATCTTTATTCCTTGGAGTGAATTTTCTTGTTTTAATTCTTATTCTTCTTGAAAAACCCCTTGAAACTTAAACAATAATCATAGATTTATCATTTTTTTAAAGATCGAATTTTAAGTCCAACTTAAAGTGAAAAAGCAAAATCCGAGGATTTAAAAACAAATTCCCATGAAAAGTTTTTTCAAAGCGAAAATCTCCTTTTAAAAACAGCTGATTTTCGATTTTCCTTTCAGGAAAACAAAATTAATAGAAACTAGAAAGTGTTTTAAATACTAGACGGCTAGCTCAACTATTTTAAAAGACATTTTCATGTTGAATATCTTTCAAAATAAGCTTTTTATAGACAAATTATCATCATATGCTTATATAGTTTGATGATTTTTCAAACTCAGATGAAAAGCTTATTTTGAAAGATATTCAACATGAAAAAATACCCTTAAGTGATTAAGCTACCCCCTCCTTTTCTAGTTTTTAAAACCACTTTCTAGTTCTTTCCTGAAAGACAGAACAATCAAAGAGGGGCGTTTTTGCGATTTCATTAGAAGTAAATTCATTTACACTTCTAGTTTCTAAAAAAAAACACTTTAAATACTTCTTATATCTTTCAAAATAAACTTTTTTTATGTCCGTTTGAAAACGACACACAATTAAACAGACAAATGTTGTTTTAATTAGTTGTCCAATAAAATTAAGTTTGAAAAAATCTTGCAAATATTTAAAAAATCAAGAGTTACGAATTTTAATTCGAGAAAATTTAGGATTCGTCCCCCACGTCTAGTAAAAAACCATTTCCAGTTTTCGAAATTCAGGTTATAATATTAATTTAAAAAAAAACCCTATAGAAAATAACAAGACAACAACAACAAGAACACTGAAGTTTTTGTTAAAAAAAAAGTGTTGTTCGTTACTTGTTAAGTTGTTAGCCGCCACACGAATAATAATAATAATCATCTAATATAATAGGAATTAATAATATTCTGTGTGTTTTCTACTTTTCTAATATAAATTTAAACTCATTTCAGTGAATCTGAAACTTCAATTTGAAAAACCCATCCTATAGATTAATATAAACCACAAAACAACAGAGCGTTTTAATTAGTGAACAACCCCCCCCCTTTAAAAAGCAGCTCACACACACAAAACTAAGAGAAGGAACCACCAAAAATCGACTTTCTCTCTTTCTATCTCTCTCTATATTTATCTATTCTCTCTCTCTCTCTCTCTCTTTCTATTTTCCTACATTTTGTGGATGGAGAAAATGACCAGAAAAGGTCAAAATCTGCCTAATAACTTCCAGAAATACAAATTCAAACTCAATTTAAAGCAAAAGATTAAACGACGAGAGAGAGAAACCAAAATTATCTCTCTCTCTTTTCTATCTATCTCTCTCTCTCCATATGAGATAGACTTATAAAACCTTTTTCCCATCCATCCATCCTTTTTTTCATACAAATTTTTACAAAGATACAACTTTTAAAGCTAAAAATTCCATCAAGCAAATGCTAGCTTAATTACAGATTTCATGACTCATAAGCAATTAGCTACTAGTGCTAATGATGAGAGACTAAAAATGTGAGAGTTACCAAACCACCTCCTCCTCCTCCTCCTACTTTTCAAACCCCCTCCCCCCCCCAACCATCTTTACTAGAAAACAAGACTAGAAAGGGGTAAAAAAGGGGAGGTTAAAATGATGGAGAAGAAGAAGAAGAAGAAATTGCCATTTGTTTCCAAAAGGGAGAAGAAAATGGTATTATAAAGTGAAAATGCATTTGGAACCAAAGGATTAAGTTAAGAAGAAGGTAAAAGATGATGATGATGAAAAAGAAGAGAAAGAGGAAAATAAACACACACACCACATTTACAAAATTCCAGAAACCACCCAAAACACATTTAAAAAGTTTTAAGTTTTTCCAGCCAAAAAACATATAATTAGTTAAGAGCAAAACCATTTTAATAATAAAAAAGGAACCAAGAAAAAGACACAAAACACTTTTTCTACTTTTCGAAATGAGAAGAAGAAGAAGAAAAATCCACCACAAAGAAGAAAACTTTTCCAAAATTCAACTGAAAACCATTTATTTATTACTTAAGTGTCTCAAAAGTAAAAGGAAGGATCGAAAGAAAGAAAGAAAAAAAAAAGCCTCTCTTTTTCTTAATTTTTCTTGTTTTATGGTCTTAAGTGTTCATTAACATTTAGTATAAAGAGAGCATAAACAGAGAAAACCGGTCTTTGCAATTACTTAAATTAAACCCCATTAACTTATTAATTTATTCCGATGACAAGTGACGTTGCCAGTCTTTCTCTCAACCTACTAAAACAACTCTCTTCTCTCCTCCTTGTGTTTCTTCAGAGTCACTTTGATAAACAAGGTCCCCCCCCCCCCGCCATTTGCATTAAAATAACTTTCGAATTGAAACATTTCTAACCGGAAATGATGACATTGTTGTCTGACAAAACTTTACTTGGAAACAGAATACCTGCAGGATATATTTTTTTTGCCTTTTTTTGGTTGGCCTTAAGCAGCTATTACACTAGCAACTTTTGATGCAATAAAACGTGCAATGTGACATGCAACTTCCTTGTTTATAGTGTGATATGCAACATGCAACTTGATAAAACTTTCCTTTCAACTAGTGTCAAACTCAAGTCTCATTGAGTTGCACAGGTTCAACTTTGAAGAGACTTTTCAAGTAAACTTTCTGACAAACAACCAATCAGACCATTTGCCCGAAATGACATCAAAACTTTGAATGAATTTCCGGTTTCATGACTTCCGGTTTATGAACTTCCTGTTAAGAGGCTAATCCTAATGGCGTCCTGTAAATAATGCCTGCCTGATATCTGGACGCCATTTTATTTTTCAAAGAGATTTTAAAAACTTGATTGGGAATTAGGTTGCATAGTGTGAAATAGAAGTTTATTACAAAGTTCTAGTTGCAAGTCACATCACAGGTTGCATTGCAAGTTGAATTGCACTGGAGGGGTTGCTCTAGTGTGATACCAGCTTTAAATACATTTTTCAAGTTGCAACATCATAAGCACCAATAGAAAAAAACCAAACTTGGTATTGCTAACCAGAAATGACGACATTGCAAACTTTATTATTTTTAAAACGTTTATTTTGTACAATCAACTACATTTGTAGTTCATCTCGACCACTAAAAGTCGTTCGCCTGTGAATGCTCCAAGTCTTATTTTGTTCAGCGAGCTTAAAACTTTAAGGTAGACGCGTTTTCTTTTTTCTTTCTTCTTTCTTAACAACAAATTTAATCAGTTAAGTTTTAAACATTAGGAAGGCGCCTAAATATGATTAGTTGATTACAGTTCCAATTAAACGTCTAAAAAAAATTATAAAATTTGTCATAGTCTCTCTCTCTCTCTCTCTCTTTCTAACATACATATACAATGATGTTCAGAAAAGTGTTGAAGAAGAACGAATGAAATAAGACTGGAAAATGGTTTAAATTTCTACCTCACCCCCCCCCCTCGACCCACCCTGAAATTACGCTAAACTTATTCCACCAAGTTACTTAATGACCATTAACGAAGGGCACGTGCCCTCCCCCCCCCCCCGTTTTATTATTATTTTAAAAAAAACTCATTTCTGTAATTGTTATAATTTTGCAACTTTTATTATAGTGACGTCAATGAGCCACTAAAAGCTATTTAGGCCTCGTTCACACCCATAAAGTTAATGTAGATTAAGATACAAGGTGGTCACTCTTTCTGTACAAGCGCAGTAGTCTTTACTGCGCATGTGCAGAAATCACTCACTCAACCCCTCGTCCGTTTCGAATTCGCACGTTTGAACAATGCACATGCGCAGTAGAGCCTCTCTTAACGTCATGGTCTGAATCAGTCCTCTTTACTCTCTGCATTTCAGAAAACATCATCCATGATGACAAAAATAAAAGTGTTTTAGAAACTAGAAGAGTAAAAAAATCAAATTGTTTATGACAATTATTATAAAATTCACGATTTTTGTTTTTTGTTCTTAATTTTTGGTCCAACTTGAAGTGAAAAACAAAAATATGAAATATAAAAAGTTTATTTTCAAATGTATTCATCAAGAAACTTCCTTATTTTTAGTGATTCAATTTACACTTCTAGTTTCTAAAAGACTTCTTTCTTGTGATCTTTCTTAGTCTGGTTATTTCTGGAACAAAATTAAGAGAAAACTAGAAAATGTTTTAGAAACTAGAAGGGTAATTTCAATCACTTAAGGATCTTTCAAAATAAGCTTTTTAATATCAGTTTGAAAATGAATTTTTGTCGTATAATAAGTTTATTTTAAATTATCCATTCTAGTTTCTAACATACTTTTTCAAAACGAAATAATAAAAATGATCAATTTCATTAATAATCAGAAAGTAAAAAAAAATAACAATGGATTTTGTGGACAATTGTTGAGATTTTTTTTTCGACCAAAAACAGAAAAAGAAGATTAAGAACAAAAATAACGCAATTAACTGAAGAAAATCTGTTCCAAGTTGTAATAAGAACGAAAAACGCGCCAATGAACACACACAACATACAAATTGTGTGCAGACGCAATTTGGAATTAGTTTTAAGGGGGTCGGTGACCAGTGGGAGGAGGATACAAATTAGAATTAAGACTATAGAAATGAACAGAAGAGTTGGGGGGGGGGGGCTTAAGAATAGGCTCATTTAGGCGAAAACCACTGACAGTGAGTCAGTCAGTGAGTGAGGCTCAAAAAAGTCAACACAATTTTGTACTTCAACTTGACCTCTCAGAACAGAGTTCAATCAATGGGCATTCTTATTAAAACAGAAGAAGGTTTTTTTTATGTTGGTACCCTGCTCAGAGGGTTCAAGTCGAAGTACTTAAATCTGAGCCTCAGTCAAAAAGGGAACTGACTAATCGCCAAACTGAGAAACCATCACATTTTTGGCGCTTATTCAGTTTTATACACATAAGAGTCTCTCTCGTTTATTTTAGCCTCTGTGTACAGCCTTTCATTTTATAGCGCGGCGCGCTTTTCGGCAGCACTTTATAGACTTGTAGTCTACATGATTACCGTTATTTTTTTTTTTTGTAGTTTTAGTGAACCTTGAACCTTAACAAGGGACCGTTTTGGGGGTTTTCGTTGAATTTGACGCTAGATCAGCGCCTTGTATCGCAGCATCCAAAAAACACCATTTTTCATAAACTTGTTTGTGAATTTCATCTTGTAAACTGATTGGGGGTGGATTGAATACCCCCTCCCCCTTTTCCCAATCTCTTCAAAAACCTCCTCGAAACCCTTTTGTGGATTTTGCTTAGAGACTAGAAAGCGAGAGAGAGAGAGAACTCATCCATCTCTCAACCTTCCCACAATCCCCCCTTTAATCATATTCCCCCTATCTCTCTCCTCCTCCATAGAATTATATTCACCCCTTTATCTCATTTTCTACCCAAGTTTCCATTTTCTGCGATACTTTTTTTTCCAAATCAACAATATGATGAGAAAAGAGGAGAAAGAAGATGTGTTTTTTTCGAAGGTGGTTAATGCATTTTGGCAACTGATTAATAACAAATTTCTCTCTAAAGAATGGGATCACACACGCAGAAAAATAAGCAGAAAACAGAAATAGGTTCTCAGCTATATTTCTGCTTTTCTTCGCATTCAACGGTTTTCACACATTACAACAGAGAACAATTTATTAAAAAGAAAGAATAAAATAATGATGGCTACTGAAAGATGCGTTTCTATTGGCTGATAAAATGTAATTTCTGCGTGGAAGAACAGAAAATAATTTCAACTTTTTTTTCTACCTATTTTCAGTCAGATAAATAGATTAGAATTATTCTAATTAGATAAATTCCTTTTTCAATTAAAATAATAACTACAACACTAGCTGAATTTTATAATATTTTCAAGTTGATATTTTTCAAAATAAACTTTTTATGAAAAAATATTGTCTGCTTAGTTTTTAAACTTGTTTATCGTTGTACTGTTTTTTTAAACTAGAAGAGCCACGAAACAAGCTAAGTGTTTTTATAACAATGATATCTTTAAAAATAAACTTTTTATGCCATTTTGAAAATTTCGATTTTCGTAACATTTTCAAAAGGCCATAAAAAGTTTATTTTTAAAGATAACAAACAATCATGCAAAAAACAAAAGAAATTAACCTCTTCTACTCTACTACACTTTCAATTTCTTTTTAAAATAATATATTTTCAATAATCTGAGTGACTGAGCGACGAAATACTAATTTTCAAGCGCTCTTTGCAAATTTTCAAATACAAAGAAATGACCTTTTTTTTAGAGATCGGTGGTCACTCTTGACCATTGTGTTATGAAGCGACCTCTAGTAGCAAATGTAAAATAGTAAAGACTTATTTATTATGGTGGAAATCTACACAGATGGAAGAAGAAAAAACATCGATCAGAAAAGAGAAAGCGAGAAAAAAGCTCATTAAGTGTTTCGCTCACATTTTGAACGACATTGTTAATAATAAGAGCCTTTTTTCTAATCATTCGCAACCTCCCCTTCCCTCACCCCAAAATGCACGCGCGTGTTACACAGAGATAGGAGAAGAGAGAGAGAGAGAGATGACCTCGTTACCATAGCAACCACAGCTGAGAGAGAAATGCTATGCTGGAAGTTGGAACCACCTGAGAACCTAACCCTCTAACCTCCTCCTTCCTTCCTTCCTAAATCTCTATCTCCCTTAGCTAACTCGTAACAAATAAACACCGTCATTCTGTAGAATCACTAGTCAATATAGCTAAACAACAAATTTGAAAGTAAATCTGTACCAAATTAACAAACGCTTAGTAACTAAATGCACCCTTATTTGCTTTCTAAACGAAAACAATAATGGGTGCATTCAGTTACTAAGCGTTTTATAAAGCAGCTCAAGAAGCATCCTCTATTTGTATGAGGCACCTTCCATGTCAATAATTCAATTGTTTTAATCAGTTTGTTAAATTTTGATACGTATGGCGTGCCTTCAAGCTGCTTGACAATTGGCACGCCATACATATCAAAATTTAATGACCAAATTTACTAATTTTTATGAAGACGAATTTGTTTCAACTTAAAGCGAATTAATTTTTTTTAAAGATGTTCATAAAATTCACTTTTCTAGTTTCTAAAATACTTTCAAATATACTTTTTAACTATATAATTAATCCAGTAATCCATTGTTCTGCTTCATTTGCAGATCGCTTACGAAATGGGTTGATTTTTTTGTACTTTACCTAGTAATTGTATAGAAACACTTTGAATTTTTTTGTCCACTGTGAAGTTGCGAACTGGACAAAACAGGCGCGCAAACACACATAGCATTGTTATTAATATTATTATGGATTTTTACTGGACTCCCCCTCTCTCTCTCTCTCTCTAAAAATACCATATATTACAACACATTCCTTCAGATTTTATTATTTGCTAAATAAATTCATTGCTAAGATCCTTATCATGCTAGCTGTCAATCAAAATCTCTATTTTTTGTTGTCTCCTCCCCCCCCCCCCCCTTCAAACCTCCAATCTCTCATTTATTTCATACATAGATAGATAGATAGATAGACAGATAGTTCGTTCTGATATTCATCGTCAATTTTATACGGATGGCAAGATTTTCGATAATAAAATTTAAAATATCGTGAAGATTTTTATTATACTCTATATATCAAAAACAAAAAACCGAAAAATTGAAAATTAACAAAAACATTGAAAAGAATTTCATTAACAGTTTTTACTTTGCCTGAGGCTTTTTTATTTTTTTCTAATTTTTCAATATTTTGATATTTTTCAATTTTTCCATTATTTTTTTCTAAGACAATATTTTCGATTTTTGGATATTTTTCATTTTTTTTTCTAAGACGATAATTATGATTTTTTCATTTCTTTAAAATATTGAACTAATTACGATTTTTTTTTTGTCTAAAGAGAGAAAAATAGTAAAACATATTTTAATATTTTTTCCGTAAAATTTAACTTATGATTTTGTTGAACATTTGCTTACCGAAATCACCAATTGACCGACCAATCAGAAGCAAAAAAAACGTTTTTAAAGCCACAAATAATAACCATAATATTATTTATTATGTTGAAAAATGTCATCATCTTACCTAAAGACAAAAAGAAAAAAAAAGGTTGAAAAAATTAGTTAAAATGTATTTATTTCATTAGTTTGGATATTTTTAACAAAGATTTGAACAAAAATTGAAGAGACTTGAAAGTGTGAGGCTCATCTTTCAAAATAAACTTTTTTATGTCAATTTGAAAATTAAAACATCTTTCTTGCTAATATTTTTAGCTTAACTTCAAAATTTAAAATTACCATAAAGTTTATTTTAAAACAGGTATTATCCATTCTAGTTTTTAAAACAATATCGAATTTCTTTTAAAGACACCGCCACCTAGCGGTCGAAAATATAATAAATTCAATCTATAAACACACTTTATATTGATTTAAAACTTAAAACTAGAAAGAGAGAAGAAAAACCTAAAAAAAAAGACGAAAACTTTGCAATTACGAAATTACTTTTATTTCAGAGTTCTTGTCAAAACTGTATATAATATCTCCCGCCCCCAATTTATAATAAAAAGCGCCACCTATCGAGTAGAAAACATTTAGTAAGAAACCTCCATCTTTGAATTGGTTTCTCTATATTAAACTCAATGCATTATTTATTTCATACCAGTTAAGTTGTTCCCATAATGCATCTTACCATAGCCCCGCCGCCATATATAAGCGAGCATGATGGGAGGGCGGGGGGATTTGAAGCAGAAAAAGAGGACGAAAATCAAGTTTGATGGTGCGCTTAAGCATCAACTCGGCGAGCATAACTTAATAATCGAGATTACATGAAGGGAGATTGTTGTAGTGAAGAAAATGGGGGCCCCCCTCCCCCAATAATAGAAAAAAAAGGTAAAAACTGATACAATTTACGAACAAAACAATATAATCTTTCGAAATAAAGGCCCCCAAGTTTCATTTTTTTTATATTTTCATCTTCAAAACCGACGCCAAAAAAAGATTCAATTACATTTTGAACAAGAAGAAGAAGAAAGAAATTAGATTCAAGTACAAATGGAGTCAGGAGAGTATTTTTTTTGGCTCAGTTTTTATTTGCACCACATGGGGGCTCTGCAATCGCAATCGAAAAAAAATAGGATTGAAATAGAAATTTGTAACAAAAAAAACTCTGTCTATGAAGCTTTCTAGGCCATAGTTAAGTGTGACCAATAGATGGCGCCACTTCAACTTAGCTGTAACTTCTCAATTAGTCAGCTCGTTAAAAACTGCCTGGCATATATGGCGACCGGCAACTTCTAATTGGTTGATTATGTAGTCTGAAGTCACATGCTCCGCCCTTTTCAACGTCAAACCACACAACAAACCAATTAGAAGTTGCCGGTCGTCATAAAAAGGACGGAGCCAACTTCTGTTTGTCCCGATTTCTAATTGCCTGTTTGTGTAGTGGGTGGGTAGCAAAGTAATGGATTTATACCACTTTGATTTGATAAAAATAGGAGGTGATGGATGGGTTGATTGGCATAAGTGCAATTGGTTATAGCGACCTCGGGTGCAACGACAACTCAGCTATAACGGCAACATGGCTTCGACTAACTTGACTTAAGCGATTAATTCATTCAGAAGGTTTCCGCGTTAAGTCGACTACACTTAAGTAGTATTTCTACTGCAACCACGTAGCAATGAATCCACATAGGTAACTCGAATCCATCTAACTCGATGACTTACTGTGCCAAAGCTACGTGTGTGACCAATAGATGGCGCCAACTCGTTAAATTCCTTCTGATTTACACCACGACACAATTAATTATTACACAAACAGCAAAGTACATTGAAGGTTCCCTTTTCATAAAGAGAAATAGAAAGATAGTGAGAACCTGGAAGAGAGGCTACTACTCAATTAAAGCTTAACGACGTCACTCCTGCCGTATACCACATGAAGTTGAGTTACCTCTATGTATGCCCCCCCCCCCCCCCCCGAATACCAACTGGAGGTTGGCATTTCAATAAATGAAGATGTCAGGAGAAAATGACAACGCATGCGCAGTTCAGTTGTCCTGAAATGGCCTAACTAACTCTCTTCTTGTTCCTGATTCCATGGTGAAAAGTAATTCGAGATGCGAAAACAGGACCTTTTTTTTCCTGTCTGTCAAGATACAGGGTTCTGATAAGATTCTCTTTTTCCCCCCCCCATTTTTTTTGTGTTGTTGTTGTTTTTTCTTATGTTTTACACAGGTTTCATAGTTTGGAATTTCAATAGTTTCTTTTTTTTTACAGTAATAAAAAAAAAGACACAACAAGGAAAAAAGAAAATTACTTTTCAGAAATGAAAAAAGGGGAGAAGAAGAATTTTGCACAATTAATTTTAAATTTTTTTAAAAAATAATTATCTTAATCAACTCTGTAATCCAAGTTTCAAAAATAATCTCAAAATTAAAACAGTCGAGCTCATAAGTCGTAACTGAAGACCTCAGAAATAATCAACAGGCACCGTTAAGTCCTCAAAAAAAGTTTGGAAAATACCTCAGAATGAATCTAGTCACCAAGAAGTCCTGAAAAGGCCTTAAAATTAACAACCAATCACGCAGAAGTAGTAAATAACAGCAAAAACACATACAAACTTTGACTTCAGAGAGGAAAAACCTGTAATCAGTGCCGAAGTAACTTTTAGAGCTAAAAATGGCTACCCTCCTACAAGCAGTGCCATCTAACGGCCAATAACATTTATTGTTATTTTGTTAATAAGTATCATAGCTTCTCTAATAAGAAAAAAGATCTATGATTAAAATAAAACATGTTATATTTTTTTGGTCATAAGAGAGACAAAAAGAGAGAAACTAATAAAGAAAGTAACTCTCAGCCAAAAACACGAGAGTAAAAAAGGAGAGAGAGAGAGAGATGCTACTAATTGAACCATTAGGCGATAAAGCATTGTTTTTATGTTTTTTTTTTCTTCAGTTGTTGTCGCACCTCCCCCCCCCCCCCCTCCTCCAACCTCCATAAAAACAAGCAAAGATGACAAACAGGATAGAGACACACACACATTACAATAGGCCTACAATAAGAGGAACCACACACAAAACAAAAAAACGACGAAAATTTCGTACAAGAAAACAACAGACAAGAAACACAAATCTAATTTCCAAAACTGAAACCTCTTTTTTTTTTAGTTTTCGTCCACATCCACCCCCCCCCCCCCCTTTTTCTTTTGGTTGTCGCAACAAAAATGTTATTTTTTTTTACCTAAAACTCAACAAAATAAAATAAAAATTCCATACATTTCTTTAAGTAATTTAATATCAAAGTAAAAGATTTGAGATAAAAGATTAAAAACAAAGAGAGAGAGAGACAAGAAGGCAACTTAGGGCAGCACCACAAGGACCACTTGGTGGCGCCACTTATACCTCGTTTCCACTATACACAAATTAACTGCAGTTACAATAACCAAGGTTATAATTAACTGCAAACAAGCTACAAGTGAGACTTTTGTATGTTTCCATTTCTTTTTAACACATTTAAAATTGTGGTTAAATGATTTTGCATCACTTCCTGTTAAACAACTGTGCATTTTGTAAAAAAATGTCACCTATTCACCAGTTTTGTTTGTAGGCTAAATTTGTTTGAAAACAGGAAGTGACGTATTTAACCATTCAATAATGGTGGTTAACCACATTAGGTTTAAAAAAAAAGTTTGGTCATTTTCAAACTCGCATCAAAAGTTTATTTTGAAAGATACCTATTAAATGACTCAGCAGCAATCATTCTAGTTTCTAACAAACTTTCAATTGCTTCTTTAGTGTTGTTGAATTTCTTAAAAATTGCTTCATTTCTAAAGCAATTGAGGAGGACTTGTGTGCGTTTTATAGTTCCTTAGCCTAAGCGCTTTTGAAGAACCGCTTCCAGCAACAATATTTGTATGACACACCATTCATGTCATAACAAAGAAGCGGCTGTGTCCAGCTGGAACGATTCTAACTGAGACAATGCTAAGGGTTGAAGGTGGAGGCTAGCAGTGACGTGGCGGTTAGCGAAAAAACGAGCGGTTAAATAGCAAAAAGCACATGCTACTGAACCGGAAATGGAGCGTAGAAAAAAAAAAACGATCGCAAATTATTTAATTTTTGCTTTTTAAAACTTAAAATTGTAAATTCGTTTTTTTGCGCTATTTAACCGCTCATAAATGCGCTTTTTTATAGTACCAGCGCGTCACTGCTAGCCTCCACCTCCAACTCTTGGCGTCGTCTCAGTTAGAATTGTCCCCCAACTGCAACACACACCAAAATAAGCCGAATTTTGGGCTTTTTTTTAAAGAAAAAATCAAATATATTTTTTTGAGTCAGGTTAAATTATATAATATAAATCATAAAAACTACCATTTCATAAAACAAATATTAAAAAACATTAAAAATGTTGTTTTAACTGGTCAACAATTTTCAATAAACACAAGAGGGAAGATTGGAGGGGGAAGGAGGGGGGGGGGGGGAGAGAAAACCACTTTATGAAATAACATTATAAGAGAGGGGAAAAATGGAAGAAATAAATTGTGTCGACAGAAAAAAGTTAAAAATGTCTTCCACCAATTTAACAAAACTACAAAAACAATAATAAAAGAAATGTGTAGTAATAATTTTTTAAAGGTTGTTTTGAAGAATGTAAAGAAAAAAGCAAAAAAAAAAAAAAAATCCTCATAAATGTGTCATTTTCAACAATTTAACCAACGAAAAATAATAAGAAAGGGTTAAAAAAAAAATAAGTTATTTTTGTTTAAATGTAAAGGAAAAACCTCAAAAATGAAAAACTTAAAATTGTTGACACCAGTTAATTATATATTATGGTTATAAAAAAAAATCATCTTCAGAAGAATGTTACTTTTTTGTTGTTGGTTTTGAAGAGAGAAAAAAACAAACATTTTTATGTAAAAATCCATAAAAAAAATAACGGAAAAAGCATTTTTTATGTAAAAAAAACCCCACTGAAGTATTTTTAAAGTTCATTTATGGGTGAGCGCAGTCGACAGTTGAGTCGGTCAGAATGAACAACAGTATGGCTTCTTCCCATTGTAAGATGAATCTTGTGACGTCAGAGGGGTTAACACAAAAGCTTCACTTTACAGGCATCTATCTATTTCTTTGGCTCCGCCCTTTTATGAACGTCATCAATTTCTAATTGGTTAGTTACTTGGTCTGATGTCACATGCCCCCACCCTTTTTATTTCTAATTGGTTGATATTTGGTCTGACGCTCATAAAAGGGCGGATCCAAAAAAATTCTGAAGCTGTCTACAGATGCCTGTGTTCTCTCTTTTAAATTCACATATTTTTCTCCAAAATGGCTACTTTTAGCCCAAAGTTGCCATCTTTTTTTCATTTTGAATTTGATGCAATTTGTCATCATTACTAAAAATTCTTTATCGAATTTTTCTCCGTTTTTGTTGCTGTTACAATTTGATGCTGTGTGTGTTTAATAAACGGCAATAGAAAACGTGACTTTTCTAAATTTCGACTAGAAGAGAGCTAAGAGGGGGAAGGTTGAGGGAGTTTGGTAGGTGAGGCTAAGGGTGAGAGAATCCCAGAAGAGTTGAAAAACGAAGCCAATATGATGACCCCCCCCCCCCCCCCTTTAGAAAAAAAAAGTTTTATCATTAGGAGAAAGATGGAGAGAGAGAGAGAGAAAAAAGTTGGATGTCAAAAGTTTGAAGGAGTTTTAATGAGCAATTTCCCGTCTTTGTAACCGAGAGCTCCTTTTCTAGTCTATAATGATTTTTTTTAATCTTTTTTTTTTTTTTGTTAATTCCTTTTTTCTGTTTTCTGTGATGGAGAATTGAGAAGAAAGGGTTTTTTTTTTAGCTCAGGTTTTCTCTCTCATAAGTCCTATAGGTGTGTGTTTTTTTGCCCTCTGTTTATTAGGATGAAGTGAAATGACACTCAAGAGTGTAAAAAAGGGCTCTTCTTATAAAGATAATTACTTCAGTTTTCTCTTGAGAGGAAAAAGAAGAATAGAAATGATTTTTTTAACGAAAAATACAAGAACTTTATCAAGAAAATTAAGGGCTCATTTTAAAGTGTAAACGACCCCTTCTTTTCGGTTATTTCTAGTCTTTCAAGGAGTCAAAATTGAAGAGAGAAACTTTTAAAGCAGTAGTGTGCTTTTATAAACTATAGTTGTGGACTATCTCAATTACTTAACAGTAGTTTCACGTTGATATTTTAAAATAAGCTTTTTTATCAAGATAAATTTATATAAAAAACGTAAAGTAACTCCATGTTAGAAAGAAGAAAAAAAACGGCCAAAAGTGAGTGAAGAATCGTCTGCTTTTTGTAGCTAGAAGGAAGACATCTTGCTTTTAAAATGTCATCCATTTTTTTCTTCTGTGTAACTGAAGCACTAAGTACAGTTTGCGCCATCTATTGGCCACACTCAAGTTATCATGAGTTAATGTCACCAAAAGATCACTTTTCTTCATTTGTTATTTTTTTTTGTGGCTTTTTTAAGCTGGGTACAGACTGACAATTCTAGCTTGTCAATCCAGGGCTTGTAAATATTCACATTTATTCATTTTTTTTTTTGCATTGATGAGAAAACAAGCAATTAGTTAAAAAGTTAAAACTTCGCTTCGTCATCAATATACACCTAGTATTTGTTAGTTTTGTCCATAAAAAATACCTACCAATCATCCCTAAGAAAATCCTCCTATAAGAAGAAGAACATTAACTTTGTTTTCCAAGAATATAATCAAACACGGAAGACAATTCAATTCTGAAGAAATAAGTTCAGAAAATTTTTAAAGAATCGACGATTTTCAGAAAACACAAAATATTAAAAACGCTAAGAAAAAACAAACAAAATGCTGGGAACATTCAAAAAGTTCCACATCAGAAATACCCATCAGCAGCGACACCTACAACAGCCTCTCTCTAGCCAATATTAAAAAAAAATCCAAAGGTGTTTGGCTTACATCTAGCCTCGATGTCATTAAAAACGTAAAATAAAAACCTTCCGCCAAAAATGAAAAAAAGGCATGAACAGAATACCACTCTTTCGGAAAAATAATGATGCGCAACTCCCTTGCAAATATAAAGGTGCCCCATTATGGCGTCTAAACACTTTATATAGTATAACGGAATTGACGCCATATATGTACACACATTTACTTAAAAAATTTAACATATTCACTATAGTAGGGGCCTTATACCTTGTACTCACACATGAGTTAAATGAATTCAAATTAAATGTGTTTAGGTGTGAATTATACGGAATCCAGTTAAGGACATGGACCCAAATAAAAATTGACTTTTACTATTAATATTTTAAATTAAAATACTAAATCAATATTTTACTGTCAATAGTTTTTTTTAAATTATATTTAAGTATTAACTCGAATATTTTCAGATTATTAACTGAATAAATTGAATTCGACGACATATTCTTTGTTTACCCTTCACAGAGGGCTCTGTAGAACGTGTTTAATATTTAAATGCATTTAACTGTGTATGTGTGTCGAAGGTATAAGTTAATTAGTCATTTTCATTTCATGCAAATTGCATGACGGTAGTTAAGTGTATATAACATTGGTCACCCATTGTTTTTGGAGTCTGTAAAAGCATAGTACAAACAGGGCGATATTCGCCAGAAACATTATCGCCAGCAATGTTTCCCGCCGACTGGAGACATGTTTGCTTGATACAAAGCAAAGTATCCAATGGCTAGACAACAAAAACTGTTGTGCTTGTTTCCCCACTTCAAATGGAAAACATGGTTCAGTCAGTACCTAGAAGCGAATACAAATGCGACTGACTGACTGACCATATACAGTACCACATGTGGTCAGCATTGCAGAACAGAACAAACAACAGATACCCAATTCGGTTTGGATGTGCAACTTTCACTGGCTATATGTATCCAGATACCAAGTCGCTGTGTCTGGCGATTATTTTGCCCCAGTCTGTCTGTATTAGGCTTAAATGAAGGCTAACAGTATAGCAAATTCACCTGACAGCAGGATTCTCTGCTACATATATACTTGTATATCAGCAGTAGGATTTTTTTAATCCCCAGGAACACATTTCAATGCATTTCAATAAACGCTTCTTCTGAAAGTCAGATTAGACACATTTTGTCATTACATACAATAGAGGTATTTGAAGGTGGTAAACTACAAGCAGAAAAAAAAGGTACAATGGTAATCCCTCCCTCTATCGTCAGGTGAATTAACAACTTGTCAAAAGAGAAGGAGGAGGAGGAGGAGGATGTCACCCGATAAACGGCTAAAAGAGAAGCCAACTTTAGCTGCCAATCAACCCAACTAGGTCCCCCCCAAAAAAACCTCCAATACTTATTATGAGAGAGAGAGAGTTTGTATGAAAAACTCAACTGAAAAAAGAATCCTTTACCTAAGGATCATTCCAAAAGTAAACCAGACTGACAAAAACAAGCATTTTACACGCGACCAAAAAAGACCAAAGTGTCTCTCCCCCAATTTTTGGTCTTGGTCTTCATTTTTGAAGTCCATTCTCACGGACTTTTTAAGTCTTCTCAAAAACAGGGCTCGAGTCAAATGGGAACAAAATAAAAGGCAACAAACAAGCTTGACTGAAGAAAAAAAAATGATCCAAACGGACACAAAAGCCATTTTGAAACAAGCAGCAGCAGCAGGCAAAAGGGGAACCTTTCTTTTTTCTTGTTCACAACAAACAAAACTTTAAAAGGTCTTCCTCTCTCCCCCCCCCCCCCCCTTAAACAGGGAATCCTTTTCTGTTGTTGTGAAGAAGAAAAAAAGCATCAGAGAGAAAACTCCAATCATTCCAAATGATTGACCCTGAATAAATTGTTGCAACTGGCAACATAACGGAACATGGCAGATGGGAGGAGGACCGGGACATGTTTAAGGGAGTAGGGGAAAGATGGGTGTTCTGTAGATATATAGGAACAGGAAAAAGACGAACGGAACACTCTGTGAATTTCTGATTCCATAGAAAAAGAACCAGGATGGGGGGAGGGGTTGGAGAGAACACCAGCAATAGAAACTCCAGAAGAAGGAATCGAACCCACCCTAAGCCCCCTTCTTAGTTTCCAAAAAGGGGGGCGGAGTTCCATCTTCCAAAAAGTTGAAAAGTCAAAACTTTGTACCAAAAAAAGACTCATTGAATCCAGAAGTCCAGAAGGTTTATTTTGCAAAATTGTTAACAGAGGAACAAGTCAAATGGAACAAACATTATGGGATCATTGCCTCCTCCTCCTAAACACCAAATTCAAGAAGAAAACTTAGCACTTGAAACATCAACTTGAACCCTTCTAAGCAGGATTCCAATACTGAAAAAAGGGATTTATTACAGAAACGTAATAGTGAGACCTTTATGTGACAAAAACTGTCATATTTAGATCATAACCTTGTAAAAATGTGACCATCATATCGTATGATGCCAGTGCATATGATCAATCATTTTATATTATCACTGGCAGAAGTAGGGTTGGGTGTGATACATCTTAAAATGACCTAACATAATCTACCAACCCATTATAGTAAACAGAGGGAGCCACTTGTGTTATACTCTCATATAGAATTTGATTTCTCTCCTAATTATCACATTATATTTGTCCAACTAATGAAAATTACATTTGTTAATTTCACCTTAAATTGAAATTTTCAAAAGTTTAATAATTTTCGTCAAGTGGAAACCGGGTCTTAAAAATGAGCTCTACACAAGACAAAAATGGCTGCTGATTGCACAAAAATATCTTGATTTTTTTCCTCTCTCTCTCTCACTCTATTCTTTGATCAGTGCGCTAACAAAATACCATAACATTACTTTAATATTATAGGGATTTTTATACACCTTTAGGGCAATAACAAAGAGACAGAATGGAATGGACACCATAACCAGAAATTAAGACCCAAAATTCAACTATATAAACCCAATAATCATCATCACCACAAAAAAATGGATGATAATTTCTTCTGGATCCATAGGATTGGGGTTTTTTATTTTTGGAAAGGGGGAAGGGAGGGTCTTCCCTTTTCTGAAAACAAAAATATGCAATTTCATCCCACTTTCAGTTGTGAACCAAAACCTCTCTCTCTCTCTCTCTCTCTCTCTCTCTCTCTCTCTTAAAACATAAAATTATATCATTGCTGACAATTGAGAAAAACAGAACAGGAAACGACGGTGAAGAAAAAAAAACCCCTTATAATCATCATATGGATGGAGAGAGAAAAGGCCACAATTTAACTAAAGAAATGAAATCCTCCTCCTCCTCCTCTTCTCCCTTAAAACTTTTTTCTTTCTTTCCATTTCTTGTGGGCTTACATATATGTTACAGTCAAAGTGCGGAATCAGTCAATCTGCACATTGACTAAGCAATCTGCAAAACAACCAACCTCCTGCTAGTGAATCTGCAAAAAATTCAACACCTAAAATGTATTGAATTTTGCAGATTCACTAGCAGCTTAGTGGTTTTGCAGATTGCCTAGGCATTCTGCAGATTGACTGATTCCGCAGATTGACAGTAACATATATATATATATATACTGTATAATGTGTGATGCATTTTATACCCTCATAACATAAAAACCGTGAAAGAGGATCCACATTGCTCCATAAAATTATAATAATAATAGAACACAAATGTTACAATAATACGTCATCAGACTCATCACTTGTTGCAACAATAGTGCTCACAAAAAAAGGAACATGAATTAATATGTTGGAGCTAATTTGGGCTGGCAATTTAAATGAAAAACGCCCATATGGCTTTGTTTGTGGGCCTCATGGATCTGTTTGGGCTGAAAAAAGGCCAGTTCATGAGTTTTGTAGACCGGCTTGGTGGTGGTCACGGCTCACTAGAAAGTTTTGTGTGCTGGACTGTTTCTTGGCTAGACACACACCTCAAATATTTATCTATAATGAATAGTTTGCATTCATTATACAGAACCGTCCCTGAATATTCACTGAAACCGTTCACTAGCTGCTTGGCCTCAAATGAAGAAAAAACGACGAAGAAACTTAACTGACGACAATGAGTGTGGTCCGCCGTTGTTGTTGTTGTAGTTGTTTGTTGGCCACCCTTCTTCTTCCAGTTGTACCAACACAACTAACAAGGAATTAATATTTATCGCGTTAAGTCAAAATCTGTCTTAACTGACCATAAATTTACAAACAGTTGTTTCTCTCTCTCTCTCTCTCTTTCTATCTTCTTCTTATCTACTTCTATGTACTCTTTAAAATTTATATTAGAATTTATTTGTCAGACGTTTTTTCAGATGTTTTTTTTTTGAAGCAAGAAGAGAAAAAAAAAAAAACAAGTCAGTAATAAAAAATAAAACAAGTCCAATAAAATCGGACAAAAATAATAAATCAATCAAAAGACAAACACAGTGTGTCTATAGGAAGAAATTTATTATTTGATATGACAATTTGGACACATCGTAATAATTATGTCGTTCATTTTCAAACAAGGAGCTGCTGCTGCTGCTTCTCTTCTTCTTCTTCTAATTATTAATTAACCCCTTTTAATTTTCGAAATGTTCCCCAATCATTACAGGGTGTCTCACTAAATTATGTATTGACACACACAGTGTAATTTGTCTGATCTGAATCCCCCAACTATAAATGGAATAACTGGCTTGGATTTCACTCTGTTCTGATGATGTGTCATATATTGTAAAAACAGACTAGAGTATTCAGCAGCTTTTACTAAATTCAATACTCCAGAGTAAGCAGCTTTCAAGAAAGGATCACTCTTTATCTAGCGAGTAAGAGCTATTTGCTACTCCAATAGGATCACTTTCAAAGTAGCCTAATGCTTGCTTATTTCGAGAGTGAAATATTTGCTCTATGATTATCTTTGGAAAGTTTGGAGTGCACTGCTTTTGTACCAAATTTAAGAGTGGATGGACCTGTTTTGCTCCAAAATCAAATTACGAGTATTATTTTCAGATTGAACTATTTGCATAAAAAACAAATCTAGAGTCATTTACTTGCTTTAAGATCGCTTTGGAGTATACTACTTGCACTAAGATGTTTTCAGAGTGACGCATTTGCTCCAGAATACAATCAAGAGTAATCTACTTACTCTAAGATCACTTCCTAGTAGTGTGCACTGCATGCACTAAGGTATTACACCAAAATCAAATGAAGAATACTCTCTTTTTGCTCTAAATTCATTTTGGAGTACACTGCTTGCTCTAACCTATAGTAAAATGTTAACTAGAATATATTTCCAGAGTGATCTTTCCCTGTTTGCTCTAATATATTGTCACAAGAGCACTTTTTCTTTGTTTAAAAGCAGTTTGAGAGCAGCAATATGTCTGTATATTTGCCTCATGATAATATCATCTTCCACTGAGTAATTTGATTCCTTCAATAATAATAATAATAATAATAATAAACATAATCCACACTCTGAAGATTATTCCAACTTTGAATGTTAAAAAAAAACGTCGAATAAACAAACGTTTTCTTTGATTCAAATGTAGACCAACCACCCTAAAGCACCCAATTGTGTCGTAAAGAGAGATTTGCCCCGTTTCTACCCTCTATGACCTGATCAAGACCCTGAAATTTTGATTGAGTTGCCTATTAAACATAAATAAACGTATCAAAACACACAAGGAAACCTTAATGAAACGTCGTCTTTGTTCTTTTAGATTTCTCTCTCTCTCTCTCTCTCTCTCTCGTGTGTTTTTGCTTCGAGAGATTATTTAAAACCATACAAAGATCAACTTTTGTGGCTTTGGATATTTTTTTTTGTTGTGTGTTTTTCATGCTGGGGATAAAAAAAACGTCCATAAAAGAACACCCACTGAGAGACGACATTACAAAACAGAAAGAAAAACGTTCAGATCAGCTGAGAATCTGTTGGAAGGGCGGGAAGTCGGGTGGATTCTAACTATACTGATGATAATGCGATTCCACATTCAACGAGGCTAACTAATCTCAAGTGGACCTTCCTTCTTTATGTATTTGGTCGAATTTTTAGAAGAAAATTTACCATTTCAATCTCAACTTGAACCCTCTGAGTAGAGGTTTCCCCAATCTAGAAAACAAAAGCAATGTTTAAGGTAGTCAATTATAACAATTGTTTTAATGCAACTGAATCAGCGCGCACCAAACTGAATAAACGCTAGCAAATTTGGCAGTTATTCAGTTTGATGTTTAATTTGAGGCTAATACCTTGTACACAGTCATGAGTTAAATGAATTGAAAATAACTGTGTTTAGGTGAATTATACGGAATCCAGTTAAGGACACATGAACACCAAACAAAAAGTGACTATTATTAATATTTTAAATTGAAATACTAAATCAATATTTTGTCATATTTAAGTATTAATCTCAATATGTTCAGATTATTAACTGAATAAATTGAATCCGACAACATATTGTATGTTTGGCCTTCACGGGGCACCGTAGAACACGTTTATTATTTAAATGCATTCAGATTAAAAAGGTGTGGGTATACTAGGTATTACTGAGTTTTCTTGATTGATAAGTTGAATGAATATGGTTCCTTTTAGCCTCTATGTACAGCTTCATGCCTTATTGAAAGCTAAATTATTTTAGTTATCGGATCTTTGACAGTTTTACACTGTTGGCAATTTGGCGCTCACGTTTGCTCCAATCGGCGGCGTTCAGTTTGAGATTTGTTTAATTAAGCGCGTATTGGCGTTTGTACAATTTTAGCACTAGGATCAGCGCCACCAATTGGAACCCCTTCTCTCCTCAGAAGGTTCAGATTGAAAGTTCAAGTGCCAAGTTTCCTTTTTCTTGAATATGATCCTAATAATTCCTAATTAATCTTTTTTTTCAAAAGACGTTTCTTCTCTTCAGAAAGAAAAAAAGAGAATAAAAACAATTAAACTTTCTTATCTGAGTGTCAGAGAAAATGAAATGAAAACCCAAAACTTGTAATCTAGGAGGAGGAGGAGGTTAAGACGGAAAATGGGAGAAATGTATCCCCTCCCTCCCCCCTAAAACAAATAACATGACCACATTGAAAAAATAAACCACCAGAAGAAAAAAACATAACACAGAAAAATGCTCTTTCTAAAGACCCTGTTTACACTTGATGAAAATTGGCGGTTTAGACTGTAATGCTGTAAAATGAGCTAATAATGCATTTCCATTAGTTGGACAATACACCTCATCCCCCATTAGGAGAGAGAAAATTCGTTATGACAGTACAAATGTGGCTCCCACCTATTCACTACAATGGTTTGCTTTATTATGTTAGGTCAAAAGAAGTGAGAAAACCCCAAACACCCTACCACTTTATCTAAACCAGAAATTAGTCATTTCTCGTCAATATTTATAGTGCTATGGTGCTCTTTTTAGGTAAAGATGTAATTAAATCAATGCTACAACTAATTAAAATGCATTATGTTACCTGAAATAATGAATAATTAAAGAAAAGGTTAAAATAGAAACCTGACAAAAATCAACGAGAAATCTAACAATGGTGACCAGAATGATCTTCACAAGTTGAAAGCAAATTCAACGATAGTTGAAATTACAGTAAACCCCCCCCCCCTCTTACATTGAACACGGGTCGATTAATCTTTGCCGTACTCGCTCGGGCATGCATGGTAATTACCCGTCAGTGGATAATACCGGATCACCACTATAATTACCGCGTTCAGCACTGTATCTGGTAGCGCTTCACTTCCTAGGAACGTATCTCGAGTGCTAACTGGGGTTATTAGTGAATTTCCAACTTACTCTGAACCAACGTGTGGTTGGTATCACAGAGAATAAATGTTTATTTTGACGATGCATTTTTCTATGCTGCATTTCGACTAAATCTGTTCCTCTGCCACATGCCCTCTTCAAATTCAAATTCAAAGCTTTCTTGAAGCGATTATTTGTACATTTTCATCCTCCTCCTCATTTTAAATCAAGTGGAAAACAGGACCTTAAAAGTTTTTTTTCTTCCAAAAAAAAAAAACTTGACTAAATGATAAACTTTTGACACGACTGAGATACAATCCAATGATAAAAAGTCTGACATTCTGAAAAAAATGGACCATTTTTCTTGTTTGGCTTATTATTAAACACAATGACAACATCCAGTTTTCAACACTGAAATCATCATCTTCCTCGTCATAACCACCACATTCCCCCCCTTATAACAACCCCACATAAACACACACTCATTACATACAGACATTGAGATTTAACAGACACACATTCATTTGAACAGAGGGAAGAAGAAGAAAAAAAAACTCAACAAAACTTCAGAAAGAAAAAGAGAAAAAAAACACAGATGATCATCAATTTGAGAGAAAAATAATCAAAGAATTGCACTGTGTTTCGTTCGACGGTCATTCAAGTCTCCCCCCCCCCCCATTCATTGATTCATTCGAAGCCAATTTCATAAACAACACATAGTTGACATCAAAACCGGAAGTCAATACTCCCCATTAGATAAACACACACCACTACACTTATCTGCATTTTTTATTTAAAAAAACAACTTTATTTGAAGTTGTTTAGAAACTAGAAAGGGTAAATAACTATTTTTCATTTTTGATATCTTTCAAAATAAAATTTTTATACAACATTTTTTTAAAAAAATCAATCAACTGCTTATAAAGTTTGGTTATTTTCATTAAACTGACATAAAAAGTTTATTTTAAAAGATATCAAAAACATGACAATTACTCTTCTAGTTTATAAAATACTTTCAACTGTCGAATTTTTACCCCTAACCTCTAACGAGGTTTTTATTTAACCAAATGACTAATAAGTCTATAACAAATAATTTGACATGCAACGCCATCTAGTGTCAGATTTCAGCACTAATGTCAAGTGTACCCGCGCGCATCCACAGAAAGAGAGAAAGCACTGAGAAGCTTCCTCCTCCATGTTTGAAAAAATGTTCACACTGACACATCTATATTATAATAACAACTGGTCATAAATCTCCATTTCCAGTTTTCATTCCACACCCCCCCCCCCCACCTCCCTCTTTTACTCTTCTAGTAAAAATGCTTTTTTGTTTTTATAACCAAGTTGTAAGCATTTGTGTGTGTGAGGACAAAAAAAAAACCCACCCAAAAATCCTCACAGTCATTTTACACAGTTAAGTGTAGGAGGAGGAGGAGGAGGAAGAGGCTAAGTTTAAAAAAAAAATCAAAGGAACACTTTTATAACAGTGATCATCATCATCATCATCATCTATGAGGGCACAACAACAACAAAAAAAGGTCCATAAATTACTTTTACAAAAAGCATCATTTCCAACAGAAGACTTTGAATGAAACCTCCTAATTATCAAGAATGTGTAAAAAAAATGTAAAAGTGGTGGAGGGTGAAGAGAGAGAGAGAGAGAGAGAGAGAGAGAGGATAGGATATATTTAAAAAAAAGAGGGACTGAGAGAGAGAGGGTCAAGCCCCAATATTCTATTAACAGGAGGACAAGACACTAAATAAAAGAGGTTTTACCTTAGATGCCAAATCAGTCATATTATAAGTGTAATTTCTAGCCTCATTTTTATTTATGGTGGTCAATTGAAGAGAGTTTTGAAATAAAACCAACCCCTTAATTTATATATAAAAAACAAGTAGCTTCTCTCTCACTCACTCACTATATATATGTTTATTATAACAATAATACCTTGCAGCAAATTACTAACTTACATAAACAGTTTAAAATTCATTTAGAAAAGGATTTATGACCTTTTTTTACACATAGAAAAAAAAGATGGTTGTTTGTGTGTATGTAGTGGGGATCTTGCTCAAAAGAACTTCACTCACTGTTTAAAATTATTTTTGGAAGTCATTTTTAAAGTTCTAGTCAAGTAGACAACTGAAATGGGCTCCCGTCAATGAAGAAATCCCATCCCATCTGGTCAAGCAGCACAGACCGTACTGGGCTCCCGTCAATGAAGAAATCCCATCCCATCTGGTCAAGCAGCACAGACCGTACTGGGCTCCCGTCAATGAAGAAATCCCATCCCATTTCGTCACATTCCATAGAAAAGGATGGGATTAATGGGATTCAAGGGGATTATGTGACGGGAATGTGAGGAACCACCTAACCTAACGTGTTTGCTTACTACTACTACTACTAAGTATTTTTAGAAACTAGAAGAGTAAATGAATGAGCTAAACTGATTTTCATCCTAATATCTTTTCAAAATAAACTTTTGGTATAAACTTTTGTATTTCACTTTTTCGAAGTTTGAGGAATTCTTTTCGTCAAAAAATTGACTCCCATTCTCCTCCTCCTCCTCCCATGATTAGAGAGACAGAAAACCCTTTCTCACTTTAAAACTCAAAAACGGGGTTCCCCCATTTCCTCTTCTGTTTTTTATTTTCATGTAATACATGAACCCATAAAGAACACTTCAGGTCATTCCCATTCCATTTCTCCCCACACCCCCACCCACCGCACCCCGCCACAAAACACACACTCAAAACAAAACCAGGAAGAAGTAATTGAGCTCAAAAAATAAACCTGATTCTTGAAAATACTATTACAAAGTAAATTCTAAGAAATGGATTAAATTCGAATCTCAAAACAAAAAGTTTTAAAAAAAATTAAGCCTAAAAACGGGTTGAACGAACGTCCTCAAAATCGAAATCATTTTTATTTTGCACATTAAACATAGTGACGACTTAGACGCAAGAGGGCGCCACTGAAAGCAAACTTCCTTTCTAAGTGGAAAAAGCATTCTCTTTTTTCTTCCCATTCCTTTTCGTAACTTCTTCGTATGGCGAACTTTGAAATATTGTAAAGAAAATATAAAAGATGTCATTGTTATTTTACACCTGTTCGCGAACACCACTATTAGAATATTGTTCACCAATTTGGAATCCTTTTCGGGTTTAAATCTAATACCTAAAATAGGAAAGAGGCAGCAGCAGCGTAGGGTCCCCCTGCAAGATTTGTTAAAGCTCAGCGTAACCCCCCCTCTCTCTCATGCTAAGTGAACTTCATTCAGTGGGAATCGCTAGCAAACGGGTAGTGCTGAGAAAAGCCTTGCCCTTCCTGAACGCTTGCTAGCTGCAGAGATGATTCTTTATTACTAGAACCCCCCCCCCCCCCCCCAATATAAGTAGACGTGGCCGTCAAAAGCTTATTAAGCCAGGTCCACACGTAACATTTCGTACAACGATTTTGTCTGCATACAATAGTTTTCAGCACCGTTTTCCCCCACTTCGTTCTGCAAAATCCATCGAAATCCTACTCGGCAAACACTGTTTTAGCACCAAAATGGAAGAAAAACTGTGCAGGTCACAGTTTATTATTTCCACGCAGTTCACATAATTGCGTAAGCAGTTTTCTTTGTCCACGGTCTTGAACTGCGCAAACAAAACGTCGCGTGTGGACCGGCTTTTAAAAGAAATCAGAAAACTTAATGCCTATTTTTCCAAATACAATACGTACGAAATTCCCTTCCGATAAAATAGTTTTGTTTTAGGACGAATTCAATTTGACAATGATGTTTCGAAAACCTTTGTCTAAATGGCAATCATTTATGATTAGAAAATATCCACCCTTTAACCAGATGGCTCTCAACCTGGTTGCACGTCAACATCGAACCACACAACAAACCAATTAGAAGTTGCCATAAAAAGAGAGGAGCCAACTTCTGTTTGTCCCGATTTCTAATTGCCTGTGAACTGAACAGATGAATTGAATAACATAGAAAGAAATTGCAGATCACACATAATTTCGACGGTTTTAACGGAAGAGGGCGCCACTTAAAGCAAACTTCTCTCTCTCTCTCTCTCTCAGAAGTCCGAATCGTCTTTTTCATAATTCTCAAAACCGATGAAAAAAGAAGCAATAAATCATTAAGTAGCTAATAAATAAATATAAAAAAATAAACTTGTTCTAAAAAAGAGAGATCAATTTTTTTTTTTGGTTTGGTTCTCCTTTTCTTGTTCTTTTATACAATAATAATACATCACGACTAGACTTAAGGGTTTTCATGTTTTCAGATAATCCTCGACTGGATTAAGTCACCGCCGCCGCCGAGAACCCGATTTAAATTGTCAAACTTTTTTTCTTTTAAAAAAACCCTAAGACAAGAAAAACGAAAATTCGATTCTAGTTCAGTTGTCTTTTTTTATTTGTGTATTTTTCAGTTTAGATTTCAGAATTTCTGTCACGTAAATCTATTGTTATGCCACTTGTTGTTGTTGTTGTCTTTTCAATATAGAAAAAAAACCAAACCAAAAAAAAAAATCAATTTTACTTACAAATGAAACAGAATTGATTCTGAAGGCTAAATCAAGAGAGAGCTAAAGAACTTTAAACTTGAATATTTGTAAACGCTTTAATTCTTGTCCCCATTTTATCTCTGAGCTAGTTTTCATTTGTGTCCAGTTTATTTCTTGACCACTGGATCATTTTTTCTTTCTTTGAGTCCCATTCAGACTTAATCGTGCTCGTACTCGGTGAGGTGGCTCGTCGATTAGCCCGAGCAATGGTGGACGGACTCACGATCCAAGTTCGCTCGAGTAATGCAAACCAGAGGCTCATCTGGCTCCACTTCGTATCGGTTCACCAAAGAAGTGGCTCTTCAAGACTTGCAACAGTTTCGTTAAAACTCGCGCCGTACTCGTAGCATTTCTCCCAACAACCAGTACAGGATATTAAAACTTCCGTCATTGCTCATTGGATCCGCACCGGAGTCAAAGCCTCTCGAGTAACTGAACTCTCAATCCTCAAGTTGACAAAAAAGCCGATGAGCCCGATACTTCAACAAGGGCCAGAGTAATCTTGTATTACCTGTATTTTAACCCTTTCAGAAATGAAATTAAGAGAAACTAGACACTGTTTTAGAAACTAGAAGGGTAACTCAATCACCTTCAAAATAAGCTTTTTTAAGCAGGTTTAATTTTGTCTATAAAAAGTTTATTTTGAAAGATACATAAACATGAAAATAACTTTTAAAGTGATTGAGTTACCCTTCTAGTTACTAAAACAGTTTCTAGTTTGTCATAATTTCGTTCCTGAAAGACAGAGGAGAGGCCACGTTTACATTTTTAAAATACATAGTCTGTAATACCTTTGTACACACATCAGTTAAATGAATTCAAATTAAATGTGTTTAGGTGTGGATTATACGGAATCCAGTTAAGGACACGTCAACCAAATAAAAATTGACTTTATTATTAATATTTTAAAATTTAAATACTAAATCAATATTTTGTCATTATATTTAAGTATTAATCCCAATAATTTGAGATTAAAAACTGAATAAATTAAATTCGACAACATATTGTTTGTTTGTCCTTCACAGGGCTCTGTAGAACACGTTTATTATTTAAATGCATTTAAATTATATCAGGTGTGTGTACTAGTTATAAGTATAAACCAAAAAAAACTTCATTATTCAATATTTTTATTATTAAAATTATAAAAAAAGAGTAGAATCGACACTTTTGTTAAAATAAACACGAATAGAAGCAGAGCCCAGGGGGGGTCTCTGAATATCTAATCACAAGTCAAAAGAGAGTCAAAAGAGAAAAGACACAAGAAAATCGCCTTCAATTCCCCCCCTCCCCCTCCCTTAAACCCCTTTAAGACAAATACCTCCTCCTCCTCCTCCCTCTAATTATATATTAAAAAAAGAAACCACTTTTTGAGTGGCAGTTGGGCCTTGACATGATTTACCACTTTAGGCAAACAACCAAGTAACAAAAAAATAACAAATTGTTCAACAAATGACAACTGAAAATGTGACGTCAAACGCGATCATCACCACTAGATGGCGCATTCTATTGATAAAATTCAAAGCCTAAAAGTTTCATGGCCAATATTACTCATTTTTTTCCCCTTTTTTTCTTCTTATTATGTCAATTGTTACACGAGAACAAAAAAACTAGTTCATGATTTTGCTACTAGGTGGCTACACAAATTGGCTTCAAAGTTCATCTTGTTGCTTTTGTTAAAACATAAGCAACAAATTGTCATCTTCCACTCAAAAGTTAACTCTCTCAAACCCCTTAGTTGTTTAATTAACTGTAGTTTATTTAACTAAATTTGTTTCCATTTAGAAAGAAGTAGCTGTAGTAGTTGAAGGTAATTTTAAATACATTCTTTCAAAAAATTTTTTATCTGGATTAAAAGTAATTAAATTTTCTTCTCTTATTTTGACCTGATGGAAAACAGGCCATTAAACAGAAATAATGAACCTTTTTTTTTATAAAAAAAACCCCTGTTTCGATTAGGTCAAAAGTAGATGAAAGTGACTTTTGTGATCAATTTTTAAATGCCATTGGTTTAAAATTTAAAATTTTTGATCTGAATCCAAATTAATTTTCTCCTATTTTGACCTAATGGACACTGGGGTCATCAAAACAGCATTTTAATGCCCTGTTTCCATTAGGTCAAAAGTAGGTGAAAGATGAATTTTGAAACAGACAGGACAATTTTCATAAAATACATTATTTTCAGCATAATTTAATGCACTGAAGAAAAAATTCAACAAATTACACATTTCAAAGTGTTTCTTTTTATATAACTTGTTGACTAATTAATGATCCAGTTTGTTTAAAACTTGATATAAAAATACCACCAAAGACTGTGAAATTAGATAACACCCTTAACCAAAATCCCACCCCCCCACACACACCAGAGTGATCTCACTCCCACTCTCAACCCCCTTAGTCACCATATTTCCACCCACCCACCTTCAAAAAACAAATAATCCCATATAGAATAAGGGGGTTTCATTGTAAATTTAGCCCACCCTCACCCCCCCCCCCCCCCCATATATACCTCTACTCTTATTTATTATACAATGTACAATGAATGATAATCATGATGATTATCATTATGATAATAATAATAATACAACCCCCCCCTAAAACTCCCCCCATTTTTAACACAAGAACATGAATAAACAATTTTTTATTCTCTCTTTCTCTCTATTTTGTTACTATTATTAATATATTTCAAAAAAAAAAAAAAGTACAATAAACACAGGAACACAAAAATCTGTTACGCTTCGAAACTGAATAACAAAAAAAGGTAACAAAATGACGCCCCCGCCCACCCTCCTTATTAAACCCACCTCCCCCCTCACCACTTACATAACTAGTTTACAATTAAATTGAAACCACCACCTAGATTACAAGCCTTGCAGAAAAAAAAGACAATTGACCATATTCTTTAAGCTGGGTACACACAGTCAATTCTGGCTTGACAATCTTGTCCAAGTTGGAAATTTCCACATTTGTTCAAATTGTAATTGCTTTGCATTTTTGCAATGATGAGAGAATGGTGCAATGAGGTAATAAATAAAACTAGAAAGAGCGCCACCAAGCTGCCTATAAACAAAGGATGGACAAGCCATAATTGACAGTTTGGACCACATGTGACGTCAGATGGATTCCACCAGAAATTTCTTATCAAAATTTACCCAATGATTACTAAAATAATTGTTTAAAATTAAAAATAAGCCAATAAAATCACAAAAAACTTAAAAATAAAGTGACTTTTTCATGAGTCACCAAACGAAGCCATTTTAAATTTCAAAAAACGAAAGTCTACCCCTCAATTTAGTGGCAAATGTTGTCACCTTACATTTCCATTATTCCTTAATGAAATACATGTATTCCCTATTTGTATTCAACTCAATACAACCTTCTAATCAATTCGAGAGCCACGTGGGCAGCAGCAGTTGGGAATAATTCCATTATTAAATCAATAGTACTTTGATAGGAATAGGAAATACATGTATTTGAATAGGGAGTTAAAAGTAATGTGAGCTGGTGACATCACTAACAGAATTCGAATAGAGGAGTATATTTTGGGCTTTTTGTTGTTGCCAATGTCTGTTGTTAGGTGGCGCGTCTATCTGATAAAGTCCATATTTATAAGAAACCAACTGATTTTTACTTTTTTAATTTTAAAACTCGTTTTTGGCAATCGTTGGGTCCGTCTTGACAATATTTTGTCAAGAAATTTCTGGAAGTAATTGGTCTCTTTAAAGTCGGGTTATTTTTGTTCAAACTGCCTACTTTGCATACTTTGAAAGATAATCAACATGAAAATATCATTAAGTAGTGATTGAGCTACCCTTTCTAGTTTCTAAAACACATTTAAGTTTTCATTTTGCACCTGAAAGTTATGACGTCAACCATAAACTTCAAGTTCTCACCATTTTGTTCTCATTCCACCACCACCAATGGAATGTTATATCATTTTCTCATTCTGACGAAAAAAACGAAAAGGTTAGAGGTCATATTAATTAAAAATTAAGAAAACACGCTAAAAAGTCATTAAAACCGTTCACACACACAAAACACGATATAGTCATTAGAGGTACACGAACTCTATATGTTAATATTCCTCTAGTTTCTAAAACATTTTGAAATTTCTCTTTAATTTTTGCTTCTGAAAAAAGAGAAAAAATAACCAAGAAGAGTTCAAGAAGCGTTTATACTTTGAACCTGAAATTAAAAGCTAGTTTTTTAAACTTGGAAAACGCCCCTCTCTTTGTTATTTCTAGTCTTTCAGAAGAAAAATTAAAAGCTCAAATCTTGAAAGTGTTTTAAAAACTAGAAGGGGCTGCTCAATCACTTTAAAGGTTGATATCTTTTAAAATAAGCTTTTTTTTGCCAATTTAAAAATATTTTTTTTAATTTTAATCTATAAAAAGTTTATTTTGAAAGACATCAACATTAAAAAATACACTTTTTAAGTTTCTCTTAATGTTTTTTACTCCTGATAAAGTAGAGTTCGCAAATCGCCTGTTCATAATACATGAAGTGACTCGTCTAGTTTCTAAAAACCTTTTTAATCTCATCTTACAAAACGCAGCTAAACACCTACACAGAGTTAGCTTCTGCAACTTAAATCTAAACAAAAAAAGAGATTAATATCTCGAGATATGAATTTATCTTTTGTTTTTATTATATTATTATCAACCCTTTATTTTTTGGGGTTTTTTCTCCAAAAAAAAAACTCTTCAAAATCCATTTTTTGTTCATTGAAAAAAAAAATAGATAACTTTTTTTTATGTTACCTTCTATAATAATAATAAAAAATTGACCGCATTTTTGTGTTGCCACATTTTTTTTTTAATAATATCGCATTAAAAATAAAACCGACAACAAAAACCCACAAAAATGCATTTATAATACGTATTTATGATAAAATATATCATAGAACTGATAAAAAAAAAAGTCATATGCTGTGTTTATAGTAAGATCACAAGTGGAGATCACGAATTTCCTTCGTGCAAAACAAGAGCCCATATTAAGGGTTGGAGGTGGAGGCTAGCTGATAGGCAATTACTAGAGCTCGGATTTTTATATAAATATCAAGCACATGTTTCTCAATCTGTGGCTCCCAAGTGCCAATTCTAAAGTAATCAGCATCATCATTAGAGCAGTTCTGCAATTATGCTTTTACTCATCAAAATGTCTAGTTAGAGGCTAAATGATTACCATCAGTTGTCAAGTATAGTTCTAGCCTCTAAGCAGTGGTTTTTGATTGGAAAAAAAATTGATGGTTGAACTAAATAAGAGAATGCTACTTGACAATTGGCTCTTGAGCCACAGATTAAGAAACATTTTGGTGATATTTTGCATAAAGATCCGAGCTCCACTGATTACATGAAGAGTATTGAGTGCGATGACGCTTTATGGAGGAGACCAAATTAACGCCGGCTCCACATGGATCCCTGTGGCG
The DNA here is from genome assembly GCA_036925085.1 of Brachycybe producta. Taxonomy (NCBI): domain Eukaryota; kingdom Metazoa; phylum Arthropoda; class Diplopoda; order Playtdesmida; family Andrognathidae; genus Brachycybe; species Brachycybe producta. The sequence goes on from JAUPFP010000084.1 coordinate 308,746, forward strand.
CTACTTTGTAGATGCCACAACGTGATTGTCGCGCAACTTGCTTCAAACGGCCCACCACCCATTGAAAACAATAACCTGCAGCTGTCAGTGCGTGTCACTAGTATAACTACGGTGGCCGAGAGGTGCAATCCCTATATACAAACACACGACAACACCCAAAACTCTACGACAACTTCCAAAACTACAACAACTTCCAAAACTACAACAACTTCCAAAACTACAACAACTTCCAAAACTACAACAACTTCCAAAACTACAACAACTTCCAAACTTATTAAATATTATTTCATTTATATTTATTTATAATTATTGAATTTAGTATGCATGTGCACACACACAAACGAGTGTGTGTGTACACGCTCATTTGTGAGTGCTTGAGCGCGCACGCTCATTTGTGTGTGTGCATGATTGTGAGGTTGTGTGTTTGTGGTTGTGAGTGCGTGTGTACGCTCATTTGAGTGTGCATGCGCACACTCATTTGTGAGTGTGTGTGTGCACACTCGTTTGTGACTGTGAGTGTGTGGTTGTGAGTGTGCGTGTGTATGTTCATTTGAGTGTGCGCACACACGTGTGTGTACACTCAATGGATTGTGAGTGTTTACTATGGATCCCCTTTAAGACATACACTATGTGAATTTTTTTCCTTCGTTCAAACGACTTAGGCAGTCGTTCAAACGACCTAGGCAGTCGTTCAAACGACCTAGGCAGTCGTTCAAACGACCTAGGCAGTCGTTCAAACGACCTAGGCAGTCGTTCAAACGACCTAGGCAGTCGTTCAAACAACCTAGGCAGTCGTTCAAACGACTTATGGAATCGTTCAAGCGATTGCCTAGGTCGCTTAAGCGATTGCCTAGGTCGCTTAAGCGATTGCCTAGGTCGCTTAAGCGATTGCCTAGGTCGCTTAAGCGATTGCCTAGGTCGCTTAAGCGATTGCCTAGGTCGCTTAAGCGATTGCCTAGGTCGCTTAAACGATTGCCTAGGTCGTTTAAACGATTGCCTAGGTCGTTTAAACGATTGCCTAGGTCGTTTAAACGATTGCCTAGGTCGTTTAAACAAGTGCCTAGGTCGCTTAAACGATTGCCTAGGTCGTTTAAACAAGTGCCTAGGTCATTTAAACGAGTGCCTAGGTCGTTTAAACGAGTGCCTAGGTCGTTTAAACGAGTGAGTAGGTCGTTTAAACGAGTGCCTAGGTCGTTTAAACGAAGAAAAAAATTCACATAGTGTATGTCCTAAAAGGGATCCGTAGTGAACACTCAATCCATTGAGTGTACACACACGTGTGTGTGTGCACACTCAAATGAACATACACACGCACACTCACAACCGCACACTCACAAACGAATGTGCACACACTCACAAATGAGCGTGCGCATGCACACTCAAATGAGCGTACACACGCACTTACAACTGCAAACACACACAACCTCACAATCATGCACACACACAAATGAGCGTGCACGCTCAAGCACTCACAAATGAGCGTGTACACACACACTCGTTTGTGTGTGTGCACATGCATACTAAATTCAATAATTATAAATAAATATAAATGAAATAATATTTAATAAGTTTGGAAGTTGTTGTAGTTTTGGAAGTTGTTGTAGTTTTGGAAGTTGTTGTGGTTTTGGAAGTTGTTGTGGTTTTGGAAGTTGTTGTAGTTTTGGAAGTTGTTGTAGTTTTGGAAGTTGTTGTAGTTTTGGAAGTTGTTGTGGTTTTGGAAGTTGTTGTAGAGGTTTGGAAGTTGTTATAGAGGTTTGGAAGTTGTTGTAGAGTTTTGGAAGTTGTTGTAGAGTTTTGGAAGTTGTTGTAGAGTTTTGGAAGTTGTCGTAGAGTATTGGGTGTTGTCGTGTGTTTGTATATAGGGATTGCACCTCTCGGCCACCGTATATAACCCTTGATCATTACAGCCAAACAAGCGTTGGCCGACACTTGTGGTCAGACACACCAACTCATTGCGCCACTGTGGTGCCAAAAAACGGTAACAGTGGTTCATGTTACCAACTTCCTACGGTAATAGTTTGCAACAAAAAAAGAACCACTTTATGTGGCACCACAAAGTAGTCCGTGTGAAGCAGGCTTTATCTCTCTCTCCACCTCCATTGATCTATGAGATGGAACACACTAATGCCGACTATAAGGCCCATAGCACACAGACCACTTTTTTTAACTAATTTTTCTACAGCAAAATGAAGTCTGGTTGTCGCTAAAAACCGACCACTCTTGAGTTTTTTTTTTTCCATAAAAATGCATTGCTATACCACAGCTTAACCACTTTTGACTTCATTTTGCAGTTGAAAAGTGGTCTGTGTGTTTGTTATTCCAATCCTAACCACGACATTAAGCTCCACCCACACACTCTCTCTCCATCTATATTGGAAGACATCCACAGTTTCGTTATATTTTTGGTCAATTCTGGGTTTATTTAACCGTCTTTTTTTTTTGATAACCATTTTACCAACAAACAAAAAAAGACGAAAACTTGGATGATCATCTTATAGACATTTTCAGCGTGGCTTTAAAAATAGAAATTTTGGCAAAAGTTAGAATAACCCCTCGAGTATTCTAGGATGAGGTTGGAGAAGAAGAAAAAAACCTCCTCCTCCGAACTTCCCCACTTGAAGAAGAAAGTCTTTGAATCCCATCATCATCATTGTTATACTTCCCTTTTTTTTTTTTGCTTTCTTGTCTTTTTTAGTTAAAAAAAAACTAGAAGAAAAGATTCCAAAAAAATTGGAAAAAGATGTGAAAACACCTAAAAACAGCCATTTCGGTGTTTTTTTTTAAAGCACATAAGGAGGAGTAGGTGGGGGGAAATTAACTCAAGTCACATTCTAAAAATAAGCTCATAATGTGTATGTGATTTCTGTCTGTGTCATATTTTGTCTCCATGTGTATGGACTTTGTGGGCTTCATTTGAAAACGCCTACATTTTGCAGAAGCAGAAAGTTAAAGAAGAATTTCGGTGGTCCGCCCCCCTCCCCCCCCCCCATCCTATCCTATTGCATGGGATTTATTCATTGATGACAGCAGCCCGTTTCGGCGGTTCCTCATAGGAAACAGCATAAGTGACCTTTCTAAAGAATCAGCAGCAGCAGGACTTACCGAATACATAGATCCATTTATGAGTTAGGATGCACATTACCCAAAATGCACTTTTAAACCAAGTATACGCAAGTTGTAAACACTCAAGAGCAACTTATCTGCTACTTCGAGTAATTACTTAATACAATTTTTACGTCTACCTTAAAACCCTGTTAGTAATTAGGTCAAAACCTCTTTTTTGACCTAATGAAATGTCTTTCATCTCAAACAACGATAAGCGTTGAAGATGGAGGAGGCTAGCAATTACTTTTTTAGATAAAGTGGTTTGGAAAATGTTTTCAGTGGATGTTAACTTAGTGTCAGATACACACTTGGTCATCTAATTAATGTAATTTCCTAATAGCTAGCCAAGCTAGCCTCCACCTCCAAGTTCTCAACCCTAGTGATCGTTTGAGATGAAAACAGGTCATTTTATAGGCGTTATTTCAAACCCCCCCCCCCCCCCCCTTCCCTATATATGTTTGGGTTGTTATTTTTCTTGAATACTTGAACAAGACCACATCATTAGGTATAATAAAAAGGGGTAAATTATCAGTTTATATTAACCCCCCCCCCTCCTCCTCCTCCTCCACCTACCCATAATTCCCTCCCCTCCCCTCTTCTTTCTCTATTTTATCCTTAACTTCCTATGAACCAGAATTAATCCCTTTCCAACCAATTCATTGTAAAAGTCAGTCTTGATTTCTTTACAACCTGACTTGACTCCTATTTTTTGCTATTCTAATAACTTGCGACACCTTTAAGAACAAGAAGTACTAACTCTTGGAATTCGGACCTCTTTTTTTTTTTGTTGGAACCTAAAACCTCAGGACCAACTTTTAATGTAAAAGAAAGATTTGGAGGAACCAGAAAGAGAGAGAGAGAGAAAAAAAGGGGGCTGTGTGAGAAATGGTCTATTTTTACCACAAATCTTTCTTGTCTTGAGACAAACTTGTCTCAAATTGGTGAGCACCCAACTTAAGAAAGACTTCCACCCTCCCCCCTAATGTTTAACACTGTTACTAACTTTATATTGGTGCTAGTTTCGACACCCCCTCCTCTGACTGAATCCTGCCCCCCTCCCCCTCCCCAACATTCCGAAACCACACACACTTCATCATACTATATCATCAACAGCATATTTCACACAAATCACATGTGACTTCGGAGCAAGCAATCAACTGCTTTAATATAGCAGAAAAGCGCAAAGACACACACAAAACCCAACCCAAATGAAGAAAAAAATCCAAACCTCTTGCTTGATTAAAGCAAATAGTTAAGCCACGTTTATAGTTTGTATTTATTGTGATCACTATCCACTTTTGATTTCATCTGTATTCTATAGGTGGCTCAAAAATTCAAGATGGAAACACATGAACCCTCAGAACAAGAGTTCCAAAACAGAAATACCCCCTTTTTTTTGGAAGAATATCTTCCAAAAAAAAGTTTTTTTCTTTCTATCTTGAAACCCTATTCAGAGGGGACAATTCGAGAGTTTCATTCTTGAATTTGGACCTTAACACTTGAGTTTCAACTTGAAATCTCAGAACAAAGATCCAATAACAAATATAAACAATTTTTTTTTTGTATTCGGTACTTTTATAAGAAAGGTGAATACAACAACGAAATTCTAAAAATAAGTTAAAATAACTAACTGTTGAGCCATTTTGAAGCAAATAATTAATTCCACATTTCGTTCATAGATGGCACTGATTCTAATCTTGTCACTTGAAAGATGAATGTTGCCAACAAACAACAACAACAAAAAAACACCATCAGAGTCAATAACAAGTTCATCAACTCCACTTTTGCCCAACTGAACTCAACTTTCTGTGGGACCCCCCCCCTTTCACTTTTTTCCGAAAATTGAGCCCCCCCCCCCTCACATTACACCTCTTAATCAGCCCAAATTATAAAATGGAACCAAAACCACACAAAAGTAACAGTTCTAGCTTGTCAGTAGTTAACTATGGTTAATGTAACAGCAGTTAATTTTTGTAGTGAAAACGAAGTATAAGTCAAGCGTTCCCCTCAAGTGTCATCCATCCAAACACCCCTTAAGGCCCTCCCCCTCTATCTATCTATCTCTCCCCCCCCCCCCTATACTTTACTTGATCTGTCCATCTTAATAGACCAATTAAATGCTGTTCAATTATTACTAACTTTATAGAAAATTATTCACGGTTTGTGCGACTCCATAATAATAATAATAATAAATAATAACTAACCCCTCTTAACCAAATAAAAATGAATTGTGGAGCCTAAAACCTAATGGTGTTTAAAGGGCCCTGAATTAAGTCATAATATTTGAAAAGACTAAATAAATTTATCACCAAAAGAGGAGAGGAAAAAAAAATATGGCCGAAAAATTAGCGGAACGAAAAAAGTGGGACGGGGAAGAAATTGGGAACAAGACAAAAATTATTTGAGTCTTAAGAAATAAGGTGACAAGTTCACAAGAAAAGAAGGGTCCCAATGAATAAAAAATAAGAAATATGGAAAGGTCCTTTTTTGAATGAAGTTTTTTTTTTTTTTGAAAAAATAAAAAGATGGAGGAGGGGAGAAAAATAAAATAAAACTGAACCAAACAAAAAAAAATTTGAAAAAAACCTCTTGAAAATAAAAACCACAAGAATAAAGAAGATTCCCAAACTAGAAATGTGAGCGCCATCTAGTGGAGAGTTAAAACTTCAAGCTAAGCCACCACTTAAAATGGCATAAAATCTTTGTATAACATTGATTGAGGGGAATGTGAGAGCGCCATCTAGTGGAGAGTAAAATGTTCAAACTTATTCCTGAATTCTATTCCCTATATTTCTTTTGAATATCTCATTCCCTATCTGTATCACTTCTAATAATTCTTTTATCTTGCCCATCTCTGTATCACATTGATCTAGAAATGTGAGCGCCCTCTAGCGGAGAATGAAAAATTCATACTAAAGGCATCATACTGCGACCTTCATTGAAAAGGTCAACAGAATGAGATAGTCACATCACCATTATCATTATCTCATTCCTGAACTTTATTCCCTATTAATATCTGACTCATTTGATATAAAGTTAGCCTTTAATATCGCATCTTATCTAACTCATTCACAATCATAATAATTTTGTCTTATCTCAAACCTATAATGTTCTTCCCTATTCTGTTAGCCGCTAATCTCACTACTTGTCTATCTCATTCACCAACAATTGCCTTGACTATCTCATTCACCCATCATTATTTTATCTTATCTCAAACCTTGTCAGTTTTTTTTGTATATCTCATTCCTGCTTCTTAGAGTAGATGCAATAAAATGAGATAATAAATTGATAAGAAACGAGATAAGATGCAAACAAGACGGCAAAGATATGAGATAGACCGAAAGAGAACCAAAAAAAAAAGATTGAGATAGACCAATAGAAAGCAAAATAGAATGAGATAGAAGCAAATAAACAGAATAAAATAACTACAGAAGAAATGAGATAGTTAACCAGCAAAGAAAATGACAAAAGAGATAGAACGAGATAGAGAGAACCTTCAGTAGTCTCCTCCTCATTGTAGTTTGTGGCTAGAGGCAAGAAAGAGAGAGACATTTACAGACAATTTAGAGAAAAAAAAGAGAAGGCTCGATCGAGGTAGATCACCAGGGGGCCCCCCTATACCACCCTTAGTTACCATTCCATTGAATTCAACAAGAGTGACGTCATACACAGCGAGAGATAGATAGAAGCTCAGTCAGACAAAAGCTCCGAACTTCACGAACGGCTAAACCACGGGCACGATACACCATTTAGCATAATATGCAAAAGATTGACCAAAAAGGGGGGTGGAGGAGAGTAGAAGAAAACATTTTTATGAGACACCTTTCATCCCCTTCCCCCCCCCCCCCAAATAAAACCCCCCCTCAAATGAAAAAGAAGAACCTTTTCAATGTTAAATGTAGAGCAAGCAAATGGAACACAATTTCGGTGTCCTCAGTGTCCTTCTCTCTCTTCCCCCCCCCCCCAAGTGTCTCAGTACCAAAACTTTTCTTTGAGTTACATTGAACCCTTAGCAAGGAACCACAATAGTGGCTGTTTTACCCTATTTCCCCCCTTATAGGTTATACCTTTTGTTATATAGAATACAACTAGGGAGAGAAAACTAGGAAAAAGGTCCCTTCTTCGTTTTGCAGCCCCAAAAACTGAAATAAAGAATAAGAAAAGGGCAGAAAAAGAAGAGAAGAATTAAATAGGGCAGAATAAAAATACAAAAAAGGAGAATTTTTCCTCCTCCTCCTCCTCCCGTCCCCCATTTTCTAAAACTCACTAACACTTTAAACATACACCAAAAACTATGGGGGCCATCTTTTTATAACCCCCTCTCGTGTGTGTATTTTTCTATCATTTTGATCTAGGGGAAGAAAAAAAAACTTGGTGAATCTCAGTGGCCAATATAATAATAATAAGCTATGATATAGGCTCTTTCCACTGAGCCCACCAGATGGCGTTTTAGTAGCAGAAGACTAATTTTCAAAGATGGCCACTCTCATCCCCCCTCCTTTCCTAGTTAGTTAGGCCTCGTAGAGAAGATAGTTATCTATCAATCATCAACTCAAAAGTCAAAGTGGGACATTTACAAATAAACAGTAAGCCACAGGAGAGAGAGAGAGATGGAAGAAGGGAGGAGAGTAATGGGGAGGGGGGGAGGGGGGGGAAGAAGGTTTATACTTGAGGCCCACCAAAAAAAATTGTTTTTATGAAGACTTCCACACCATAAGAAGAAAATATATTCCCCATATGTGTTACTAAATGACGTCACTTGGAGGCGTCCTCTCTCACTGATTCGAAGAATGCCACCATTTTGAAAATATCACACTTAGATGGTAGACATAAATCCCACCCTCTGAAAAAAAGAAAATCCTCTCCAAAATAAAAATAAAACCTACAAGTGGCGCCCTCTATTAGTCCATTTTTCAATCTTATCAGAAAGTTGATGTGGAGAATTATGTATAATTACTAGTCAATGTGTAGAAGAACTACCAAATTAGAAAGTAAATCTTCACAATCTAGGCAATTTGTAGAATTCCTAAAATGCGAGGCAACCATTTGACGGATGGAAACAGGGTCAAAATGGAAAAACCTACAATGGCGCCCTCTAATAATTAATTTTATCACAACTGATGAAATCCTTTCCAGACGCTTTTTTTTGGAAAAAATTGTATAATTACTAGTCAATGTGCAGAAGAACTAACAAATTAGAAAGTAAATCTTCACATTCTAGGCAATGTGTAGAAATCCTAAAACTTGTGTAACTCTTTAAAAGGAGGTAACACCCAAATAGAAAACTTACAAGTGGCGCCCCCTATTAGTCCATTTTCAAAATTGATAAAATTCTTTCCAAATGTTTGTGAAGCATTCTGTACAATTACTAGTGAATGTGCAGTAAAAACTACCAAGTCAATTGCAATATAATTAATAATTGGTTCTGTGGCGCGGACTCAGTGCCACTTTGGCGGCAACATGGTTATCACCTGTAAATCACACACTTTGTCAACCAATCCCAATTAAATCGCTTGTGATTTGTTGTTATATAGCAAGTCTTTTATAAGTTGAAATGTGTTTTAGTAGCTACACAACCCCAATAGGAAAAAAAAGCAGGAGAGGGTAAGGGGCAGGGGGGGGGGGGGGGGGGGGGGAGAGGATAAATCTATTCGCCATATATTAAAGTCACCCAAAACCACCCCCTCAATCTCATTCCTATACTTAAAAAGTCTCACACCTCTTAACTTAAACACATGATTTACAAACTTCACACTTTATAGTAATGACCACATTAAAATAGAAAAACTTCACACAATTTACCAGAGAAATTGGCCATTTTGTAGGAGGAGGAGGAGAGAGCGGGAGGAATTTTATCCTTATATAGGTATTATATAAGGTGGTTTTCAAGTGTAAACGTCGCTCTTTAGTTATTCTAGTCTTTCAGTTTAATAATTTTCGTCAAGTGGAAACAGAGCTTTAAGGTGTATTTGAAATGAACACTTTAATTATTCTAGTCTTTTACGCGAGAAAAACTAAGTGGTTTTAGAAAACTAGCAAACACTTATGGTATATTTTTAATGTTGAAATCTTTCAAAATAAGCATTTTGTGTCAGTTTGAAAACGACCAAACTTTAAACAGAAGATATTTTTTTTTTTGGAATTTTTGTCTGTAAAATGCTTATTTCGAACTACTCTTCTAGTTTCTAAAACAATTTCTAGTTTGTCTTAATTTTGCTCTTCTGACACAATTATAAGAAAAATTTATAATCTTTCAAAATAAGTTTTAAAATGACCCAACTTTTTATATAAGCAGACGATATTTCTTTGGCTCCATTATTATAATTAAGCTACCCTTCTAGTTTCTAAAAAAAACATTCCTGAAAGTTTCTAGATTCAATTTTTGCTGTTCTGCAAACCAGCAAGAGTTGATTGAGAAAGACAAAAGGTACGTTTACACTGCAGAAACCCAGCTGTAAAAGAAAAAGCAATGGAAACACATGTTTTTGTGTCGCCACAGATGCGCGCCGCCACTTTGCATATATAACCACTATATAGGCAAAAAACCAGAAAGAAAACTCGATAAACCTTAAGATAAAAACGATCCCTTATGTAATTTTTTTTGAAGTGGTGATACTGACATAAATAAGCGATCAATCAATCAAAAGCAACACAAAAAAAGAAGGAATCTTTTTTTTTTTTGCTATTTTTCTTTACCAGATTTGATTCTTCTTCTTCTTCTTTTATAATTTGAACCCTTTTTTTTCCTCTGTTTGCTTCTTATTTTATAAAAAGAAGAAGCGTAATTTTTTTAAAACCATTTTACAAAAACAGAAAATCCAAAATGAATAACAAAACATGATGGTCCCTCTCATAATGGCCCTTTATACAAACATAATATGAATGTAAACGCAGAAGAGATAGAGAAAAAAGAACAACATTTTCGTTTATATAGAAAGAGAGAGAGAGATAGGAATGAAAGAGCAAAAGAGAGAGAGAATCTCTGCCATTAAAAAGCCATCATCTGAAAATCAAAGCCTTTTTTCTCTCTCTTTTGAACCCAAACAAGTGATGCACAAATACACATCAGGAGAGAAGAAGAAAAAAAAGCGGGCGGGCTGTGGCGCGCGTGCGCCTTTTTGCGCTAACAGTTGGCCGATTTCTTCTTTTTTGTTGAATTTTATTATTTCAAATGAGACAGAGAGAGAATCTCACTTAAAAAATAAGAACAGAGAGAGAGAAAGTCTTATGATGATCATATCCATTTGCACACGGGTCATAAACATTTTGCTCCACAAAATGGGCTCGTTTTTATTCATGAACGACGACGATCAAGAAAGAAAAAAAAAAGTGTCGAAAAAACATACACAACATTTAACAGAAGTTGTGTGTGATTTCTTTACCATGCCACGTTTATAGTCGTACATTTTTCTTCTTCTTTCTTTTGCTTTCATAAATTCATACTCACATCATTCTCTATCTGAATACAAATCACTGAAATCAGTAAAAGAAGAATTTATGCAAATCAAAATTCAGAAATGTGGAATTTTTTTTTAAAAAAATTCTGCATTTTATTATATAAATATAGCAAAATAATAATTAAATAAATGACTGAAAAAAATTAATAATTATATTCCATCATAAGATTCAATAATAACAATCAATTTAAACGATTTGGTTTAAAAGTGGTTTTAAAGTGTAAACGCCCCTCGAATTCTGTGATTCCTGGTATTTCAGAAGAAGAAATTTGAAAAGTTGTTTTAGAAACTAGAAGAGTATATAAGGTTAATAATTCCATGTTAATATCTTTCAAAAATAAAATAAACATTTTATGTGAGTTTGAAATGTTTTTTCTGTTTAATTGCTGATCATAAAAAGTTTATTTTGAAAAAAGATCACCATGAAAAAATTACTTTAAAGTGACTGAATTACTCTTTCTAGTTTCTAAAAACACTTTCAAAATTTCTCTTTTAATTTGATCTTCTGAAAGACAAAATCAAAACAAAAAACCCCTTCCATAGCATTTTTTTTTTCTGATCATAAAAAATGTGTGAAAAAAATATGCGAATTTATGCAAATTACGCATTTTTAATTTTGATTAAACTGATTATTGCAAACATAGCAACTCATATGATATCATTTAATTTTTAACTCAAAAGATACTTGAAACAAGTCATATATTATGGACATTTTGGCCATTCTAAATCAGACAACAGCCTCCAAATTACCAACTATAAATGCGGCGTTAAGTGCATGCCGTTGTGTGGCTCGCGAGCCCAAAAGTAAAGTTGCCAACTTTTTAATGAATTTGGAATCTTATCAACTTTTTTTCTATTATTCTTTTGAAGAAGGTGTTATTTATTTATTTTAAGGTTTTCTTTTCTTTTCGAAGAACTTTCGAAAACTAAAATTATTGCAGAGACACTTTTTTTTTTTGCTTTTTGTTTTAATATAAAACCATTCATCGAATTTTAATAATAATATGTTACCACCATTATTATTACTATTACCACACATACGGATACAAAGAGAATTGTGATTTTTAATAATATAAAAACAATAACGACATCTTATATTATTAATAATAATAATAATAATAATAATAATAAAATAGACAATACGAAAAATACAATGAAAAAAATTATTCAAAAGTGGCCTTTTTTCATCAAATTTTTTGTTGTTTTTGTCATTTTTTTTCTGCGTGTGTTTTTTTTCACTTTTATTTTGAGCAATAATAGTAAAATCCAAAATCGCATAATTTTTTTAGGGGGAGAAATTTGCATAAATTTCCCGTATTTCTTAAAAAAAACTACTTTTTGATCAGAAATAAAATTCTAGAATTTTTTTTCTTTCCTCAAATCGTTTTTGATTTTCCATTTTCTGCTCTATTGCCTTCTAAACGATTGAAATTATATTTGTACCCTCTGAACAAGGTTCCAACATAGAAAAATTCTCCTATTTTTTTTATAGAAGTAACTTCACAAACCGAGAATTACTCTTGAGTTGGAATCCTGCTCTCAGAGGCTACAAAAATGTCAAAAGTTTCTTTGGAAAAATGACTTAGCACTTAAACAACAACTTCAACCCTCTCTGAACAGGGTTGCAGCAGCAGCAATACAGAAAACTCTTCAATTTCTATTGGGTTTTCTTAAAGAGACGAAGAAATCCTTTGCGTGGCGCCCCCCTCCCTTGCATTCTTGTGTGGCTCTGGTCCAAAAGTGTCTTAGTTTTTCCCCTTCTTGAATTTGGTCCCTATATCTGTCATAATAATTGTGTGTTTCACTTCTTTTATGGAATTAAGTTTCGAAATGACGTCGCAAAATTCTATTATTGACTCTTCACCACACACACAATATATGAACACACAAGAAAAGAAAGAAAAACACGAATATTTTTTTTATAATATAGTAATCATTACAAGTATAGCTCATTCCGATTGAAAATATAGAGGGCGCTGCTTGCTATCGAATCTTAATTATTCTATAAAATGAAGAACAAAAAAAAAACTCTTTCATGGAAAATACAGAACCCATAGATGACAATGGTTGTGACGTCACACACAAAAAAAACCGCAGTAATCCTGCAGGAGTTAGCTTTAAAAAAGCGGCAGCTTTATAAGTGGTACTTTACCATTCGATTTGATAAAATAAAAACTATACAAAAATATGATATCATTTTATCTAATCTGAAGAAATCATCTTCTTCTTCTCTATTTTGTTAGTTTTTCTATTCTTATATAAAAATGGTTAACAACGCAATCGAAAAAACAAACAAACAAACCGGGAAGGCACCCCCCCCCCCCCCCCTCTTTTATTGTAAATTTTCTAAAATAATATATTTAGATAAGAAAAAATTGCGATATAATAACACACAAAAAAGGGATTTTACGCTTTGAATCGATGAATGATAACAAAAAGTTCTAATTTAAATAAAACTTTTGTCGAGAAAAAGTTTAAATATTTTCATTTTTTATCAAAATTTCTAATTTCCAAAAATTCCAATCCAAACAAAATCTTACTTTTTTTGTCTAAATTTATTTCTATACTTTTTAAAATTAAAAAAACCATAATGTTTAATTTTAAAATCATGATGTTTTTATTTAGAAATTTTGAAAGTGTTAAAAGTCTAAACTAAACGCAGTCATAAATACAATTAAAGAGTTGGTTAAAAGACCTCAAATTTGACAAATATATACCGAAGAAAAACCCAAACTTAGGATGACCACAGATGATTGTGTGCCAATCCCAGTTTGTGCGAACATGATGTCCCCTTATAACTGTTACTTTAGGGCCCCCCCCTTAAATATAACTGTTACAACGATGTATCAGTTACAGTTGAAACCCGAATTCATTCCGAGAAAAGGGATTTTCTCACCAAATATCAATTTTCATTTTCCCTCAATTTTGCAGGTTTTTCACGGTAATTTGATCTATTTTTTCAGCTAGGGTGAAAATACACTGAAATAGAAGCGAAGCGAGCTTAAATAACTTTCTTTAAAAAAGTTTACTTTTCAATTATTTTCATAATTTACGCATTTCAACGAATTTAATTAAATTCCCTGTGTGTTTTCCAGATTTATCACGTTTTTACATAAATTTTCCGACCTTTTTCTTAATTTTCCATGATTTTCTTGTTTTTCTGTACATTTCTCTGAGTTTTCTAGATTTTCCGTGTTTTTACATAAATTTCCTGAGATTTACCGAAGTTATACTTATTTTTACGTAAATTCCGTAAATTAATTTGTATACAAATTTTCAGATATTTCCGTGCGTTTTCCAAATTTATCATGTTTTTTTTTTTACATAATTTTGTAAATTAGATTTTATGTACATTTTTAAGACATGTCATTGAGGTTTCACATATTTTCACATACATTTTCTGAGATTTACCCACGTCGTACTTTTACGTCAATTTTCTGACATTTCCATCAATTTTTACTTCAATATTCGTTATTTCCGTGCGTTTTACAACCTTTTCTTGTTTTTAGGTACATTTTCTAATATTTTGCTGAGTTTTCCATATTTTCGTTAATTTTATGTCAATTTTCTGATATTTCCAATAATTTAAACCAAAATTGCAAATTTCCTGAGAATCCCTGGTCTCTAGGTTGGTGAGAATCTTGTTTAACTACGTTAACGACTGGTTAAGAGCCAAAACCGGATACGAAGTGAGGGTTTTAGTATTAAAAATTAAGATTTAACTTTTATTTAGTTAGTTCTTAGTTTTATTTTAGTTCAATTGCCCACCAAAACAGTCTCTAAACTGAATTCAATCCTTAGGACCCCTCAAGCAGCCCTTAAATGTTTCTTACTCAGGGCCTAGGGCCCTCAAACGGCCCCTAAGCTTATAAGTTATAACTGTTGTCTCTTTATTAACCTCGGAAAGAAACGTAATAACTTTTTTTTTTGCCGATTTCTCACTTGTTACTGCATACTTCTATGGATTGGGTCCATAACTGTTGTTCTACTCAGGGCCCTTAAGATTTTAACTGTTATCTTGATACAGTATCTATTTCGGTTATCCCCTAAATACCCTCACCCCACGCAAAACTCATTCATGACAATTTATGATCCGTTAACATCTCATACGGCACTTATAACTAATACTAAGGACCTTGGCTCAAATTATGACTGAAAATTCATTCTTCCATTAGTTCTCAACTCTAAATCACGAAATTTGTAATTTATCTCAAATTATGAGACAAAGAAAACTAGTAAAAGACACTTCTAGGAATTAGAAAACATCTCACACATTTTCATCACATCTACAAACCTCATTATCGTCATTTTTTTAAAAATTCACAAAAAAAAATTAAATATTTCACGCTTTTGAAAAATATATTAAAAATAAATAAAAATTACGAAATATCGAAAAATTAAAAGAAAAATGACTTCACCGAATGACAATTTTAAAATAAGTACAAGATACTATTATTTCTTTTTATGTCTTTTAATAATAACAAATTATTTCTTTTTTTGTTGTTGTTTTTTATAATGAAAAATAAAACTAAGGTCTTAAACTGTAAAGGCCCTATCATTTTTTTAAACGAATTTAAAACGAAAAATTAAAATTATAAAAAAGTGTTCTAATAATTCAAAATACAAAACACAATCCACAAACAAAAATATTTTCTATCATCACCAACACAAGGGGAAGAAGTTAACCCGAAAAATAAGCTTAAACGTTAACGGAGGCCGGTGCCTCGTAACACCGACGGCCGACTGCAACAAACATCACGGCTAAAAATCAACCCATAAAATAACGAGAAAACACACAAAAAAGTGCATTTTAAAACATTTGAAATCATAGAATAATATTTACTGCGTAAATATATTCACATTAGAAGCAATGAAATTGAAAAGAATGAACGAAAAAGAGCTAATAATAGACCAAAAAGCAAAACGCAAAAGTACGACGTTTTGCTTAACGGTTTAGCGGCTAATGGAAGCACCGGCACCGGCGTATTAATGAAAACCACGCGTTCTTGCGCATTACCGAAGACTCCACGAAAAAAAAAACGAACGCATAGAACACCGGCTTCGGTGCCTAAACCCCAAATTCAATAAGGAAGCTTTATGCTTAAACTTCAACTTGAACCCTCAAAACGAAGTTCAAAACATAGAAACACTAAGTTTTTTTAATATTTTATAATGTTTTTTTTTATGTTGGAATCCTGTTTGTACTTATAACTTCAACTTGAACTCTCCAAAGTTCTCCGTTCTTGAATTTGAACCTAAGAAAGAAACCACCGAAGACGCACCCTTCGCAGCCAAGATACTACGAAGAAGAAGAACGGAAACTACTTCGGTAAACGAAAGCACCGGCTTCGGTCATTTTCGTTTCCATTTCGTATACTCAAGAACTGACGTCAGAATGAAAACGACGAAGAACGGAACAACATCGGTAAACGAAAGCACCGGCATCGGTAATTATCGTTTTAATTTCGTATACTTTTTCGTTAGATGACGTCACAATGAACCCCCCCCCCCCCCCCCAATTCAATTGAAAATTTCATTGAAAAAACCACTTGCAATAATTATTTTATATTGTATTGTTCTATTTCATTTGTCCTTTTTTGACAAATATGAAAAACGTGCCCTAACAAACATTACGAAATTCTATAATAAAAGGACCTTTCTCTTGTTTTATTCAGTGTTGTCACCAATATCTCAAAATGAAACATCTGTGCAAATATTTTCATTAAATGAAAAAGCTTCGGACATGAAAACGCAAATCAAAAAACACATGTCTTGTTTATTAATATATGGAATCAGGACTACAAATATTATATAAATAAAGCACCCCCCCCCCCACAACCCACCCCTAACAACACTCATATAAACATTGTCAAAATTAAATATAAAAAAAATATTAAAGGGCATCATTTTTCATTTAAGAATTGGACCCAAAATGGCGACGTTATCTTACATATAAATAATTAATAATATTTTTCTTACCTGTTTTTTCTTTGATTTCGCATAAAACGCTGAATAACGCTGGTTTCATTCGATGGCAATTTAACGTATGTTTCCTAAATATATTGAAAAAAATTATTATTATTATTATTATTATCATTATTAAGATAAGTCATTCAAGTGTAATTGTCAATTAGAAACTAGAAGGGTCACTCGAAGATTAACATTTAAGATTATTTTCAGTTTGGTATCTTTTTAAAGAAACTTTTTTTTTTAAAAAAAAATTAATAAATATTAAGTCAGCTTAAAAGTTGGATTATTTTTAAATTGAAATAAAAGTTTATTTTAAAAAATATCTAAATATGAAAATGACAATGAAGTGATTGAGCTGACGACCCTTTCTAGTTTTTAAAAAAGGCTTTCAATTTGAGAAGAAGAAAAAAAAAACCGCAACTTTACTAAAGATAAATGTTAGAAACACCATTATTTAAATGGATTCGCAGTTATATCCGGTTCTAGTTTCTGGTTGCTCTTCTTAAAAAGTAGAATAACCAATTCTCGCTCGAACCACCCTTTTCTTTAAGAAGAAGAGCAAAATGACGAGAAATTTCAATATGTTTTAGAAACTAGAAGGGCAGAATCAATCATTTAAGGGGGGTATTTTTAAATTAACCTTTTTACGCGAGTTTAAAAAATGACCCAACTTTTTAAGACAGATGATATTTTTTTTTTAACTTTTTTCCAATCAAAAAGTTTCATTTTCAAAAATATCAACAATAAAAAAAATACTACTAAATGATTGAGAGCAATAAACCCGCCGTTCTAGTTTCTAGCATTTTGAATTTATCTTTAGTAAAGTTTTCTGAAAGGTGGAAACTGAAAGAAATTGAAAACATTTTAGAAACTAGAAGGTTCAGCAGCTCAGTCACTACTTAATGGTCACATTTTCATGTTTTATATCTTTTAAAATAAGCTTTTTATGTCAATTTAAAAACGAATCAACTTTTAAGTTGTTGATATTATTTTGTCTATAAAAAAACATTTATTTTGAAAGATATCAAAATACTATTAAGTTATCCCTTCTACTTTTTAACCCACTTTCAATTTCTCCTTAGTGTTTTTGTTGCTCTTCTGAAACTGCAGTAAGAAAAAAAAAAGCGCTCGAAAATCAGCTGTTCATAAAAACATCTTCAAAAAGTGAATAAAAGTAAATCGAAATTGTTCATTTTGAACAATAAAAAATTTCTAACTTTTTTTCTTCGTCTTCTAAAATCTGCTTCAATTTTTATTCTTCTAAAAAAAAAACACGTGCGCGCCGACAACGTCACGGTGTCATTGTCGCCGGCTGCCGTCGTCGTCGCCGACGTCATCATCATCGTCGTCGTTCTTCGTTGTCAAAACGAAAAAGATGACGATGAAACTATTTCACGTTGAAGACATAAAAGAGGAAGGCGGGGGGTGTATAGGACACCATATGCGCCCACCCCCCTCTACCCTCTAACCGACCCTCCCTCCCCCCTTTTCGCCATATAGCGCGACAGTGATTGGGAATTCCCCTCCCTCCCTCCCCCTCCTTTCAAACCAAACCCACCTTCTTAGAATATATTTCTAATAAAAACTTTCAATAATAAAAAGTTCAAAATTTTCATCCCACATAAGAACATGTGTGTGATTGTGAATCCTATTTTAGTGAAGAAAAAAAAACGAACAATAATAATAAAATGCATATATTGAACACATGACTCGATTATTATAATATGAATGACAATATGGCGAAGGCGGGAAAATATTTCAAAGGTTTTTAAGAGGGGGGAGGGGGGAGGAGGAACCTCCAAGAAATTACACCGAAAATCTACAAGAGTTTTTCAAAGTTTTCACTAAATTTACGTCATTTTTTGCTACTTCTTTCAAGTTTTATACAAATTTCTGCAAAGTTTTCATATTTCTTACAAACTTTTCTTGCAAATTTCTGACATTTCTTCAAAATGTTACGTCAATTTCTGCACAAATTTTGCTACTTTTTTCAAGTTTAATGCAAATTTCTAGCATTTCTTGCAAATGTGTTATATTTCATGTTCAACGTATTTTAACATTTTCTAAAAAGCAGATTATTGCATTTAATCAGCAAACCACTTCCCTCCCACTCTTCTTTTGAAGGTTCAAATAGGGGTCGCGACCCCTCTCTACCTTATATGACAAGAGACAGATCTATAAATATAGAAGTCCAGCTCTTTTATTATTTGAATCTCACCTCGCTTGAGCTTCATCTAAGCTCTGATCGGTGATATTCATAATTTGTTGTAATATTTCTCCAATGTCTTGTTTTCGTCCCTCCTCATTCGTAGGTCCCGACTGGTTAGGATCCACGCCGGGAGGAGGTTGAGGCAGGTACGGTTGAGGTACAACATGAGCCCCGATACTATGAGCCACAGGATGCATCATTCTTTGTTGTTGATCGTCCATAGTATTACATACGGCACCTCTTTCGCGATTTCAATCTTCTGCTTATCTTTCTGCTTTTTTTTTTCTATGGTTTTAAGTTAAAAAAAAAGATTTGACGAAATTTCATACACAACAAACGACGACGACACAATCCCTGACAACGACGGCGTCAAGCACCGTACGTGCTCGAGATCAGCCGAACTCACAAACACACGAACAGACTCCAGGTTCCGTTCGTTTTTGTTTTCCTCTTATCAAAAAAAAAAAGAGCGAAATCTTTAACCTTCTTCTGAAGCGCGCGCTCTTAAAAAAACACACGAGACCGGTGACCGTAAAATGATGATATTTCTAGTATTTAATATCAAAGAATATATTATAATTGTTATAATAAACTCTTTGATAATAAAGCGGAACGACGACGGTCGACAGATAGAAAAAATCCAACAAGAACCTTGAAAGATGACGACGGCATAAACCCCCAATCTTTTTCTTTTTTTTACGTTCACCACTTCACTAGTGTTGATATAGAAGAAGAAGAAGAAGAATTATAACAATAGACGACGACGACGACGAGAGAAGAAAGCGGAGAGAGGCGTCAAAGGGCGAACAAATATCTTTCAAAAAAAGATAGCGAAAAAGAGAGAAAGAAAGCGCGGGCGCGCGCGCAATCAGTCCGCGTTTTCAAACTACCAACTATCCTCCATAAAGTTTGTGGCACATCATTATGATCATCGTCGAAAAGGCGACCACAAATACATCGAAAGCGCACACATACGACGAGCCAACAAAAAAACACACCCGCGTTCAAGAGAGAGAGGGACTGAGAGAGAGAGAAAGAAAGGCGCGCGCGCGCGCACACACACACACAAATAAGACACAAACACACGGCTAATAACTACACAAAACGGCGCCGCGCACAACAGAAAAATACACTCACGGGAGTAAATTTTTGTTGATTGTTAAAAGAAAATACTTTTTTTGTTGTTTTTGACGGAAAGAAGTTACTTGAAGCGGGCCAAGAGATTCTAAAACAGCGATCAGACACTTCTCAAGTCAACTCTACGAATCCGCCATAAAAAAAACACTCCTCACGAAATCAAGCAGCTTTTCACATCCTCAATCGTACATCCTCCATTTTCAGAAAGGCGCCAACCAATAGCAACGTATGCAATGCTTAGCATTTCAGCTGCCAATCATTTTAAACTCCGAGTGCTCAGAGTAGTTATGTTTACATATAATGTCATTAGACGGTTATTCACTCTGAAAGAATAAAGGAACGCACCACCCATAGTGTCAAAGACCTTGGAAATAATAAAGCTCCGCCTTGTTATGATGACGTCAATTCCGGTATAGAAAAACGGATATAGAATATACTCAAAAAGGACGACATAGAAGATAATCATGCAGAAGATTCACTAATATTTAACGAGATTCACAGGCAAACCGTATTTCATGGCAAGCAATTTTGGTTTTTATCTGCATTTTAACAAATATTCAGTATGAAATGGAATTATAAAAATTCAGTATATTGTCAATAAAAAGTAAAAACAACTTGCAATCAAGGGGGACGACATAGAAAAACGAGATTCACTAAGATTCACTGTAGAGCGTATCTATAGCAAGCAGTTTTACTTTTTAACAGCTTTTTTACTGGACACTCAGAATAAAACTAAATTGTATAGATCCAGTAGAAAAAAGTGAAACGGTGTGAAATTCTCTACGAAATCCACACCCTGGGTCGTCCCACCTTGAATAAACCTCTCTCAAAACATATAAAAAAGGTTGCGGGCATGAAAAGAACGTGCTATATTTACATTTTGATGCATATAACTCAAAGATTATAAACTAAGATGGCGGATTGTTATTGGGTAAATCAATATAGAAATACACCATATTAGTACACCCCATATTAGCTTCAATTATATGACGTAATACTGTTTGCTAAATTTTGCCGCTAGGTGTCGTTAAAAATCAGTAAAATATCCAAAACGATAAATGGCGCGCGATAGAAGTCATGAAGCATAGGGCGTGGTTTAAAAAATAACCAATATAATTTTAAAGGTTGTCGATAAATGGCGTCATATTAACATGAAAATCTATAACAAAAAAGTCCATATATGGTCACCCCATAGAAAAAAATAAGGCTTCAACTATTTGACGACATGTCAAATTAGGTTCATTTTCTAATTCTATTAAATAATCAAGATGGATGCCTCCATGTTTAACCATGAAAAATGACGAAAAACATCGTCATAAAATAGTGAGTTTTTCAATTTATCGTCATTTTTGTATATATATTCATTTTTGGCTTGTTCCTTATAATATTTCATATTGATTTGTATTGTTTTTTGTATTAAATTATGTCAATTTCATGTTTGTAACTTTGAAACCCTGTGAAGTTTCTATTTCATCGTCTGCATTTCTTTAGGCTAAAATATCAATTAAAATCTATGCTAATAATTCAATGAGTCAAAATATACATTAAAATAATAAATATCAAATGTAGGTTAATTGAAACTTGTAAATTAGAACGAGTTATAGGATGAAAAAAGGCGGAGAAGGTGTCAAATTACTCAAAATGTAAAAGGCGGATTTGAAATTTAGAAATATTTTAATAGAAAACTGTCGCGAGAAAATATTTTTTTTATCGTTTTTTTATAATAAACGATTTTCCAATAAAGTTTCAGTAATCGTTCGCAATATTCAAACGTTTAAGACCGTACAAGACAATGTTTTACAAACTAGAAGGGTAACTTTAATAGTATTTTCATATTGATATTTTTTAAAATCAACTGTTTAAAGTTGTGTCATTTTAAAACTTACATAAAAAGCTTATTTTGAAAAATATCAACATTAAAATAGGCTTAAGTGATTGAAAGCTACCCTAGTTTCCAAAACACATTCAAGTTTCTGTTCAATTTGCAGCTGAAAGACAAAATAATCAAAGAGTTCGAGAGGCGTTTACTCTTTAAAAGTGCTAAATATTCTTTCTCTAAAATAAAACAGAAAAATCCCATTAGAAATCCCATGTCTCAAAGTTTAAATCCATATATTCTGATTGACAATCAGCTGATTTTCAATTTATAATAAAGAAAAACTATCAAGAAATAACAACAAACGTCTTTCTGGCATTTTAAGATGATGCAAATATGATTCATGATTATATAATGAGCTCCCTTTATGAATTTATCAATAAAAATCTCCACCTGTTGGTTATTTTGTGATAATGGAATTAAAGGTGGTTTTAAAGTTTAAAAGCGCCTCAAACTCTGATTATTCTGTTTTTCAGCTGCAAATTAAAGAGAAACTTGAATATGTTTTAGAAACTAGAACGGTATTAAGGGTATTTTCATGTTGATAGTGTTTTTCAAAATAAACTTTTTATATCAGTTTACATTTGTTGCTTCTATGAAGTTTATTTTGAAAAAATGTAAACGTGAAAAAAATCTAATGAAGTGATTGAGCTACCCTTCTAGTCTCCAAAACACTTTCTAGTTTCTCTTCATTTTGCTCTTCTGAAAGAATAATCAAAGAGTTCGAAAATCAGCTGTTTCATAAATCACCTTAAGATAAAAGAACAAATATATTTAGGTAGCTGGCAACACTGCCTATACCTTTATAATAAAGGAATTTACAGCTTCAATATTAGCGCCAGTTTCTCCATTGATTACTATTGAGGCACAGTGTTGCCAAGTTTACTGAAAATTAACGCTCGATACAAATTTTATCTTCAAAACAGGTCCATCTTGACTTTTTACCGAGAAGAAGAAAAGTTTTCATACAAATGGCATTTTACGATGATATTCAGTTCATCGTTTCACACATACGGAACTCGTATGTTACGAGTGATGATACAGGAATGTCTGAATTGGTTATTCTAAACGAAACTGTTCCTTATAAGGTAGAAAAAAGTGTCTGGGAAGAGAGGATATCAAAAGAATGAAAGCGTCTACAAACGAGCGACTTTTAGTGGTCGATATGTACTGCAAAAAGTGGGGTCCAAAACCGACCACTCGAATCGACTGCCAATTAGTTATGAAATGACCCTAGTTGTAGTTGAATGAACTGCAAAAAGTGTTCCCTATTAAGTCGCCTATCACTTTTTATAATCCACATCGACCACTAAAAGTCGTTTGTCTGTGTACGCCACTAAACCATTTTTTTGTTTTCTTGCCGTTTGTTAATTACAGCAGCAACGCTACAAGAATGTGTCAATAAGCGAAACCAACGTACCTAATGATGAAAACTATGGCGAACAGCAGGCTCAATCTCTAGAGATCGTTTCGGACATGGATTTGGTCGCACATAGAAGAAGATCGAATACGGCTCAAAGGCTCGATCGACTTAAGAAAGAAAGACAAAATCAAGCAATGATCAAACACGTGCAATGGAGAGAAAACCCCGATCCACCTCAAAGTATATTTATCCCACACCTTAATTACACCCTAAAATCAAATGTATTCGCTTCGTACGCAGAATTACCTTCATTTAGATCTCACGCTTTTTGTTTATAAATAAATAATAAAATAAAAACAGATTTTAATGTTGTTTTGGCAAAAATAGAATTATGGGGGAATATTTTTACTAAGGTCAAAAATTTGAAACATAATTAAAATTCTTAAATTATTTTATATTTCAGAAGCAAAATTAAAGTGGTTTTAAATTATAAACGACTCTCAAACTCTGATTAATCTGTTTTTAAGATGCAAATTGAAGAGAAACATTACTGTGTTTTAGAAACTAGAAAGGTAGCTCATTCCCTTAAGATTGTTTTCACGTTGATATATTTCAAAATAAACTTTCCCAACTTTATTTTGAAAGTTATCCACTTGAAAATACTATTAAGCTATTCAGTTACTCGTTCTTGTTTCGAATACACTTTCTAGTATCTCTTAATTTTGCTCTTCTGAAAGACAGAATAATCAGAGTTCGAAAATAAACTGTTCTTAATGTTATTTTTGTAAATTTATTTGCATATTTTGCAAATCAGCTATTTATAAAAAGTTATAAATCATATTAAAATAATCAAACTTATTTGATTGTTCAACTCTTAAGACAGCGTAACTCTTAATAAAACTCACAAAATAATGACTTTTTTTATTAATCTAGGTGAAGATTTGGAACACATTTTCACAAAGAAGGAAGTTTCTGTTACAACAGATAAAAAACCAACGTCTCTTCTTTCCGAAATGCTCGATAAACTACCTGCAATGCCGTCAAATCCGTTCACGGAGTATGCACGGTTCGGAGGAAACGTAAAACAGAAATTCACATACATATACGAAACCCAACCAGTTGTAAAATCTTGACATAATCCAGTTCTGTTTTTCATTAGTCTTACGTCGGTGGTACAACTAAAAAGATCAACATCTTCCTAACTATGTTACCGAGTGCTCAAAGAGCTTATCCGATGCCTGTGATTGTCGTAAACACGGCTAAAGTACAAGAATTAGTCGGACTCATCTGTTGGAAATACACTAACGAAAGACGAGAACCGAAACTACGGTTTGTAAACGATCCAAAAAAGTAAAACAGCGAACGAACCAGTCTTAAGATTTGTCTTTCTTTATGGCATAATAAAATAGGAAAAATGTAGATCGCTATAGTTTACATATTGCCGAAGACGACGGCGAAGTCGATCTCGACTTTCCGTGTCTCGATCCGAGAGAAATAATAGCTAAATTTGGATTTCAAGTGTTAGCTCTAGTCGAAAAGGGAACACCAAACGTCCAACAGCGAAACGAAAACAACGTTACAATGTATGAAACTACATAAAAGGATTACAGTGGAAGCCGTTTAACACGAAAATCGGATAACACGAAATATGTTCTGTCAAGTCACGTGCACGTAAACGGTTTCCACCGTAAACAAGGGTAACGAAACCCTTTCCGTACTCACTCCATAGTTTTTTGTTTTTTTCAGTCACATTACCGGAGAAGGATCAAGTACGTTTATGGTCGAAAATCGCAGTATAACGATAGGTGAATTAGTTGCGAGATTCGTCAAGGAAAAATATGGTAGTAATGCTCAAAGTGGAAAAGGTACGGTGGTTTTATGAACAATTCTTTCTTCAGACAAATTGTGAATTTGAAAGAAAAGCAAGGCCAAAGGGAAAACAAAGGCAGAAAAATTGACTAATTTCACCAAAAATTGTTTCTTTTTTGTTAAAATTAAAGGAAATTATGATTACAAGTTAGCAAAACGACGCGAACCGGACGTTAGATTAAATATGAATTCGACGTTAGCGTCGACTGAAACACTGGACTTCTGTTTGATCAAAGACGGAAGTACGATCTTTTTTTATTGCCTTTATAGTTGGCATATTTCATGTTTCTGTCTTCTCTCAAGATTTCAAATTAATTTTAAAAGTAATTACAATTAAATAATCAAATCAGTAAAAAAAAAACTAATTAAGGTGGTTTTCAATTGTAAACGGCTCTAGAACTGTGATTATTTTGTCTTTTAAATGCAAAATGAAGAGAAACTTGAAAGTGTTTTAGAAGAAACTAGAAGGGTAGCTTAATCACACTTAAGGGCATTTTCATGTTGATATCTTTCAAAATAAACTTTTTAAAGACAAAAATTAAAAAACATCGTCTGCTTTAAGATGATTCATTTTCAAACTCAAATAAAAAGCTTATTTTTAAAATATCAAGATTAAAATTCTCTTCAATGATCAAGCTACCCTTCTAGTACCTAAAACACATTGAAGTTTCTCTTCATTTTGCACCTCAAAGACAGAATAATGAAGAGTTCTAGGGACGTTCACAATTAAAACCACCTTAAATGGCCAATTTAAAAGGACGTAATAGTGCTGAGAAAGACGACTGGCCACCAAACGGAATGAGTGTGATGGAAGCTCCATTGTACCAGTCGTACGTCGTGTCTGTACTCAGCAGAGTTCGATCGAAAACATCGATTCATTTGGGTAAACGTTTAAAGAAAACGTCTTTTGCGTTCTATTTTCTCATTTCGTGTCTAATGCGTCAGGCATTTCTGGTGAAAAAATCGAAATCGTACCGATGCAACAGCAAAAGGGATCTAAGATATGGTCACGATCTCAGAAGCCAGTTTCGTACGATACGGACACAATTGCCGAATGCGAAATCACGGAAATCAAATCGACCGGTTCGTTATAATCATTATGGAACTAATCGCATAACTAAATAAAAATGTTTATATTTTCTTGTCTCAATAGGGAAGACGATTTTCCGTCTAACGTGTTTAGTTCAAGGAAACCACGACTACAAACATCACGACTTTGAAGCAGAGAGTAGGAAAGCTTCCGAAATCGTACAGAAAATTAATCATATCTTACAATTGCATCTAAGTCCGGTTAGACGAGATTATTTGGCTTTAAAAGAACGCAAATTATCGCAAAGACGAAGCTTCAGATAGATTTTGAAGTTTAATTTTAATTTAAAAGTTGTTCTAAATCGAGAGAAAATGTTATCGAAATAATTTTTTTGTACAATACGAAAGATCAAATAAATATGAAGAACTATTTAACAAACCGTTTCTTTTTTAGTCTTTTGTTTTTGATTCGAGTACAGCTCGCAAAACTTTCTTGCTGTCATCGCTAACATCTGCAACGAAAGGTCGAAAATCTTGTTAAGCACGCGCTATGGGAAGTAGTCAATTTTGCGGTTCAAAAATTTCTGGATTGGTTCTAGCAATCATGAAAAAAACTTTTAGCAATACACTCGATTGAAGAATATAAATTTTCTAAAAACTGCAAGTTGGGAGACGAGACGAGACCTATAGAACATAAGTCACTAGTAACGCCATCTGGGAGGACGAAAATAAAATATCTATTTAGCTATATTAAGGCAATTTAATGACGTTCTGCATTGACATTTAGTTGCTTGAACCATTTCAGCAACTACTTCGGAACCGCAAAATTGACAATTTCGAATCAACATTGAAATCCCCCCCCCCAATCAACAACAACAATTAGTAAGCGTAACTTACAAAGCTTATTAGCCTCGTTTGCCAAATGTTCCTCAACCTTATTACTAAAGTTACAAATGCTGGACGACGCCTGTGACAAAACTTTCATCTGTAAATAAACAAGATTAAGTTTTGTAGCCAGCCATTTTCAAAATATGCAAATGAATGTGAACAACCTGAAGTCTTAAACGTTGTTTCTTAATGGCCAATCCTTGCATTAAAGCGTCACAATCGGAAGCGACACTTCGAGATGGTGCAACATCCAAATCGAATGCCTCCAGCCTTTTATCAAACGCAAAATTATATAAATCGACACCATTTAAAATACAAGAATTCAGTCTTACGGCTGTGTTTCTTCGACGCAAGAACTAGAAACATCATCCCAATGTTTGCTTTCGAGAGTCAACCTTCGAAAACACAAACAAAACGACGTTTCATAAGTCAGCCATTTGTGAAATATGATAAACATAGGAATTAGAAGGGTAGCTCAATCACTTAAGGGTATTTTCATGTTTTATATCTTTCAAAATAAGCTTTTTATGAAAGTATGGAAATGATCCAACGTTAAGCGACAATGTTTTTTTTTTAAATTTTTGTCTTTAAAAAGTTTATTTTGAAAGATAATCCACAAAAAATGCTTACATATATATTATTCTGTCTACTTTCTAAAATACGTTAAATTTTCGTATTTCAAACATAAAAACTACCTTTCAATGTATTCATTTGAGTTTTTAATTGTTTCTTCTAAATCTAAATCTTCACTCTGTTGTTTCGGCTCCACTTTCGACCCTGTTATTGCCGTAAACGTTCCATTGGCAATTAATTGCTCTAATTTTGCCTCTAAAGCAAGTTTAACTGAATAAAAAATAAAACGTATACAAATTTTACTAAGAAAACCAAAAAAATCACGAATTAAATACATTTATCTTGAATTTCTGAACTTGCTTCCGAATCAAAACCATCTTTTAAACACCGACTCATCGAATACTATAAAAACGGAAGAAGAAAAAAAAAAAACACGTCAAAATCACGAAATCGACACAAAGAATTGAATTTCAAATTGTTTCAAACTTGAGCACATTGTCGAACGAGCGAACAAAACCTTTCACTGGGTGGTAAATTAGTTGGAATCAAAGAAGATAACTCTGAAATACAAATGAAATTATTTAAGGAGGTTTTAAAGTGTAAACGCCTCTTGATTATTCTGTCTTTCAGAAGCGAAACTTTAATGTGTTAAGATTATTTTCATGTTGGCATCTTTCAAAATAAACTTTCTTTGTCAGTTTGGAAACTCAACTTTAATCAGACAATAATAAGTTCATGTTGAAATTTAACATGAAAATACCCTTCATTTTGCATTAATGAAAGACAGGAATAATTAAGAGTTCAAAAATCAGCCGTTCCTAAACCATCTTAAACTCGATTACAATCCAAACAACCAGAATAATTATCTTTACCGAGTTCTCCTTTAACAAAGTCAAATTTGATGCTACTTCTACGTCCTCTAACGATATTTGACCTTCTAAAACGTTTTTCTTTAAGAGGATTCTACAAAAAAAAACCGTGCAAAATATGCTTTATTATATGTCTTAGTAGATAATTTCTGTTTTAAAAGTTTAGTAGAATTCCTAAACTACATCGCAACCTCAATAAATCGTTAAAGAAACTCACTTCCGGTTCTTCAGTTGAGCTTCTTTTTGCACTGTCCGCTTTAAATTCCGCATTTCTGCACACACAAAAAAACAAATTAGTCAATAAAACACACAGTTTCACATTTAACAAGCATTCACGAGTAATAACTGTCTTACTCAACACTAAAACGATTCTTACTTTTGTGGGCTACAATCCATCATTTTGAATTTGATAAAAATAAAGCGGAAGTCGGAAGCGACGAAATATTTCCCGCCAAAAACAACAGCGACTCTACAACCAGAAAGAACACAGGCAATTGTGTCCAGCAGTAGAATTTCTTTTGCACCGCCCTTTTATGAACGTCATCAATTTTTAATTGGTTTGTTACTTGGTCTGACGTCACGTGCTCCGCCCTTTTCAGTTTCTAATTGGTTTTTTACTTGGTCTGACGTTATTGATAAAAGGGCGGTGCAAAAATAATTCTAATGCGGGGCACAATTGCCTGTGAAAGAACTAGTCGATTTACACAATATTCATCCAGTCTATAAAAAAGGTACAAATACACGTATTTTTATGTGACTCAAATAAATTCTCATTAAATCAATGTTTTTTATCATTAAATATGTGTGAAATAAAGTACCAAAAAGATTTTTATGAATCACAATAAACGCCATTTAAAACTTTTCTGAAGTTGGCAACACTGGCTTTTCATTCTAACCAACCACACTAATTAAACACATGACATTGTACATTTGAAGCCTGATTTCTCTCCATAAGGGTGACTGTACTTGTCTCACGTTTAACTAGACGACAGTGACACCATATTCGTACGCCCCTTCCGCTGATTTTCCGGTAACTCTTATGTGCTTCAAAAATTCCCTTAAATCTCTACCTCTTTACACTCTACCGTTTCCTATTTTCCTAAAGCTGGAAATCAAAGAAGAGAATTTCTCATTTCAACTTCAACTTCAATCCTCACAACAAAGTTGCAACCTATACAATTTTGAAACTGTATCGTGTTCAGTTGTTCTGATATTTAACGTTCAAACTTTCTCTCTTGAATACGTACCTAAAATTTAAGCATCCGTTACCATGGCAACGTGCTACGGTGTTGCCAAGTACGCTGCAAACTTGATAAATATTAAATAAGTTGTCTTTAACTTATTTTTCATTCCGTGGAATTAATTCCAAAATAAATAATCTTTTATATACAACAAAAGTGTAAATAAAAAAAAATGTTGTTAAAAAGTATAATTTTATAATGGAAAGTATTTATCACTTACAATTGTTAGTCCAGTCTCATTAATACAAATATTACATGACGTCAATTATCTGAAGTCAAACATATATGACTAATATGGCGGATTGTTAGTTTAAATTCTACAACAAAAAGGCGCCATCATGTTTCACCCTTCCCCTGTAAATATGGCAACTTAATCCTCTAAGATGTACTTCAAAATTGAAACCAAAAAATGCGCCCTCGCGCAATAATGTTCACAAACTGAAGCAGTGACATCAAGCGCAAGTGATAAAAACTACTTCCGTTTCTTTAGACACCGCCCACTTTGATCTTGTCAAAGAGAAAAGCGACATTTTTGTCACCTTTATTGGGTATGTTTCTGTTTATTTCATGCAAATTTCAATTGTAATCAGGTCAATTGTGTGACTTTCAGTCGTATTTCAAATTCCAGTGATGAAACAATAGATTGCGTCATGGTTCAATGTTTAATTAGACGTTTCTTAAAAGAGTAATAATCTGATCTCTTATGAGGGTCATTCATTTCCTATTATTTAGTAGTAGTTTACAAACGCAGTCTTTTCCGAAGTAAACAAACGCAAATTTAGGCTTCTTATTTTTTCTTCTTTCAAAGAAACTGATGAGATTCAATGAAAAATTGTTAATTGCATTGGAATTTTATCCAAATTCTTGAAATTGATGGCTAATTGCTAGGGTTTTACTAAGCCGATGAAATCATTAAATGTATATAGAAAAATCATGAATTCACATTGGAAATGAATAAAAAACATCACGATTTTACATTGAAATCTTAGGAAATTCACTCATCAGTTAAAGCAAACCCCAGCTTTTCATCAGTTTCGACAATTTAGTTTCATTTCCTTAAAAAAATCACATTTTTAAGCTTGAATTTACCTTTAAGAAGTTGAAAGATGGATCTTAAAACCCACCCAAAAACCGTAAATTTGTCAGAAGAAATAGAAAGTATGTCAGAAACTAGAACCGAAGAGAGTAAAGACTTTACTCTCTTTGCTAGAACTGTAACTGCATGAATCTCTTAATTAGTATTTTCATGATGAAAACCTTTCAAAATACACTTTTTATGTACAAAAATTTAAAATAATGTCTTGTTTTAAAGGTGATTCTTTTTCAAACTGACATTAAAAAAACTTCTTTTGAAAGATAACCCTTCTAGTTTCTAAAACACATTCAAGTTTCTCTTTATTTTGCTCTTCTGAAAGACAGAATAAACCAGAGATCGAGTTGAAGCTCCACATTTCTAGTCTGAAATAAGAAATTCGAATCCCGTAAAACTGTATTTTAATCAACATTTTCTATTTTTCAAAGGGTTAACCTCCCATTTGGGTGATGATGCGAGACCTTCTAAATGTTTTGCCCGATGATCGGCCGGTAACATCGCTGTGTATCATAGAGGACCCAATTAAAAGGCCCCAAGGATATCACGTAGTATGAAACAAGAGAGAGATAACGAACAGAAAAAAAAATCCGTTTTACTTAAGATTTGAATCCTTCTCTCTTTTCATAAAGGTTTGTCGTACTTACGACCAGGATATCGATGCGGATTTATGGAAAGAAGGTTTCTTTGGCAAAAAGATAACTAGATATCTTTGCCTTTCGAAATCAGAGGTCGATTTCTCGTTAAAAAGCACACAAAACTCCCTTTTAAGGTTTTTATACGACTTGTGTGTCTTTTGTCTTGTCTTAGGGTCGAGCGAACTTTGTCGTTGATTCGATGACGGTCATAAACGACAAAGATGCGCCTCCGGATGGATTCACGGCTTTAACTCACACCGTAGATACCGAACAGAAGGCAACTAAAAAGCGTCTCATCTGTTATCGAACTATTCCGAGAGATAAAGCGACTCAAGCCATTACGGATATTATAGTTCTGAGCAAATCCAAGAAAGCTCCGACCGGATTCACTTTGGCTGGGTAAACAGACTCAGGGGGTGGTTCCCTGTTGGCATTTTATATGAGAAAATGCAGAATAAAACTTACGAAAGAATTACAAGATTTATATAAATAATTTGCAAGTAATTTTCAAGTTTCAAAAGTAAAAGCTTCTCGAACTCTTCACGTGCAAAATTCAGAAAAACTAGGAAGTGTTTTAGAAACTAGAAAGCGTAGCTTCAATCACTTCAGGGTATTTTCATCTGATATTTTTCAAAATAAACTTTTTATATACAAAAATAAAAAAATGATCTCGTGCTAAGCATCAAACTGACATAAAACTATTAAAAAGGCTATTTTGAAAGATAACATGAAAATACCTGTAAGTTACCCTTCTACTTTCTAAATCAATTTTGAGTTTCTTCTTCATGTTGCTTTTAAATGTTTTAGAAAACTGCAACTGTTCTAGTCTGGACCTACCCTAAAGTGATTCAGTTACTCTACTAGTTTTGAATAAACCCTTGAAATTCTTTGTCAAGTTGGTTCATAAATAAGATTTCTCGTCGCTTTCTGTGTTTCCGTTAAAATGAATTGAATTCCTTTTCTTTTTTTCTGATCTCAAAAGGGACATGAACGGATTCATCATTTGTTTCAAATCGAACTCCATTTCGAAAGGTTTACAACAAAGTAGTAACCCTTTACCTACGAGTAACGGTACTTCTTCAGGACGTCACGTAAACAGTACCCATTATAGTAACAGGTAACATTTTCCCTCCTTTCACTGACGCTCCTTGCTATTTTAAACAAAATATCGGTAGCTGGCAACACTGTTTGTCTATTATAAAAAACACCTTTCTCCAGCTGAAGTTACAGATTGCTTAACAGGAAACGGCAGTGTTGCCAGATTTACTTTAAATATATTTCCCATTCCTGAGATTTCGGTCTAACTACTTACTCTCCAGTCTTTTCCACCGAAAATTCAATAAAGAAACTTGACACTTGAATTTCCACTTAAACCCTCTCTAACCAGGATTCCCACCTATAAAAACCCCTAATGCTCAGAAGCAATATCATAGAGAAACTTAAAATCTTTTTAGAAACTAGAAGGGTAGCAGTTTAATTACATCATGATAGATAACTTTTAAATTAAAATTTTCTGCGTCAATTTGAAAATTTAAGCCGATTTTTGTCAGTAAAAAGTTTATTTTGGAAGATATCAAACATGAAAATGCACTTAAGTGATTGAGCTGACCCTTCTAGATTCTAAAACACTTTCAATTTCTCCTTAACGTAGAATTAACAGAGGATTTTCTATTAGTTTCTACGTTTGAACCCTGTTTAGAGGGTTCAAAAATTAAAGTGCCAAGTTTAGTTCTTGAATTTCTGAATCCGATTTTAATTATTTTATTGCTTTAATACAAGCAGCTTTACAGTCGATCGTTTGAAATCGAGGTATTTTGTTATTCAATCTTCGTGTTGAACGGTTTTCCCCGAGTAATCACGTTTAACGTAATCACGTTTTTGTTTCCGTTATATTTCTCTCGAACGAAGCCCACGACATTCCGGAGTTGCAAACTCTCTACCGCCGACCCTTCCGTATCCGGTAACTCCTCTTTCGTCGTCGTCTTCGTCATCTGGCCGACCACCTCCTCCTTTACCGCCACCTAATTCTAACTCGAAACCATCCATTTCGGCTCTTCCTTTGTATCCAGTCGAACAACTACAGAGCGTAACGCCGATCCAACCACCGATACGGAATTATACGCTACCAAAGAACATGGGATTGACTCGTACGTGGTCGCATACGAGACATTACGCAGCCGCCAATGCTTCGAACCATTATGCTCCTTCTTCTACGATAACTCCGACTCCTCCGCTCGTTCCTCCTCATCCTCCTCACATTGCAAATCATCATTCTAATAATAAGGCTCACAATGGAACAACCACTTCCGGAGTCATTTCCGGTTTGGAAGGAGTTCTCTTTCAAGTTAATCCAAAATACAAAGAAATACAACGTCTAAAAAATGTACGACTAATTCGAAAAATAGAGAGAATTCCTAAATTATAGATATTTTTTTTTGTTTCTTTCAGATCGTTATACCAAATTTGGAACAAAAGTTCAAAGAACAAATCGAATCTGAGGTAATTTTACTTTCGGAAATCGGAAATTGTTCAGAATTTATTAAGATGGTTTATGAACAGCTGATTTTCGACCTCTTAATTACAGTAGTTCTGTCTTTCAGAAGAGCAAAACTAGAAGGCGTTTTAGAAACTAGAAGGGTAATGCAATCACTTAAGGGGGTAACAAAAAGCTTATTTTAAAAGATATGAAAATACCGCTCAAGTGATTTATCCTTCTAGTGTCTAAAACACTTTTCATTCTGCACCTGAAAAAGACAGAATAACCAAAATTGAAGGCGCGTTTACACCTTAAATCTCACCTGAAGTATTTCGTACTTTTCACTTTCACTTCTCTCCTATTTCTTTAGTACAACTACGACTTTAGCGTGGAGCGTTTAGCTCTACAGAGGCTATCAACGTCATCAACTACTGGCCAATGAGAGAAAAAGATTAAAAGAAGTTTTTTTTTCCCCGAACCCCGGTTTGAAACAACACGCTACAAAAAAAATTATATATATTTACGGAAATTCGTTGTGTTTCCGTTGTGTTGTGTGTTTTTACGAGCACTTTTGAAGCGTGACGTCAATCAACGAACGAGAACTGATTTTTATCTAGTGATTTCTGTGTCATAGCTTTGTCTTTTTAAAAGTGTAAATGGCGCCTCACCTCCCCCTTCGATAGGTCTTTATTTTGTCTTTCAGAAGACTTAGAAACTAGAAGGGTAACTCAAACTCATTTTCATGTTGATGTTTTTTTTAAAATAAGCTTTTTTTATGGCAGTTTTAAAATAACCCAATTTTAAGCAAACGGTATTTTTTAAATTTTGTCTTATTAAAAAGTTTATTTTGAAAGATATCAAACAGGAAAGCACTATTAAGAGATTCAGTTTTTATTATTATGTAGAAATCTTCATATTCGACTTAAAATTCATTTCTTAATTTATTTTTCATTATTTTTTATTTCATTCATCATCAGAAGAAGAAGAAGAAAAAAAAACGTTGATATTTTTCATAGAAAACTGAAATTTCTTTTGAAATTTTGTTATTTCATTTTGATTAGGAAGAAAAATGACAGACATTTTCAAACAAACTTGCTACCAAATATTATTTGTCAAACAAAATATTCTTGTGTTGTCATTTTCAAATGCACTCTCTTAAGACACGAAAAATACAGTGAAAACCCATTTAACACAAAAAATTGGATAACACGAAATATATTTTTTGTTATGGATTTTCTCCAATGTGGGGTATGTGAGATGGTCCATGGGAGACTGGGAGTGGATGTGATCCACAATCAATTGATATTTATTCAATTTTATTGATGGTTGTGCGAGTAATTAAGAAATACAGCGAATTTTCCATAGACTTCTATGTTAAAATCTCGTCTGTTCCAGAGACTCAAGGAGTGCGCGCTAAACAGGTCAAGTAACCGGTTATTTATTCCGGAGGCGCGGGGCTCCGTTCTTTTAGTAAGTAGGAAAGCACGATCAGAAAAGTTTGGAGACCACTTCCTTAAAGTAGGATAAACATTCTTTTAACACGAAAAACCATTCTCAATCTCTGCCAATTTCGTATTAAATGGGTTCCACTGTAAACACACAAAAAGTATGAAAGCCAAAGTACTGCCATTTTTAACTCAAATTCCAATTGTTTTTCGTGTTCAATTTTACAATTTTTATTTATTTATTGTGTGTTTTTGTAGCTTTTAAAGAAAGAGAGAAAATATTTAATTAATATATATGTATTAAAATGTAACATTATTAACTTAATAATCATCGAATTTGAGATTTCGTGTTTGAAAACAACAAAAATTGTGTCCTACCGTAGGGAAAATTATTTCGAGAAAGAATAATAAGAAAACGTTTTATGGATTCTTATTAAGTTTATATTTATAGCTCTTTATATATTTAATAAATAATAATAATAATAATAATAGATAAACAAACAAAAATAGTTTTAAAAAAAGATTTTTATGTGGCTCAATGTTTTTTTGTTGTTGTTGTTGTTGTGTCTTCTTTGTAAAAGTTTAGTTTGTTCCAATTTGAACTTCTTAATTAAAAAACAAGGAAACTGCTTCTTATATATCACTTCAATACTCTTGCATTTCTACTTTTTTTTTTCTAGATACGCTTTCACTTTCTTTCTAGACTAGAATCGGGAGTATTTCGTGGCTAAACTGAGTGTGGCCAATAGATGGCGCAAGCTGTACTTTGTGAAGCACTAAATACAGTCTGTGCCATCTATTGGCCACACTCAGTTTAGCCGCCAATACAATTCAAAGAACATACAAAAAAAAACTCCCGGTGATTTTCCGAATTATCGGAACGTTTTGTAATCTGGACCAGGTAATCGTGTCCGGTCCGGATAATTGTGATTGTATTTGCACATAATTTAACTGAAAAAAATTGTCAAACATCTGGGGAGAACTGAAATCCAACAGAAACTGAAGAAACATAAACACGCAACTGCTAGTAATCCATCTACTGTGAGCCGTGTATACTTAACCAGAGCATAAGAAACTACAAAAGAAAAATCTGACAACCACGTGTTTTTTTAATAAAAAAAAACTTTATTATATCAAATATAAAAAACATTATAAAAAAAAAATTGTTAATGTCAATGAAAGATGAGTTCCGTAGTTCCGTAAAGTACAGATCGCGCCATCGCTCCGAAAGTGAAGTTATAAGTCTTGATGTTCTCTTCATCGAACTCTTTGATCGGCGATTCTTTATCGAGATACGATCGATGACGAGTCAATAGATGAACCGTATAATAATCCTTCCAACCGTTCCAGGAATGCATTTTATACAATTCACCAATTAAATAGTGAACACCGAAATATATGGGTTCTCTGTGAACC
Organism: Brachycybe producta; assembly: GCA_036925085.1. Classification (NCBI taxonomy): domain Eukaryota; kingdom Metazoa; phylum Arthropoda; class Diplopoda; order Playtdesmida; family Andrognathidae; genus Brachycybe; species Brachycybe producta. The sequence goes on from JAUPFP010000084.1 coordinate 345,397, forward strand.
AATTCCGGTCTCTGAGATAAGATTCCTTCGGTCGGTAACTGTCCTGCGTTATAATACCACATAAAAGGTCGATACCAACGATAACTGTTGAGCCACAGTTTCGGAAACCTCGCATTCTTATGAGCGATCAGAACTTGTGTTCCGATATTCTCGTTAAGAGGCCAACCGATTGCGAATTCGTAACGAAGAAGCCGATCTAGAGATCGGACAACGAAAACATCGTTATCCAGAAAAATTCCTCCTTGTTCCATTAGAATTAAAATCCGAGCGATATCGGATGAATGATAAATAGAACTGAGCCGATTACCGAAAATGTGAGTCGGTTGTTTAAAATGAACCAGTTCAACTTTCGGCTCGAACTGTTGTAACATATCCCAGTATTTTCCTTTGAGAGTTGGGTTCGATGGATCGGTACAAAGATTACAATGAATAAAGATCCGATCCGGACGATGATTCGTTTGTACGGATCGAATACTCAACATTTCGATGAAATTCAATTCTAAACTACCGAATTTAACATAGTGAACAATGTTCGGTACGATAGGAACGGTAGAACCGGTCTCGTTATCAAAATTTGTAAAATCAACGATTTCAAATGATAAATAATTTTGTATTTTAGTTGAAATTTCCGGAACTCCTTTCAGTTTTACCATCGCAAACAACACAGATACAAAAAACACCGTGTAAGTTGTGATGAAGAACAATAATATAAAACATAAAGTACGACGTAAACGACGTTTACAACGACACACAGAACCGAAAACAAACATTTTGACAAACACGTTTAACACTGTGAACTATGACCTCATCTACTGCAGTAAACTTAACGATAACTATTGAATTTATGGCGCTTCATACGAGCTACAATGCTTAACTTAAAAATTAACACTACAGGTTTAGTTCTTACCTTGTTGATTTACTCATAAACTGTCGTCTAAACCATTAAAATCGGATCGAAAACTTCAGAAACAAACAAAAATCAATCAAAACTTTCGACGCCATCTTTTCTTAAAACGCATGTAAGATTTTTAAATGACGTCACATCCACCAGATGTGTCGTTGGAGAGTTTACAAATCTTGTCAGTGCTAACACGAAACTAGAAAAATACATACCTACAATATAAGTTAAGATTGCTCCAGGCAAAAAAAAAATCATTCAGACGTTTCCAAAACGTTCTGAGCTAGCACGTATTAATCAAAGTATATACTAATCAGTAATCAATAAATGAACTCTACAGCACTGGATGCTCCGATTACTCTAAACAAACCTGTGTCGTAACGGAACTGTTTTTGTTAGGTGCGAGCTCCGCTCAGACCAAACGTATCAAGGATGTCCTTCTAACCTCCTTGAAACGTATAATGTAAATACTGCACCGAGTGCTCCAATTGTTCGGAGAAAAACAAACAATTGTATCCTTTTATACTTAAGTGTTAGCACTGAAAAGGAAAAACAAAAGCTAATTAATGGCAATAAACCAAGAATTAATTACTCTGAGCTATCGAATGAAAACCATGGCGGTGGTGGTCGTTTTAAAGTACAAACGAGAGGGTCGTTTGTACTTTAAAACTCAGATTATTTCTGTCATTTACGTGCAAAATGAAGTGAAACTTGAAAGTATTTTAGAAACTAGAACGGTAGCTCAATCTCTTACGAGTATTTTCATATTGATTATCTTTCAAAATAATATTTTTATGTCAGTTTAAAAATGACCCAATTTTAAGCAGACGAGATTTTTTTTACCCTTCTAGTTTCCAAAACAATTTATAGTTTCTCTTCAGAAAGACACATGTTAATTATAAAAATAATTAAAATTAGCTATTTTTATTGCTCATGACGTAACTTTTAACAAGTTTATATAAAAAAATGTAAAAATATCGATTTCTACATTACATAAAAAATGAATTAAAATATTTTTTTTTAAAAAAAAGGGCAAACTTTTCAATTGCCGCTAATGTTAGCGATTAATAAGTGTACTGAGCGGGCCAAGCAGCAGTAGAAAAGTTTACTCATAACAGGCCAACATTCGGCCCCATACATAATAATACATTTGTGCAACCCCATTCATATTTTTTAAAATTAAATAATTATTAAAAATAATAAAAAAATTAGCTTTTGGACACACATTTTGGCACTCCAACTCCTAATAAGAAGAATTCCTTAGGGCCCCAACAAAGTGGTCCTTCGAGCCCCTCCCATAGCATTTACATAAGGGTTGTATCCGCAACCGTTTCGCGCCTAACTCCATGCGACCTTGCCTGAAATAATTCTCGTACTAAACTAGCTTTTTCCAATTCTAACTGCGAAATTCGTTCACTTTTTTTGCTCACTTCTTCGCTCAACAAATGGTTTAATTCTTTCAAATGTTGAACTGCGGCAAATTCGTCTTTTCTGCTGTTATTATTATTATTATTATTATTATTATTATTGTTGCCATTATTGTTGGCCGTCGATTGCGATTTCTGTTTCTGTCGCATCATATAAAGAGGTTGTTGTCTCAGCGCGAGATTCATGTGAAGCGGAAAACCTCTCTCAGAACTTTCGACTAAAGCTGAAAGATTCTGATTTACTTCAAAGATCTGAGCCATTTGAAAATTTAATCTTTCCTGATGTGATTCCGTTGAGTATTCCTATTATATAATTAAAAGAATAAATTAACTATTTTTTAAAAAAAAATAATAATAATTATGATAAAATGCAAGTCAGTGAATTGTTACCAAATGGTTGTTGTTTTGTCCGATATATTTCATTTTATCTTGAACATCAACGATCTGTTTTAAATACCAAGACCTCGCTTTGTCCACAGATTCAAGGCCTTGTAATAAAATATCTTTCTCTTGTTCCAATTGTTTCATTCGTTTTAACTGAATTAGATTCACAAAACAGGAATTGGAGCAAATTAGGTGTGGTCAAATAGAAACAAACAAACAAAAAAGGGTTAAATGTCAAGAATGTTAATTGTGAAAGTTTTGAAAGGTTTTTGTTGTTGTTTAAAACTTTTAAGTGGCTCTGACTAAAGACCTATATATACGATACGATAGCCCAGAGTGCAGTTGTATAAGCTCATACAGGCCCATAAGGCCATTTTTTGAAAAAAAAAAAAAGCTCATTGGCTTCCATGGGCCCGATGGGCTGTTGTAAAAGACCAACCCAGCCAATGGGGGCAATTTAATGAAGAAAAAAACACATTGGTTTGGTATGCTAGGCTCAACCCCTCAACCATGTAGTTTTCTAGTATCTAGCATTTATATTACAAATCAGAGAGTTGTTTTAATTTTTTATTTCATTTAAAATATTTTGTGTTATAATTTTATTTTATTAAAAACTTTTCTTTTAGTTTGATTTCTAAGAAAAAATGCAAAGTGTTTAACCAAAGGTTCTCAATAGTTTAAAATACAAAGTTTCTCGATAACTTTTTACATTACCCTTTTCCTATCAGAAAAAAAAGCTATGAAAACTTTTTGGTCAACCCTACTGACGTTACAACAAACTTTAATAATAATAAAAATGGGTTGCAGCACTTTTCGAACACACTGTATTAAAGTATTGATCAATTCCTGATCATGATTAATGTTTTTATTTGCTCATAAAAAAATACAAAACAAACGAAATCGTGCCTAGAAAAATAAAAACTGTTTCTTTCATGATACCATTCTTTTTTTTGTTGTTGCAATTATTACGAAATGGAATGTAGAAATAAACAAGACAAACAAAACTACAGATCAAAAACAGGTTTTTAAAATCTGAATAAAATTAATTTTAATAAAAAAAAAATGTAGTAGTTACCATGTTGTAGTCGATGCCATTGGCCAACGTGTGACGTCTCGGTTCACGACGTCTTGAATTTCCTCGATCTTTCTTAAGAAACTGCAAAGATTCCTTTGAATTTATATTTCCTGTATCACCTATAGTAATTAAAACAATTAAAAAAATATTAATTATCAATATAAAAATATTAAAAATAATAAATCACCGTCGCTAACAGCTCCTCCAAAAAAATCGTTATCATTTGAAGTAATCTCAACATTTCTAACATATTTCGAATCCATTCCTGAATTCCCTTTCTTATTTTCAAGATCATTTAACATTCCCATATGCCAATTATGAAGAGCTGTCATAATTCCGCGCCTATCTCTTGCCACTGATAAAAGTGGCGGCGGCGGCGGCGCACCGCCGCCACCACTAACATCATCAACCGTATTTTTTAACTGATTTTGTTGTTGTTGTGACAATAAATTATTATTTTGTGTTAATTTTGTGTCGCTTTTATATCCTCTAAGTACATTCCCAGTATTATTAGCATCATAGGAAAGTGATCTACTAGGAAATTGTGATTTAGTTACAGGCAAACCAATATTTTCAGCGCCACAATTGTTATTAGCCGATTTAGTATCGTCGCTAACACCTAAAAGCGGCATACTAACAGCACGTAACGGCGTATTACTAACTGTAGTCGGTCGTACAGTTGCCGTATTTGTATTAATAACAGCTCGTTGATTTCCGATGGAAGATTCGGATGATATCGAAGACGAAGAAGGCGAAATCATTTTATGTACCACCAACGGCGGAGGCGGCGCGTTTTCACTCACCCGTTGCCTTGGCAACGCGATGGTCGGTGGAACGCTTTGACTTGGCACGAGCTTTTTGGCATGTGCTGAACTAGGTTGTGATTGCGTCATCATTACCGTTGACGTTACCGAACGCGAAGGATTTGTCGGCAACGGCGGTTTGCCGCTGTTTCCAACGATATTCGGCGATATATCGCCACCACTTTTGTTACGTAAAAGGCATATTTTAAGCCCAGCACAAAATCTTTCAAAACTTAACATTCCATTGGGCGGTGTCACTTTTCTAAGACATTCAATGACCCCTCTGGGCATTTTTCTACCCGCCGTCGTTGTCGTCGTTACTCCGCCGCTTTCACCTCCTTCTTCTTCCCGCCACCGACTTTCAATGTCGCTGAACTTTACGTATCCCGTCTTACGATCATCCATTATATCAAATAATGTACGCATTGAAGCGACAAATTGTTTAGGAAGTCCATCTAAAGTTGATCTTGTCGCTTGACTCGACATGATGAGAATTTTCTTCGCATTAATTACCGTTCTGTTCCGCTATTTCTTCCCGCATTGTTCACACGCCTCACTAACTTACGGCCATAACATATTAACAACAACAAAAAACTGAAAAAAGATTTAGCAGCTTAAGAATTTTACAGGCTGCGAGCAGCCAGAAAAATTTTGTTAGCCCCGCCCTTTTATAAGCATCGGACCAATAACAAACAGAATCAAACGGGTTACAAACCTAAATAACCAATCAGAACGAACTTTTCTGGCTGCGCCCAACTGCTTCTAGAATATTTTTAAGTTCAAGCCGCAAACTTGTATTATAAAATAGCTTATTTCTAAACTCAACACAATACATGTTATAATGACGTCACTTACGTATTTATGAATTCAACGTCACGGCAGATGCACGCGGTTGTTTAATCGGCGAGTCTAAAACAAGCACTGTTAAGAACTTTGATTAAAAATTGTTCTAGCTATGATGTCAGTTTGCTGAAGCCACGTATTAAATACAAAAGTATACTAAAATAGCGATTTCTAGCTTACATTGTACGGAAAAGTCTTGCCATATTAGGTAACCCTATACCAATCCATGTATGCTTTTAAATCTAACTACAAATAGCTTTCTTGTGCCACATCTTATCTTGCTGTACCTTTTATAAAGAAGAAAACATTACGTCAAAATTTATGACGTAATACTGGTGTACGAATATGGCTGTGTCGACACGTATGCATTACAAAACACAATGTAAAAAGACGCCATGATCTGTCACCCCTCGATAACACTTGATTATTTTAGGCTTCAGAAATTATCACGTTAAGATGCATTTATGCCAACAATTACTAGCGATTTTAAGGATCCCGAATATTTTACAAGATTAACACCAGACGGCGCTTTGATTTGAAACTTTTCTTGTTTTGCTTGTCATTCTTAAATTTTTTTTTGTAGGTTTTTGATTTTTGTGCGAAAAAATGGCTTTTAATGCATTAGCATTTCCTCGCAGTGGTTTTAACTTCGAAAACTATGATAGGTAATAGTATATTACGACTTGTTTAACCATTTTTGTGGTAGTTAATTTGATAATTTTCATAGAAATAAGCGTTTGGAATCAGAGGGATTCCCGTCGCTGAAAGCCAGAAAAACAGGAACAACAATCGTTGGAATCAAGTTTAAGGTTTTCAAATGACATTTTCCAATCAAAATATTAACTTTAAACCATTTAAAACCTAATATTTTTTTGTTTTAGGATGGAGTTATTCTCGGAGCTGATACGAGAGCGACTGAAGATACGATTGTTTCCGATAAAAACTGTTCCAAGATCCATTATTTGGCTGACAACATCTAGTCGGATAATAACTCAAAACTGACGTTTAAAGAACAATAATTTAACGAGATTATTTTGTTTTACCGCAGTTGTTGCGGCGCCGGAACGGCAGCTGACACGGAAAAGACAACTAGAATGGTTTCTTCAAACCTCGAACTGCATCGTTTGAATACCGGTAGGGGACTTCGTGTGGTTACTCCGAATAGAATGTTGAGCCAAATGCTTTTCAGGTAAATTGTAACTTTGGACCTTAGGCAACCGTCTAAGGTGTAACAAAAAAAAGTCAGGTTAGAAAAAACGTCTTTTTTGCAGATATCAGGGCCATATTGGAGCTGCTTTGATTGTCGGTGGAGTTGATATCGAAGGAAGTCACCTCTATAGTATCTATCCTCATGGATCGAGTAACGAGTTGCCCTATGTAACAATGGGTTCTGGATCTTTGGCTGCAATGGCCGTGTTCGAAAGGGGATGGAGAGACGGACTTCCGGTTTGCAAAAAAAAAAAAAAAGCTTTTTACTCTCATTATAATTTAGAAGCGTAAATAAATGTAATTTATGAAGAAAATTATTTTTTAAAGATGTTTTGCGAACATCTGATTGTCAAAATTGGGCTAAACTTTCATAAAATGTTTATTTTGAAATATATCAACATGAAAATACTATTAAGTGATTGAGCCACTCTTCTAGCTTCACTTAAATTTTGCTTCTGAAAGACAGAATAACAAAGGTTTAATAAACGTTTGCTTTTTAAAACTAATTTATGACAGAATTTCAAATTGTTTTTTAAACTAGAGGAAAAAAGTAAATGAATTTGCTTTGGAATGAAAAAGATTGCTTTAGTCTGCTAAGCAATAAGTTGCTTATTTAACCTGCAATCACTTTTAAAAGAATTTTAACGAGAATTTCATCTCTTAATCTTGTTTAGTTGGAAGAAGGAATGCAACTTGTTCGTAATGCAGTTGCAGCCGGCATCTTTAACGATCTCGGTTCTGGAAGTAACGTCGATCTGTGTATTATTACAAAAGACAAGACGAATCATCTGCGTCCTTACGACTTGGCCAATATAAAAGGACAAAGGTACTAACGAAAAAAAAGCACGAGCTTCGAATTCTATTTTGTCTATAATGATTAATTTTTGTTTGTTTTTCTCGTTTTTTTTAGACAAGGAAATTATCGTTTTCAGATAGGAGCAACTTCGACTCTAAAAATACGTAAAATTCCATTAATCATTGAGAAAACAATGATCAAACGATTGGAAGTTCAAGAAGATCCGCAAACATCGGAAAGCATGGACACAGTCTAGAATTTTGGGAAATGAAATTTTTCATGTTATTTCTTTTCGTTTCTGAAAATAAATTTCAATTGAATGATTTTTTTGTGTCTGTTTTTCTCCTTCAACCTATAAAACTCGACAGCCTCAGCTTACAAACTAGCGGCTTGCGGCGTCAGAGGGGTTGACAACAAATTTAAGATTGTCACTTAGTCTAGTGGTCTCCAAAGTGAGTGATGCGTACCCAAGGTGGTACGTGAGTCGATACTGGGGTACGCAAGGAAAATTTAATATTTTCTTTGTGGAGAGTTAGAACCAGCAAGGCCGACCCTGCTGCTTGCGGGATAAGGTACAAGAAATGATGATGATGATTATTAGACAAAATAAACCAGGCCAAAAATTTTCGTCACCCCGCCCCGCCCCTCCCTCGGACGTCACAAGATTGTGCAGGTCCCCCCTTGTTTCGACGTCATTTCGGGGCCATATAAGACAAATCATTACAAAGGCAATTTTCAAACACAAGTGAAATTATAAACACAACGGCAGCTTTCAAACTCAAGGCAAATTATCAATACAAAGGTCATTTTTCCCCAATACAAGTCAAAATAATCAAAAACATCCCAACACTCGGCGGGAAATTCTTCAATAAAGCATTTTAGCGGCTTAAATCTTCAATAAGCGGCGGCTAACTAGTATAAATATTTGTATGGCACTAACAAACACTAAGTGAATATCTGAAGCAAATCGAATCATTTGATTATAATACTAAGTAACCTAACATGGCGTCTCTGCAACATAAAAAAACAATGCTAAACTGCCATATTCGTACACCTAATCGATCTCTTGCCTCAGCTTCAAAAATAAGACTATTATCAGCTACATTTCCGTTACGTTTAGGATTTTATGTTCATTGACTCTTTGCGTTATAGAACAGTACTCACTCGCTGTTCTTCGAAGTCTGAACTTCGTTTAATTTATTGTTGTTGATGTCTTGCCTATTTACCTTATTTCATTGACAAGAATGGAATGTCACGAAGTCATTTGCATTTCCGACGACGATATGCCGCCGGAGATGCCGGAAAATACCGCGCAAAAGGTATTTAGTTAGGTACTTTCAATTTATAGAAATGATTTTAAACAATTTTCACACTTTTTCAGCCGCTTGTGGTTCCTATTAAAAAGAGACTAACCTTGTCTGCCGTAAAACCTGTCACGAACCAGTTTATAAAGATGGAAAGTGGCCTTAGTGACGATGAGAGGTCGAAGGTCACAAATCCAATATTTAATGTATGAAAAATGACATGTGAAGCATACATTCACGCTGTGATGAGGTGATCCAATATGGCGGTTTAAACCTATATCAATGGCCGACACGCCATATTCGATCATTCTTTTGTAGTTAAAAGTAGCTTCGAAATGTTAGCGTCATGTTACTTTGTGTTTATTTACAATTTTGTCAGTATTTTTTATGATTTTATTCTTTTTTTCTAGATCACGAACAATGTATACGATGAAGGCGTAAAGCCAATGAAAAAGGACATAATAACAAGAGTAAGTTAAAATATATCGCCGTTATCACTAGATGACCTTTATTTACTATATAATTGAAGCAAGTGAGTTGCCACGGAGAAGGTAGTTAGGGTGATCGAGTATGGCGGATTTTTGCGTACGATTCATAGGCAAATGCGCCATATTAGTTTACCCTTTAAATTAAATAAATATAGCTTCGCATTTTCTATGTCTTTTCTTTGGTTGTTTTTTTAAAAATAAAAAAATAAAAGTGCGGTTTTTTGTCATTTCTACTTTTCTAGATTTTGAATCTGTGTTACGCCAATGTGGAATCCACGGCAGATGTTCTGATTCTTAATAAAATGTCAAAGAAACTCGTCAACTGTGATGCGAGCAACCCGGAATTTATTCGTTTTGCTCAAAAGATAAGGTCCAAAATAAAGAAGGACCCTTCGTCGATGCACGTGCACCTCAAGGAACTTTACGTGGAGGTGAAAGCGATGAGAAAAGTACGAATCAAGAAGGAGGTGGTGGTGAAGAGAGAGTACGAAACGGATGACGTCGCAATGGCAGCAACAGCGAATTATTTACCGGATTTAGTTACGTCACATTCCAGAGCTCCGCTTTTCACTGCTTCGAATCTTCCGTCGTGTTCGTTTTCTCCTTCTTCTTACGAAAGAGACAAAGAAAGACAGCAACCCTCAACTAGCCAAGATCATAGGATTCATAGCGAAACAAAAATCGAATACCGGATTAGAAAAATCACAAACTTATTAAAAGTAGTTAACTTTTTTTTATACAAAACGTTTATTTGTTCCTTATGGGGTTAACACGAGTAAAATTTTCCTTTTGTAACTGTAATTAGGTTTGAGAAATTGAGTTTTTTTTTAGCATTCTTTAGCAGATGCAACTTAAAAAAATTAATTTTAACTTAATTTATTCGGTTAATTTTATTTAATAGTTTAGAATCATATTTATTGAATTTTAAAAATTGAAATTTCTTGTAATAAATGAATTTCATTTGAATATTTTCATAATTATCTTACAGTGGTTTTAAAAGGTGTAAGCGGAGCTTCTCGAACTGTTTAATTATGCTTTTCAGGTGTAAAACGAAGTGAAAACTAGTTCCTAAAACAATTTCTAGTTTTCTATTAATTTTGCTCCTGAAAAACAATAAGGAAATTTGATTATTTTTTTCTATCAAACCCATTTAAGACTAGAAGAACAAAAAAGAAACGAAAAAAGTATTTTCAAAGACGTTATTTTTCAAAATAAACTTTTTACTGTCAGTTTGAGATTTAGATAATATGTTAGCATCATAAAAAAAAGTTTATTTTCAACGATAAAATCGTGAAAAATAAAAATTAACTTTTATTTACTCAAATGATCTTTGAGTTGCTTTCAATATCAGCTTTAAGAAGGAAACTTGACACTTAATCTTTTACTTGAACCCTCTCTGAGCAGGGTTCCAATATAGAAAAATTCAATAAATTGTATGTAGAAACCCTGTTCAGAGTGTTTAAGTTCTAAGTTCAAGTGCTATGTATTGTATATGTTTGTCTGATTCGAATCTTAATTACGGCTTTTGTTACATTTGTTTCTTTTTCCGAAGGCCTGCAATAAGAAAATCGTCGAGTATGAAGAGCGAGACCTTTCATTGGACGATTTGGATGATGACGACAGCTGCTACGTTAGATTGCACAAGTACAAAACGAAGAGCCTTCAGTGCTATAAAGCGCTTTGTCGGTTAACGGGACGCTCGACCAAAACTGGACGAATAACGGAGAATAAGTTTAAATTCGACGGTAGTGTTTCGGGTAAAACATTTCTAAAACGTTAGTTTCCTATACTCATTTGGGTTTCTTTTGTAAAAAAAAACAGGAACGAGATACGAAGAGATTAATCGACAAATTGCTAATTTGGTCAACGTTGGGAAAAGGTTCCCAAACTTTCGCGATGTATTCAAAGTCGTTAAATCTTGCAACGAGTCAGAGAATCTTCACTTGAGACCGACGGCGGTGGAAACTTTAGGTAAATTAATAACTTTTGGTGGAAGGAAATGGTTTTTTGAGGGGACAAGACTCAAAACTTTGAGTAGAAAACTAAGATTTTAGCTGAGAGCTAAAACAGTAGAAGAGATTGAAATGGTTGAAAGCTAAAATTGCGCAAAATTTTAATTGAGAGCTAAAACTAAATACAGTAATAATTAAAACGGCCGAGAGCTAAAACTGTACAAAAATTAAACTAAGTAAGAGTTACAATTGTGCAATAGTGAAACGGATGTCTAAAAAAAACATTGAAACTGATCGAGATCTAAATTTAAATATTTTAATTTCATTTTGTAAAAAAGCTCGAGAGGTCTTTCGAGACATCGGTCAAATATTAAAGAAAAGGCGAATCGATGACTTTCGAGAGGACTTTGGAAGTTATTTAACGGACAGTTACGTCGATGGTTTCGATCCAGCCGACGGCAATGAAGAAATGGAAAAGAAGTTACGAGAGAATAAAGAGGAGGCCAAAATTAAAATAGAAGAAGTTAGTTTTAAACAATCTCTCTTTTTTATCGTTGTCAAAAAACGAAAACCCGATAATTATTATTTTTATGGTCTTGTTTAGATTTTCGATGATTATACGAAAAAACAAGTGGAGATGGAGAAATCCGGTGTAAATCTCGAAGACGAGGACGACGAGGAGGAGGAGGAGGGAGAAGAAGAAGGAGAAGAATCGACAGTTGAATGTGAAATTTGAAATATTTCATTAAAAAGACTTTAAAGTTTGATAATTTCTTTTTTTTTATTGAAGTGACTGACGATGAAACGGAATCGGAAGCGGAAATGGAAACACAAGTCGATACGAAAGAAACGGAAACGATGGAAATCGCCGAAGTTACGGTCGAACCTGTGGTCGCTCCGACACCGGCTCCTTTCGAGGAAATAGTCATTCTAGACTAAAAAAAAAATTCCAAAAAATATTATCGAAAAATTTTTAAGAACTACGAGCGTAGCTGGGTTTTTCGTTCAATTATATTTTTATGTTTCCTTTTTAAAATTACAATTGATTTCATGTTTACTTTTCTTAAAAATTTAAAGGTTCTCAACAATTGTAACCTCTGTGTTCCAAAATGTTGCTGAAAATAAAGCTAAACTTAAAACAAAGGTTTTGGCAAACTTTTCCATATAGAGAGTTGTCTATTGAGAATTTTTAAGTGTTACTTTGTTTTTAAGTTTAGCTTTGCTTTGATTTAAATAACGTTTTAGAAATATGGCTGGTTAATCTACTGTTTTTTTGTGTGTGTGTTCATCAGTTGTAAAACTTTTTGTAAAAATTAAAATATCAAATTTTCATTCAGTAATTTTAAAAATATACATTTGTGGTACTCAATCTTTTCTTCGTTAAGAGCCAAACGATTATAAATGATGTGGCTCGCGAGCCGTAAGTTAAGTAAAGGGGGTGTTAGGATGGATTGATTGATCATAAATTGGCCCTTCAACTAAATCAAGTAATCGGCACGCGAGCCACAAGTTAACATGTAGCGATAATATATTTAGAAACTATCCCATACGATTAACATGGACAAATTTAAACACAAAATGATTTGAATAATTAGAATAGAATGAAATTTTAAAAGAAACTAGAAAACATTTCTAGAAATATAACCTTAAAAGCAAATTCCAGTGTATCATCTAGTTTTTAAATACAAAATTAAAAACTTAGTACCATAAATAAAGCCATACACTTCACGCGAGAAGATCGAAACATGAATTGTGTCTGTAATTTTTAAACTAGAAAACACAACTACAAGGAAATTACCATTTACGAGTTGTACCTTCTAGTTTTTAAACAGAAAAATTAAAAACCAAGCACCTCAACTTCCAATACACCCCCCCCACATAAAAGGAAAGATGCACCTTAAAACAAGAAATTTGGGCCAGATATAAAGTTGTTGGGGCCCTAAGGGCTCCATCCTGCTAACTGCCAATAAAAAGTTCATTTTGAACATCACGAAAATATTTCTATTCAGTAATTTTAGATATGATAATTATATAAAAAGTTGATTGTAAAAAAAAAGTTAAAAGACCTCTTCAATCTAGATTTGTGTTTAAAATGTTTTAAAAATTCCTCTGGTTACACAGCTTAAAAATAAAGGAATGATCTTAAAGCGGCCCTTTAACAACCAGAATATTTGGCACGCGTGCCACTCGTTGCCGATGCAAAATACCACCTTTCTGTATAAGAAATAAATCTTTTCGGAATTTTCTTATATTGTGTGCGGTTAAATTCTAAATATATTCAATCATTCGTATCTTTTAACGTCACTATTATCTATTTAAATAATGCAAATGGATAAACGTGATTAAATTACTATATCGTGTAGAATGCACTAACGTCAAATTTATAAGGCTCGAGAATTTTTATGCAAAATATCAAGCAAATGTTTCTCAATCTGTGGCCCCCAAGAGCCAATTTTGAAGTAACAATCTCCCCGTTTAGATTAACCAACAATTATCGGTTTGTTTTTTTCAATAAAAAAACACTGGTTAGAGGCTAGAACTCTCTTGTTGACAACTGATAGTAATTAGACATATTAGCCACTAACTACCCATTTTTAATTAGAAAAAGATGTTTATATCACAATTGACCCCCTTATGTCACAGATTCAGAAAACTATTTTCTTGATTTTGCATAAAAATCCGAGCCCTACTAATTTATTGTGCTAAACCACAAACGTAATTAGGCAACTTGCAGAATGCCTACTCTTTCAGGCAATCTGTACACTGCCTAAAACGTTATTAACTTTGGTTTTGCAGACTGACTCGCGTTTTATGCAACGTGCAGAAATTTCTTAAAATGACAATGCTGTAACGAGATTTTACAAATTGACTGGTTTTTGACAATTTCTGCACACTGCCTAAAAATGCTATCAATTTAAGTTTTAGTTTTAGGCAATGTGTAATTAATAAATTAAATTTATTTTATAAATTGGCATTTTTGTTTTAGGCATTTTGCACAATGTCTAAGTTGCTAGTCTAAAAAAACAGGTGGTTTTATACACTGACTAGTGATTCTGCACAACGACTGATTTGTTTTCTATTTGACATCAATATTTTTCTAAAGGGTTATTGTCCCTTGAAGTTTAACATTAAATGTCTCCAATAGATGTCACTACCATCTTAAGTTCAACCATTCTGACTCCGCCTAAATGGGATGCAATAAATAGAAACCGGAAGTGACACAATAAGAATGACTCAATTTGTGGATGCAGCCTTCAGACAGGGTGCAAAAAAAAAATAACTGGAGGAGGAGGAGGAGGAGGAGGAGGAGTTCATCGTTGGCGGATTGGCGATCAGTGAATGCCTGAAGAAGAAGAATGAGAGATGAGGATGATGAAGAAGAGGGGGGAAAAAACAGAAGACGATCTTTCTAGTAAATAACAGTATTGGAATTTTTTTTACCATTTTGTATGTTTTTTGTGTTTTCTGTCTTTAACAATTTCAAGGTGAATAAAAGGTAAGTGAGATGATTCTAGTGTGAGGCCGCCTCACTTCTTTATAATCTCTCTAATGATGATTATTATATTTATTATTATTAATTATTGATCTTGAAAATGTGAAACCTTTTAAATGTTTTTTCTTCATTCAATTATTTGTCTTAATCACACACTGTGATATTGGAAATAATGTCACAATTTTTCTATCATTTTTTTCAATTATTATTTCAGGCTCCAAAACAGACATATTCACACTGAATCACACACACACACACACATACATATACACTAGGATGCTTTTGAACTAATAGTCTCTATGCTACAGGCCATAATTATCAGCTGCTTGCAGATCACACTTGTGTTCACACTGAATCACTCAAATTCACACTGAATCACACATTTGTTCACACTGTCACATTCGTCCACACTGCATAACACACACAGATATGTTCACAGTGAATCACACACACTGATGAATTAGTGCCGAAAAGCAAGACAAAGATGTACAAACACGGAACATCATAGAGAGATAAAACTCACGCAAAACGAAAGAAACGCACACGCATACGCAAGACACACAGTGAGAATAACAGATACGTAAAACGATAAACAAACAGACGTACAGACTTAAATGAAAGCAAATACACACCACATTATACACAGAATTGCGAGACCGGTTTCCCACGATTCTCCTGAGATTTGTCATAGAGACCGTTACCATATTATTTGTCACCTTCAACTCTTCAAACTCACACGGGGTTCCACAAGACAAAACTTCAACTGATTACATTACCTGTTTTAATTTGAGTTGGAAGAGTGGAATTTTGTGCAAAAATAAAGTGTTTTGAAAGTGACAATTATGTGCCAAATGAAACGCATCGTGTGAAGCCAGCCTAACAGATTAACAATACACACACGTACAAACATATTAAGGCACATTTCAAAAGTTGAAATTTCTAAATTAATGTTTATTTCTAAAATAAAATCATAATAAATTTTGATGAATCTAATAATAAATATTGATTTTTTTATTAGTAATAAATTAAAAATAAAATTAATAATGAGGCGGAATTAATTAGTTCTGTCCTACTGACCAAAAACGACATCAATCTTCAATTTGGGTTTAATTACATTTTAGAAATTCCACCCCCCCCCCCCCTTTAATTTATTAAAAAGTTCAAAAACATTTTTCATCCATATTTCTAAATATATTTAGAAAACGATGCATTATGCATTGAATTTTTATAAGAAATATTTTAAAGTTAAGAAGAAAAAGAAGGAAAAAAAAAAAGTGCAACGCCCCCTATTATATTATTATTATTATCCTCATTTCAATTGATGTATGTAATATATACCCAACCACCTCTATCATCATGACGTCATAGTTGACGGAACCTACACCTGTGACAACCCACACTCATAGCAATAGACTACTGCTATGCTATATAACAATTTACTGCTATCATCAAAATTATATAACACCCCACCCCCTTCTCTCTGTCTTTTCAGGTGCAAAACAATGAGAATCTTGAAAACGTTTTAGAAACTAGAATGGTAGCTGAGTATTTTCATGTTGATATCTTTTAAAATAAGCTTTTTATTTTGTATACAAAAAGTTTATTTTGAAAGATATCAACATGAAAATACCCTGAATTGAATGGGCTACCGTTCTAGTTTCTAAAACATTTTCTATAGTTTTGTCGCTGTTCGTAAAACCATCTTAAATGGGACTCTTTTTTTTCTCTGTCTCTTCCGTTTCGAATTAAGGTCCGATCCACGATGCCTTCGGCTCATTTGGGCCTTCGAGAGGCCGAAGTAGTCAAATTGGTCCTCGAGTTCCTGAACAATCGAGAACTTCACATAACTCAACTATCTCTAGAACGAGAAACAGGAGTCATAAATGGAATCTACTCGGACGACATGTTGTTCCTTCGTCAACTGATTCTAGATGGACAATGGGATGACGTCCTGGAATTCATCCAACCGTTGGACGGTATCGAAGGTTTCGACGCTCGTCACTTCCGATACGTCGTCTACAGACACAAATACGAAGAACTCTTGTGCATCAAATCGGAAGTCGGTTCGGTACAGGCCGTCGACGCCGCAGTCGAAGAAGTCGTCAAATGTCTTAACGAAATGGAAAAATGCGCTCCATCTAGAGACGAATACAGCGCCCTCTGTCTTCTATTGACACTTCCACGGTTATCGGATCACGCAGAATACAAAAACTGGAATCCGAGTAGCGCTAGAGTCAACTGTTTCCGTACGGTTTATCCGTTAGTCGAAAAGTATCTTCCGGTCGGTAACACGACGGGAAGTCAACACGGAAACGGAATTCGCCAATTTACGATTGCCAAAAACGACCGTCTCGTACAATTGATCATTAAAGGAATGATTTACGAGTCTTGCGTCGAAT
Organism: Brachycybe producta; assembly: GCA_036925085.1. Lineage (NCBI taxonomy): Eukaryota > Metazoa > Arthropoda > Diplopoda > Playtdesmida > Andrognathidae > Brachycybe > Brachycybe producta. The sequence goes on from JAUPFP010000084.1 coordinate 362,468, forward strand.
TCTGCCAACAGAAAGCGACTACGACCGGCGGTAGCAGTAGCGGTGCCTCCGTCGGCCGTAATCGTGATGTGTCAAACGAGACCGTTCGATACGCGGGTCTCTTGGAAGGATCCGGTGGTTTCACGGATGCCGATCTCAGCCTTCCATCTTGGCTTCAGAGTATTCCACCCGACATCTTCGCTTGTCCGTTCGAACAGCGAACCCTCAACGTAGACATCGAAAGACTCGAAAAACCGTGTCTCGAAGCATCTTGGACCGAACACATGCTAGTCACACCCATAAAGCCTCTAAAGACATTTCCACATTCTGCGATGCCGAGCGGAAGACCGAGATCCGCAGCGGACATCATGTCGAGATCACTGAATCCGCAGCTCGACGGTTTACCCTTCGGTCTAGCCTCGCAGCGCCACCTCATGGCGTTATCCGTCGGAGACCTTTCGACCATGTCGAAATCTTTCGCCGGTTTTCATTTGACCGGAAAGAAATCAATGAATACGTCGGTCGATAGACTTTTTGAAGAACCCGAGGTTTTCACGAGTAGTAGTTACGGAGATCTTCCGGCTGGAGTCGTGGGTGGTTCTCATATTCGTACTTCCGCCAAACAATTGTTGCCAAAAAGGCCCTCGACTACTGCAGCAGTGGAGTTGACGACAACTTCGACGCCGAACGGAAAAACTCGTCGAGATTCTATACCCGAAGTTGCGTTTGCTTCGAATTCTAAGAAAGAGGAAGAACAAAAGCCGGAAAAAGTGGTCGAAAGAGGTCGCAGTCCTGCAACTTCGGTCGTACCGAAGAGTCAGGCTACAGTCGATAGTCCCGAACTTTATAAGGAATATCAGCGACAAAAACTTAAGATACAAGAGGAATTAGCGAATCAGGAGAAGAAGAGAGAAGAATATCTGAAGAAATTAATGGAGATTGAAGCTAACGAGCAAATGGTGGATAATAGGATCCACGAGGAATCTCAGATGGGATCGAAAACCGGTTCATCGGAAGCATTACGAACAAACAGGTTCAAAACCACGCTTAGAACACTATTCTCTAGTTAATGTGTTACTTAACGTGGTTTTTAAAATATTAACGGGGGGGGGGCCTTTCGAACTCTTTATTATTCTGTCTTTCAGGTGCAAAATGAAGAGAGAAACTTTAATCTGTTTTAGAAACTAGAAGGGGTAAACATTTTCATATTTGACATCTTTTAAAATAAACTTTTTATGTGAGTTTTACTATAAAAAAAAGTTTATTTTAAAAGATACCAACATGATTTATTTTATTCTTCTAGTTTAGTTTAGTTTGAAATCTTTTAACACGAAATTTAAAGGACCAGAATAGCCTTTTTCATGTTAAACGAATCCAAATGCCGCAATTATAAGGGAACGGGTCCGAAAATATATTTCATGTTAAACGATTTTCAATGTATTTTGCAAATTGCTGGCGCAATTTTTCAAAATTATTATAACAATCAAAAGTAATATTCTGTTCCTGCATTTCAATGGTGGAAAACATTTTTTTTCTTTTTCTGTAGGTTGTCGTCAATCGGAATAAACGATCCCTTAAGTGCTAGTACTCCAAAGATGCCCCCGACGGCAACAAGCAACAACAACAACAAAGCAACTCCTAATAACACGGGACGTCCGGTCGTTGCTCGTAGCTTAGAACCGACTCTCAAACAAATGGCACCCCTAACTCCATCTCAGAGGTTCACCAAACAGTTTTAAACCCCAATTTGTGTTTCTCCTTAACGTTTCCTTTTGTTCTTTAGAGGAGTCGCTTCTCAGGGGTGTGGCTTAGGAGTCACTTCGGGATATGATGATCCTAGCCTCCATGTATCTCAACTGGATACGACACCATCAAATTCGTCTCATTTGGGAGCCACTTCATCGGTTGGAACACCGTGCGTACAACTAAGGGTAAGTTACGACATGTAACTGTTTTTGAAAAGCGGATTTAAAGTTTTACTTAACAACACTCGAGGGTACGTAAGCTCACATTCGAGTGTGAAACTAACACTCAAGTGTACATTAAAGTGACATCTGGACAAGTAAGACTTCGTTCGCAACTGTTTAAAAGCTGACCCTTAAGTGTAACGTTACAACCAGCTCACACTCCAAAATATAATTGCGTTTCAAAACAAGGTAGCGCTTCACAAGACGCTTGCACATCAAAACAAGCTCGCATTTCAAAACACTAAGAGAAAAAGCTAAAACAAAAAAAATTCTAGACAGAAAAAACTGGTCAAGTGTTACGAAGCATCTGGTAATTTAACTATTTTCAAATTACTTTGGTTAGAAACAACTTGGAACCGACACTTGACTGAAACAGTGAGTGGCATTACGGTGGCGGCGGTCGGTCGGTTGGTGGCCATAAAAACCGTCAAAGCTTCTCTTTTCTCTCAAATGCTAAAAATGGCCCAACACACAAACGCTCAACTTTAACACAGACACACAACAACAACACCAAAAACCTGTTACTGAATCGGAAACCGCATTATTTTCCATTCCAATGATTTCTTGCTTTTCTTTTAAGTGTCAGGTTTAGGACATTGGCACTCTTGGAAAAAAAAATAAGAATACCCATGGAATGTGGTTCCTCTTTTTTATTATTCTCTAACCCCTTCCTCCCTCCCTCCGTTGTTCCTCCTCCCTCTTCAACACTTGAAGCATTTTTTTTTTTAAAAATAAGAGATAAGAGTAATAAATTATGGAAAAATAAGGCGGAATTTTTTATAATCATAATGTTCTACCTGAATGCACGTTTCATTTTAAAATATTTTGGAGACACTTTGTGCATAATGACTAAATTACGAAGAAGAACAAAATTCAGAAAACAAGTTTTTCTTCTTCTTCTTCTTCTTCTTGTGTTATTTTAAATTTTAAACTACTTTTGTTGACTTTTTTTTCAGAAAGAGAAAAAACAAGATTGGAATCAAATATTTCTTAAATATGTGGTTCATATTTAACGCTATTTTTAAACTGTTAACTTAAAATGTTCATTACAAGCACAAGTTTATAATAATTATGTTATGCATGGTTAAATACTAGAAATGAAAAGAAAAAAATTAATATCTGCTTCGGAAACGCAGAAAATAACCGGAGTTCTTTATTTCAAATTTACATATTTTGCAATGGCTGACTAAGGAGAAATTGAAAAGTATTAGAAACTAGAACGGGTACCTTAATCACTTAATATTATACTCTTTTCATATGGAGATATTTTTCAAAATAAACTTTTTAGAAACAAAAACTAAAAAAAAATATCTTCTTTAAAGTTAAGTCATTTTCAAACTGCCATAAAAAGCTTATTTTAAAAGAAGATATCAACCTGAAAATACCCTTCTAGTTTGTAAAACACAATCAAATATGACTTCATTTTTGCACCTGTAAGACAAAATAATCAAGAGTTTGAGAGGCGTGTTTACACTATGCAACCACCATAAGTAAGATTGAACAACCCTTCTAGTTTCTAAAATACTTCGAAGCTTCTCTTAATTTTGCTCCTAAAAGAAAGAGGAGTGTTTTACACGCTAAAACCCAGCTTTAATTAAATACTAGAAGAAGACTAAATAACACAGCGGCTTCTACACACAGTGAGATAGGTACACACATGAGTGACCAGTGAAGATATTCTATAGACAGAAAAATAGCAACAACAACAAAAATACTCTCAAGTGGTTGTAAAGTAACCACTTTAGAGAGTAGTAGTGTATTTATTATTATTAATAATAACTAGGCTCCCTTTTAAGGTTGTATGGATTTATAATAATAGGAAGAAGGAGGTTGGAAATTACATATAGGAGAGAGTGGGTGGTAATAGGGGGGGGGTTGTTTTAAAATAAAAGTGGAGTTAGTGACGTCACTGAATCTCCTTATTATATTTTGTGTGTTGGACAAATAGGGAGGAGTAATAATGAATGAATATTCTAGGCTTGTTTGTCCTTTCTCTCTCTCTCTCTCTCTTTCTCTCTCTTTTCTTGTTCTCTCTCTCCCACAAGAAAGTTTTCTTTTGTTATATTAAGTCCACACAACAACAACAACAAGAGTTAAGAAAACTTTTTTCTACAACAAAAGTTTTTTTTTTAAAAAAAAAGTTCTGGAATAGTTTATTTTTTTAAAAAAAATTGTCCTTCTTCTTGTTATTTTTGGTCAAAAATCTGTTTTAAAAAAGAGTTTTAAGATGGAAGAGGCTGAAGTGTTGAAACGCTTGACCGCTATGTTTGAAGATGTCCATCTGGACACAACAACATCAAAAAGTAAACGTATTGTTACTGAAGAGAAAACAATTTGCAATCAACACAACAACAAAGAGGTAGTAAAATAGAAATTAACAAGATTCATATCTTTATTATAATTTTTAAAAAAAGGTGTAAAAAAACAACAGCTTAAAAGGGTGTAGAGTTAATGGTGCTTGAGAGTGAAGTGCTTAAAGAGTATGCTTGAGGGTGTGCGTTCTCCAGCAAGCACTCTTCTTGCTCGAGGATGAAAAGCTAAAGTTTATAAAAGCTACGGATTCTAGAGAGTGTAAAGCTAAAGGGATAAGAAGGGGGAAGGTTGCTTGAAATTTAGTTGCAAGAACTAAGAGTGCTTGAGGGTGAACAGCTGAAGCTAAGCTAAAGCTAAAAAAGGTACTCAAGTATGAAGAGCTAAAATTATAAAGGGTCCTAAATTTAGATCCTAGCGAGAGAGAGAGACAGAGAAGCTAAAGGTGTAAATAAGAGCGATGGGTGCAAAAGATTGAACAGCTAAAGCTGCTAAGAGCTAAGGGTGGGGGAACAGCTAAGGTTGTTTGTGGATAAAGAGCTAAGCGTTATTTATAAGTTATAACATACGGCTACCGTTTAATGATCCTAAAAAATGAAAAGCTAAAGGTTTAAGAGCGAAGGGCGCCAGAAGGTTGACAGCTAAAGCTGCTAAGAGCTAAGGGTGCTAGAAGGTAAAGAACTAAAGGTGTACAAGCGATTTAAATTTATCACTTTGAACTATTTCTAACTGTGTTTAAAAGGTTAACTTCCCACACATTCATGAATATTGTAATTCCTTTATTTACATATAAGGAAAATGGCTTTATTGGGAATGCTGCCACTAAAAGCAAGTTTCATAGAAAGTAAATGTAACTTTACAGAAGTACGCTCGTAAATTTAAAAGAAACTAGAAATGCAAATGAATGAGCTAAAGGTGTTTTCATGAAAAATATATTTTTCAAAATAAGACCAACATTAAGAGCATTATTTTCATCTTGATTATCATTCAAAATAAACTTTTTTTTATAAAAAAAAATGTCGTCCGCTTAAAGTTAGACCATTTTAAAACTAATACAAAAAGTATATTTTGAAAGATATATCAACACCAAAATAACATTTAATGATTCAGTAACCCTTCTAGTTTCTAAAACCCATTCAAAGCTTTTCTTTAATTTTGGATGTGAAAGACAGAATTAATCAGAATTCTAGAGACGTTTTCACTTGAAAACCAACTTCAACTATTCTAGTTTCATGTAAACTTTTGATTTCTACTCAAATTTTTAGCCTTCACAATTTTTTTTTCTTCCAAACACATTAAAAATGGCTTCCTAATTAATAATAATATTAACCAAGAATGCAGTTATTCCAGAAAATCAGCTGTTTTCTGGTTGTTGTTTTTTTCCTGTTAATTTTATTTGTTCAAATTAATTATTATAAATTTTTAACAAGGGATTTAACAAGAGAACCAACCACACCCCCTTTTTATTTTTTAAAATGTTGTTTTTTTGTCTTCAGGGTTTATGAAATAACTTTTATTTTGGTCATTAACTGATGTGTCCACTACTAGAAGAAGAAGAACAACATTAAAGTGGGTTAAACTAACTAAATAATAAATATTTCATTGCACAATTTAACCTACATTTAAATGTGTATTATGTTCACTTTATACTTAACTCCATTTGTCATTGAACTAGAAAAACAAATGGAATTTCGTTAAAAAAAATTGACACAAAAACCTAACTTGTGTTATTTGTCATCTTCGGTACAGAAACAGAACTTTATGCACTTTTGAATACATTAAAAACACGTCATTGTGGTACGGTTGGCGTACCCTTGGGTACCTACCATTCCTTAAAATCACAAAAGTGAAAAACATTGTCACAGTTCTAGAGACAAATATGAGAGACGTATGTGCTTGATAATGCTTAATGCTGCATGTGGACTTTTATGTCCCTCTGCCATAGGCCTATGTGGCTCCTAGCAGAGTACAACAAAGATTTACAAAAAAAGAAATCATCTTAAGGTAGTCTTCAACTGTTAAAACACCTCAAATTCTGCTTATTCTGTCCTTCAGATGCAAAATTAAGAGAAACTTGAAAGTTGTTTAGAAACTAGAAGGGTAGCTCAATCACTTCAGCTGGTATTTTACTACGGATATTTTTTCAAAATAAGCTTTTTATGCGAGTTTGTAAATGACTCAACTTTAAGCAGATACGTTTTTTTTAATTTTTGATTATAAAAAGTTTATTTTGAAAGATATCAAACATGAAAATACTCTTAAGTGATTGAGCTACCCGTCTAGTTTCTAAAACACTTTCAAATTTCTCTCCATTTTGCACCTAATCAGAAAGAATAACCAGAGTTCAAGAGACGTTTAAACTTTAAAACCAACTTAAAATGGGACCCCAATTAAAAACCCCTTTGGGGGCCTTACTAGGCCCCTGCTGTCCATAATTGATGGTAAATTTAAATAGTAAAAACAAGATGGGAGGTCCAACCCCTTGAGGGTCATTAATTTTAATGGAGTTTAAGCATTTAACTGACAGATGGCGCCACGAGCAACTGAAAGGAGACCCCCTACCGACGAATATATTAACTAAAAAAAGTAACTACAACAAAAAACTAGATTGAAAGTTTTTTTTTTTTGTATTTATTTTAATAAAAATGTGAAAATTCAAAACTAACCTTGAAAAGTTGAAAGGAGAAGCAAAAAAAAAAGTAGGTGGAGCCTGTGAAACAATGTTAAATTTCAGGCATCATCCCTCCATTAGGAATTATTGTAATAGGCCTATAATAATAATAATAATAATAATAATAATAATAATAATAATAATAATAATAATAATAAAACATCCATTTTATTTTCAATTACATATTTAAGTGTGGGTGAAACAAATCATATTTTAATTTTAATTCTCCTTTTACAGACAAATATTAAATAATACACATTTTAGGCATTGAGAGGCACCTCTTACATAGGATTTTTCAAACTAATTATATCTCTGTCTTTCAAAAATAGGCAAAAACGAGAAAGTGTTTTAGAAACTAGAAGAGTAGCTTAATCACTTAAGGGTGTTTTCGTGTTGATATATCTTTCAAAATAAACTTTTTAATGGAGAATAATTTAAAAAAAATACTATCTGCTTAAAGTTGAGTTGTTTTCAAACTCACATAAAAAGTTTATTTTGAAAGATATTAAACATAAAAATATCCTTAAAGTGATTGAGCTACTTTTCTAGTTTCTAAAACACTTTAGTTTCTTTTCATTTTGCACCTGAAAGACAGAATAATAACACTTTAAAACAACCTTAAATAGTATTTTTTTATTCTCGATATCTTTCAAAATAAACTTTTTTTTAAAACAAAAATTTAAATATATCACTTGCTTGAAGTTTAACTATTTTTCAAAATGACATAAAAAGCTTATTTTCAAAGATAATATGAAAACATCCCTTTAAGTGATTTAGTTACTCTTCTAGTTTCTAAAATACTTTCAAGTTTCTTCTTAATTTTCGACGGAAAATTGACGGAAATAACCGCAGTTTGAGGGACGTTTACACTTCAAAACCAGCCTTAAGACAAAAATAAAAGTTAAGCTTAAACTATGACACTATAATAAAATCATGGAGAGTTTTTAAGTTTAGCTTTGTTTAAGTTTCACTTTGACTCAAGTAACATTTTAGATATTATCCCTTTTTCTACTTTGTCAATCCCTCTGACATAACACGCTTCAAGTTACAGTGTGGCAACTATAAACTGTAATATGATTGTCACAAGTGTAATGACTCATGAGTAAGGCAACCAGAAAAAATACGTTTTTCAGTTAAAGAACATCGTTAGAGGCTAGAGTTCTAATTTGATCAAGTATATAGTTTTAGATGCTAGTTTGACCTCGAGACTCGGAATCAATTCCAGCCTCTAACCAGGTTCTTTGACTGACAAACGCACATTTTTCTGTTTGCCTTAGTGATGACTGATAAGGAGGCTCCCCTGAATGCCCCCGGGGGCCCTTATTTCTCATTTTGAAGGAAACTTTGTTGGTGTTTTAATTCACATTTTCCACTTTTGAACCATTTCATGAATAACAACAATATTTACGAAGAGAGGCTTAAAAATAAGCTCAACTTATTAAATTCAAATGTGGGTTTAAAACCTCTTCCTCCTTTTGAATCCTGGTTGGTTACATTTGTTCACTTTTTCCAACCCACATATTCTTGACTGAAGAAAAAATTACAATAATAATTTGCGACGTACAATTTTTCCGCATTTCATATATATATAAATGTAGAAATATCAGAAAATTTATTTTGTCTACAGAAACGGAAGTTTTTATGTTTTATAAAAGGATTAATTAATAATAATCAAAGAAAATGATGTACTCAAAGAGTTCGGACTCTTTGGCTCATTTTAGAGTTCATCCTTTGGAAAATTCAAGTTCTAAATACAGAGAAGAACAATTGAAAGGAAAATCTGGCAAATTTTATTGTGTAAGTTCATTTCTTCTTAAAAATCTTTAAGTACAGTAATTAGCACCTATTTTATATAAGAGAGCCAAACGCCCTCCCTCCTTTTTAAAGGGGGCGGCGGGAGTTGTGTGTAGAACACTCAAAAAAAATCTTTTAAAGTAGCCATTTGCAAATTATGCAAATGAAACAAGAACGATCTGATAATAAAATATTCTGACATCCTGGATACCTGGCCCAACTTTCTGCCAAAAGTTTGTGCCGCAGACATTGTTGTCTATGGTACTTCCGTTTTAAAGTTATTCAAATTTTAAATTGGGGACATGCCATCCCCCCCTCCCCTCCCACTTTGCTTCAATTTTTTTCCTGAAATCTTTGATGAAAAATTAGAGGATTTAACACGACGTTTAATTCGAGGGTAGTATTGTATTCTAATTAAATACGGTATTACGGTTAATACGGCTTCCGTTTTAAAGTTATTCATATTTCAAATTGAACCCCTGTTTCGACTTAATCGAGGCAGCCCGAACACATAATGGATGGACTGTAATTAAAGTCAACGGAGTATTGGCAGTGGTTACTGGTAGTTTGGCTGGGACGGTTAGAACCCTATTTAGTGTGCTGGTCAAGGTTCGAGATCGCTCGACCTCTGGCTTCCACTAATGACAGCCACTGATCCGAGAAGCGTATATCGGATGATGTGCACATTATTGGTGATAGCATTATTCGAGGAGGTGTTACATGTGTGTCGGTAAAACTGGAAAGTCAACTAGGTGGTGCTATCCTGGCATACGTGTTGAGCATTTAATTGTTTGTGCGGCACATTGGTGTTGTGCTATGTGTGCCGCAAAATGATTTATTTCGGATACTTGTGTGTATACTCCGGGTATGCTCGTATTTTAAATTTTAAAGTCGCCAGAAATGAAATTTTAAAACGAAACTTTTTGTGGCACAGACAGCTTTACTTTTACTTTAAGCAGCACAAATAATTTGAATTTGAAAAATTACTCTGCAAGCAGATAAGAAGGTCTATGGCAGAAGGACAAAAGTCCAATTGCAGCATGCGAAATGCATAGTCAACGTGAAAGCTTTAAAGCTTAAAAGGGGGCTTTTAGTTAGAATTGTCAATTAATCACGTGAGCGGCGGCCATCCTCTTCAGTTTGGCACTTGTTCAGAAGAAGCGCTCTAGACCCCACACCCCCACCTCACTCAGTCAATTTGGGCCAAAAACGTTGGCGTGAAAATTCATTCAAAATGAGATTTCTAAAGAAGAAGAAGAAAAAGTTGTTTTCCTTGAAACTTGTTTGGGAGGAGGGGGGATGTGTCCACCCACACAACCAATATTAATAACAATAACAATAAGGAGGGAGAACTACAAATATTACACAATATTTGTTAAAATGACAACAAAAAATAATAAATACGAACGTAATCTCAGAGGAGAACATCTGTCATCAATAATCACAAATTAAATCAATTACATTCATTTTAATCACAAATTAACGATTTAATTCAGTTACATTTTGAGTAAATTTAACTATTCTTTAAATTAACTAAATAAATTCATTAAAAAACAACAAAATTACATAAGAGACTAGAAGGTTAATTCAATAATTTCTCTTATTATATAATCTTTTTAGATTATTATTTCTGTCTTTTTCTTCAGGACAGCAAAATTAAAAGAAACTTAGAAAGAGTGTTTTAGAAACTAGAAAGGTAACTCAATCACTTCAAGATTTTTTATATCTTTCAAAATGCGCTTTTTAAAGTTTATTTTGAAAGATATGAAACTTTTATCAACCGAATTAAGTTATTCAGCTTAAAAAACACTTCCAATTTTTCTTAATATTTTCTGAAAATACAGAATTTTCTATTTCCATTGTTGTCTCTTTCATTTGCATATTTTGCAAATGTCTATTGTTATTCATTTCACCTCGTCTAATGTCTTTTTTTTTGGTTCGTTTATAAACTTGACTATTAAATTATAAACAATTGAAGAAAAAAACCTGACATTTTTATGTCTTATTATTAAAACCCACATGAAACAAGAAAAAACTTTTGCAATTTGCAAACTTAATTAAGGCTAGTTGTTAACCATGATTTTAATTAATACAAGTTAAAGTGTATCTGTTCTATACACAGTTTTATCTACTAACTAATAATGAGAAATGAAAAGTTTTTAAAAACTAGAGTAGCAAATCAATGAGAAAGTTTGATATCTTTCAAAATAAACTTTAATATAAACAAATTTTTTTTAAAAAAAATATGAATGCTTATGGGAAATGAGAAATTGAAAGTGTGTTAGAAACTAGAATGGGTTATAGCTCAATCATGTTTGATATTTTCCAAAATAAACTTTTTAGAGAAAAAGAAATTTAAAAATGTCTGCTTAAAGTTGATTCATTTTAGAAACTCAAGTAATTTTGAAAGATATCGATATGAAATTACTCGTGACTGAGTTACCCTTTCTAGTTTCTAAAACACTTTCAAGTTTATTTCTGAAAGACCGAAGAATAACCGCAGTTTGAGGAGCGTTTACACTTCAACATTTAAAACAACTACCTTAAAGTAAATTTGGACAAAAAACTTTATAAAAGATAAAACAGCTATTAAAAATGGCCGCCATTTCACAACGACGGCCATTTTTTTTTTTGAGAAAATCAAGTCCACGTGATTGAAAGAGAATAATAAAAAAATGCAATAAGTTCTTTGACTTTTTGCTTTTTCAGTTTGTAAAATCTTTTTTGTTTCAATGTGTGAACAAATTCGAGATAGAATGAGCAGCAGCAGCAGCAGCCATTTCCAATTGGAACACAAAAAAGTAGAAAGGAAATTTTTTTTTGGTTGGCGTTTGAGAATGAAAATTGCTGGTTTTCGTTTGTTTTTGCTATCATCGGAAGTTCTGCTTGAATTACTTTTTCATGGCCCACGCCTATAAAATACAGAATGACTTCAAAAATCCCAATTGATACCACATTTGAAAACAATTTTCCAATGTTCATTTCAAACTAGAAGAGTAAAACGAATTGAAAGAGTAGCATATTTTTATATGACGATATTTTTCAAAATAAACTTTTTATGGACAAAAAAATTAACAAATATCATCTGCTTAAAGTTGAGTTATTTTCAAACTCCAACATAAAAAGCTTATTTTAAAAGAGATATCAACATCAAAATGAGCTTTTTCTTTTAGCCATTCTGTATAAAATGTATTAAACTTTTGTTAAATTTTTTGTTTCCTGTATTTTTCTTTAAAAAATGTTGTGAAACAGAGTAAAAACATACGAAAACGCATGAAATAACACAAAATAAAACATAAGGTATCGCATTACAACAACAACAGAATGGATGAATGACGATTTGCAACGCCAAAAAAAAACCCTCCTACTTTTTTAGACGAAAATCTAAAAAAAAATCCTTCACCCAAAACGAAAAGAAAAGATCTCTGAGAGCATTTCGTAATTTTACGAGACTTCCACAAGTTCAAGATCTTGAATAATATAAGCACGTTGTTTATACTTGTATGAAATGCAGTGGCAATTTTTGCCTTAGGCGGTCTTAGGCGTGCGCCTAAGATTACCAATATTTCGGGAAAAAAAGCGCCTCAAAACAGATGGAAAAACGCGCCAACTGCTGAAATGGAATATCATCTTACATAAGATGATTAGAATTCCATTCATTTTGGAACGGTATTCCAGTTGCCCGTGTACGTGCACCACGTTATCTGCTGCTAGTGTCGGTAGTCGAACCGTGCCGACATCCTCGAATACCAGACATCCGACAATTGGTCAGAATATTCCACGGTTAACTATCGAAGGAATTAACCGTAGATTTAAGGTTATTTTATTTTCTGTTTAAACTAATCATGATTATCTTTTAGGAGACAAAATGAATAGAAACTTGAAAGTGTTTTAGAAACTAGAAGGGTTTAATGAGAACATCTTTTAAAATAAACTTCTTAAGGTGGGCTTTGTGTGTCTCCTGGGGTTTGTGGGCCTTCTGAGCTCACTATAAAGTATTGTGGGCTTGGGGCCGCATTCTTTGTACTAAATGTAGGTCGCCAATGTGGACTAAGAGGACCGGATCTTTTTTTCTGTTTCAGGCCAAACATGGAATGGTCGGACCGACAACGACAAAAACAACGACCGTAACGACAACGACATCCAGTAATGCTTCCAATGGGAACTCCAACTCTCAACTGGGACCGAAACCCAAATTCATCCCAGTTACGTCACTGGAAGATGTTCAAGCCATTCGAGCGGCCGAATTCCATCCGAATGGAAAATTATACGCAATCGGATCCAATTCAAAGACCCTTCGGGTTTGCGCTTATCCAAAGATGACAGATCTCAGGTACATTTTATCGAGGACTGTATTTTTTAACAGTTGATTGGCTTTTTCTCGAACTCTGATTATTCTGTCTTGTTAGGTTTGAAAATGAAGAGAAACTTGAATGTGTTTTAGAAACTAGAAGGGTAGGCTACCTCAATAACTGAAGGGTATTTTTTTCTTCACGCCTGAAAAAGTTTATTTTAAAGGATATTCAACATGAATATTCTCTTAAGTGATTCCATTTACTATTCTAGTTTCTAAAACACTTTCAATTTTTTTAAAAAAAATTGTTCCTAAGTCGCATGATAACCAAATTTCTAGTGTTATACGTTTATTTTGTTATTAAAATGACGATTTTTAATGTAATAATTTCAGAGAGGACCACGAGACATACCAGCCTACAGTCCTTTTCAAACGCACTCGTCACCACAAAGGTTCGATCTACTGTCTCGCTTGGAATGCAACCGGTGATCTTTTGGCCACCGGTTCCAATGACAAAACGGTTCGACTCATGAAGTTCAATTCCGAGACTTGCAACGTTGAGGGTGAAGACATCGAGCTTACGATGCACGACGGAACCGTACGAGACATGTGTTTCATCGAGGATCTGAGTAACAAGTCGAGCCTTTTGATCAGTGGCGGCGCCGGTGACTGCAAGATCTACGTCACAGATTGCGTCACCGGAACTCCATTTCAAGCTCTTTCGGGTCATTCCGGTCACATCCTATCTCTTTACACTTGGGGTGGAGCCATGTTCGTAAGCAGCTCTCAGGATAGAACCATTCGTTTCTGGGATTTACGGACTAGAGGATGCGTCAATCTGATTCCGTCGCCGCCTAGTGGCACGGGAGCTGTCAAAGGCACGTTTATCTCCCACAAATTCAATTTCTCTTTTTTAAGTTTTGATCTTTCTGGAACTACAGAATAACCACATTTTCAGAACAAATATCATAAGTGATTCATTTACTCTTCTAGTTTCTAACAACACTTAAATTCTTGTGAATGTCTGTTTTGGAGATTCATAATCTGATATCTTTTTCGTATATCTGTTATTCAATTCAGGAAGTCCCGTTGCCACGGTTGCCGTAGATCCATCGGGTCGAATGTTAGTCTCGGGACAAGAAGACGCATCTTGTATGTTATACGACATTCGAGGAAACCGAATCATTCAATGTTTCAAACCACATACTTCCGACATTCGTACGATTCGTTTCTCTCCGAAAGCTTATTATCTACTTTCCGGATCGTACGACAACAAAGTTGTTCTAACCGACCTTCAGGGTAAGAACCTTTAAGGACTTTTCCTTCACTTTCGACAACAGGTTCTCATTTTGTTGTCTTTTTGTTTCTTATCTCGAACAAAAAAAAAAGGTGACTTGACTCTTCCGCTTCCGAGTCTCGTCGTATCGGAACACAAGGACAAAGTTATCCAATGTCGTTGGCATCCGACCGAATTCGCTTATCTGAGTACGAGTGCCGATAAGACAGCTACCTTATGGGGACTTCCTCCGAACTAACCACTCTTTTACGTTTTTATCTTCATTTTTTTTTGCGGCTTTTTATGTTCCGCTTTTTACGTCTAACGTAATACTCATTATATAATTACGAACGAAAAAATGTCAACCCTTTTTATATATTTTGTTTTCGTTGCAAGTTTTTTTTTAAAAAAATGTTATTCTAATTAACTCCTATTAAAAATAAATAAATAATCCGTTAATTATTAACTTGAAATTGTTTTATTTTATTGGGAGAGATTATATTAAATATTATTAAAAAAAATATGAGTAATTAATGAAAATATTTCTTCTTGTGCATAAAAAATATTTAATGTTATTTCTATTAATTTACGAGAATTATTAATTGATCTGACTTTTTTTTTAATTATATTTTTTAAAAAATTGTAATTTTTTTTTGTTCGATTCAAGAATTTCAAGATGGAGGAGGGGAGGACGTGTAATTTTTTTTTTAATAATTTACTTGTAAATAGAAATTAGATGATTTTGTTTGCTTTTTTCTTTATGGCTTCGATTTTGTATCAGATTTGCTTCACATTAAATAATAAAAATTGCTTCTCATAATTTCAACAATATTTAAGGTGTAAACGGGGCCCACTTCTCGAGCTCTTAATTATCTCTTTGTCTTTCAGAGGAGGAAAACGAAATCAATTCAAGAATATTTTCATATTGATTTATCTTTCAAAATAAGCTTTTTATGTCAGTTCGAAAATAATTCAACCTCAAGAAGAAGACATTTTTTCATCATCATCATCATCATTTCCTGTGCCTTATCCCGCAAGCAGCAGGGTCGGCCTTGCTGGTTCTAACTCTCCACTCGTTCCGATTTTGCACTAAGCCCCCAGTGACCCCACATGCCACCATATCCCGAAGAAGAAGACATTTTTTAAATAAATAAATTTACTTTGAAAGATATATCGACATGAAAATATGCCCTTAAGGAGGTTTTAAATATTAAAATAATATTACAAAATGCTAAATAAAACCTTCGTTTAGCTTTGGTCAAATCAAATTCATTTTGCAAAAAAGCCCTGGACAAAAGCAATTTGGGTTGGCCCTGAGGTAACTGCAATTTTGTGAGGTTCCTGGGAAACTGCATTTTTTTAGAAATTCCTGGATAAATGCAATTTTTGTGGTTTCCTCTTCAATTGCAATATTTTGTGGCTCTTAACAACTGCAATTTTTGGAAGAACAGTAGCAACAGCAACGGAAGTTTTGCAATAAAAATGAAAAACTAATTTGGGGGGGGGGGGGGGGGGGGCGGGGATCCCTGAGAAACTGGAATTTTTTTAGTCAGTGTTCAATTGCAATATTTTGTGACTTTTGGGCAACTGCAATTTTCGAAAATTCCTGAATAAAAGCAACTTCCGGAATTCCCTTTTCAATTGCACTTTGTGACTCCTAGCAACTGGAATTTCAGGGGGCTCCTGAGCAACTGCAATTTTTGGAGATCTTCCTGGAGAAATGCAATTTAAAAGAATGCATTTTCCCGCCTGTCGCCTCATCTTGACGCCAGGCGTCAAAGTGATGCAAGACTGGCTGTTTTTTTGTATATAAATATACATGTATATGGAAGCCAACTGAAACCCTGTTTCGTCTGTTTGTTGATTTCAACTTTTCATTTAAAAAAAATGCCTTTTAAAATGTCAACCTGGAGTCGTGAGCATACTGTGATCCTAATACGTTCGTACAAAAAGCATCAATTTCTGTACGACATGAAACACGAAGATTATTACGACCGCGACAAAAGAAGCGAAGCAATGAAAGAAATTGCAAAAGAATTGGAGAAGGTGAGACCAAAGACAAGTGCTTTCGATATCAAACTCAAACTGAAGACCATCAGGAACCAATATGCGGCTGAGAAACAACTCATGATATTCCGAAAGAACGAAGAAATTAAGTTATGGTCTTACAAAGAACTCAACTTCTTAGACAAATTCATCTACAAGTCACACGAAAAAGAGGACCATCAAGCCGAGGTAAAAGAGGCAGATGAGAAGGAGGAGCACATTCTTGATGAAACCACCGTGGAAACCGTCTTAACCGAACCCAACTCCGTTCTGGTATGGAGCTAAGTTAATCGAGGTCATATATCTTTTGGGCTACATGCATAATTTATGACCGTGCCGACAGTCCTTCACAGTTATAAGGCTTCAGGAACGACAGTTCGGCACGGTGATCAAGCTACAGGGCATGACCATGCCGAGAGTTCGGCACGGCGATTCGTGCCTCAACGAGCTTTTTGTCGATTCTTCTCATTTACGACATAATTCATTTTGCTTTTTTTTTTTTTCAGTTTGACGATGATCATATTACGTTCGAAGACGTTCCACCGGACAATTTAGATAACAACGGATTCAATACGGACTCTGAAGAATCGAACCTTTATGGCTCGGTATTTTTCTTTCCCAAAAAAGAAACTCTAAGATGAAATTGAAACTGTTATTAAAAACTAGAACGGTGTCTGAAATACTTAATACAGTGAAAACCATTTAACACGAAAATGGATAATCGGATAAACTGCTTAAATTTGGGCCATTTTTCAAACTGACATAAAAAGTTTATTTACGTGATTTAGCTACCCTTCTAGTTTCTTAAACACTTTCAAGTTGTTTGTAAAGTATGTTAATTTGACATAAAAAAGTTGCTCGAACTCTAGTTTCTAAGTTAGTTCCTTAAACTAATGTTAGAAACTAGAATGGTCAATGTTTCTTTCAACGAAGCACTTTCATTTTACTATATTCAGGTTTCGACAACTCCGACAATTAAAATAAAAGAGGAACCAAAGGAAACAGATGAGGAGGAGGAGGAGGAGGAGGAACCGACAACTCCGACAATTAACGTAAAACAGGAACCTAAGGAAACGAACGAGAAGGAAGAGCAACAACCTTACGAGGAAAGCCCAAAAGAAGTCCTCGGAAAGTTCGTCGAGATGGAAATGAAACAGATTACGAACATAAAAATCTACAACGAGACCAAATGGAAGATTCAGATGGCTCTCATAGAAGGACAAAAGAAACAAATGGAGCTCGATAACACCTAAGCTAACGAAATAGTCGTGTTTTTTTAATCTCTTGTTCATAAACTTTAAATTATTTCATTTGTATTTACGCTTTTGACGAAGTTCGTTAATTAATAAATTGACAAAAATGTAAAATTTAATAAACTTGTTTTCTTTCATTTGTGTTATTTTTGTCAAACATTCTTATCTTTACTTCGAGTGAAAAAGTCCATTGAACTTTGACTTTCAAGAAGGAAATTGAAACTAGAAGGGTAGTAGTTCAATCATTTATGGTTGTTTTTATGTTGATTTCTTTCAAAATGAACTTTTTAGAGACAAAAATTTAAAAAATAGCATCTGCTTAAAGTTTGAGTTATTTTCAAACTCACATAAACATCTTGTTTTGAAAGATATCAGCATAAAAATCTTGGCAACGGCAATTTTTGGGAACTCCTGGCCAACGGCAATTTTTGGGAACTCCTGGCCAACGGCAATTTTTGGGAACTCCTGGCCAACGGCAATTTTTGGGAACTCCTGGCCAACGGCAATTTTTGGGAACTCCTGGCCAACTGCAATTTTTGGGAACTCCTGGCCAACTGCAATTTTTGGGAACTCCTGGCCAACTGCAATTTTTGGGAACTCCTGGCCAACTGCAATTTTTGGGAACTCCTGGCCAACGGCAATTTTTGGGAACTCCAGGCCAACGGCAATTTTTGGGAACTCCAGGCCAACGGCAATTTTTGGGAACTCCTGGCCAACGGCAATTTTTGGGAACTCCTGGCCAACGGCAATTTTTGGGAACTCCTGGCCAACGGCAATTTTTGGGAACTCCTGGCCAACTGCAATTTTTGGGAACTCCTGGCCAACTGCAATTTTTGGGAACTCCTGGCCAACTGCAATTTTTGGGAACTCCTGGCCAACTGCAATTTTTGGGAACTCCTGGCCAACTGCAATTTTTGGGAACTTCTGGCCAACTGCAATTTTTGGGAACTCCTGGCCAACTGCAATTTGATTTGCCTCACTCAGTGCAAAGATGACTCAAGGAAGAGTTTTGAAAACCATGCATTCATTTTCCCGCCTGTCGCCTCATCTTGACGTCAATGTCACGCCTACATCTGATTGGCTGCTTTTTTCTATGGCAGCCAATCATAGAGATAGGAATGGAAATCCTTTGATGATATTATTATTGTTTTCCTGAAAGATGGCTCCTTGGAAACGTGAGCATATCCTGATGCTTATAGATTTATACAAACAACATCCATTTATGTATGACCACAAACATGAAGATTTCTATCACCGCATCAAGAGGGAAGACGTCACGCGAGCAATATGCAAAGAAATGCAGAAAGTGCGACCAAAAACATGCGCTTTCGAGGTCATGCTCAAAATGAGGACCCTAAAGGTTCAATACGCAACCGAAAAACAAAGCATGATTAAAGAAGGAAGGAACGAACCCAAGTTATGGTGTTACCAAGAACTCAGCTTCTTAGACGGCCACCTCAAGGAAAGAAGGAATCCCAAGAGGCTAAAAAACGAGATAAAGGAAGAGGACATTCTCGATGAAAACATCGTTGAAACCGTCATAACTGAACCCGATTCCGTTACGGTATGCAAACTAGGGGGAAGTGAGGCATGTCTTTCAGGCTCCAGACGTGACCGTGCTGAGAGTTCGGCATGCAAGACGATCGTGCCACATTGAGCTTTCCGTTGATTGCTTTGATTTATGAGGCTTTGTTTTGCTTTTTCAGTTCGGCGATGACCAGATTACGATAGAAGATGTTCCTTCTTACGACTCCGATGACGGATTCACGATGGATTCGGAAGAATCACATTCTAATAAAACTGATTTCGAAGAGGACGAAGTAAGTATAATGTACGAATGTGTGACCGTTCCGCAATACTTTCGTAACTTTGTTAAATTCGAACGGCTATTCAAATGACCGAGATCAGGTATGACGCAATACCTGGTATAGCCATTTAACATGGTGTGTTTGGTTTACGGTTACTTTGTACTCGTGACTATAGGTTTTAAAAAAGTATGAGTGGAGCCACAGAATATTCGAGTTCTTATTGCACTTTAAATTACTGTTTTGGAAAATAACTCTTGTGCGAAAAGAATGTAGACGAAACAAGAACACACTATGTTAAACGGCTATACCAAGTATTGCATCATACCCGTTCTCAGTATTCTATATAGAAATTATATTGACAAGTGCATTAACAGAGATGCTGGCGCGATCTATTGGTTATTTTCTTAAACTGATCCACGTCAATAGTTTCCAAGTAGTATTTTCATTTTGATATCTTTCAAAATACCGACCCGATATAAAAAGGTTCGTAACTTTTGTTTCAGGATGCGACAATTCCTACGAAGAAAATAAAAAAGGAGCCCGAGGAAGAGGAAACGAACGTGGTGAGAGAAACTAGCAGCGCTCTAGAGATCTGTAAAGATAATGCTAAGGAGCCGCACGAAGAAAGCAGAGAAGAAATCTTCGGAAAGTTCGTCGATATGGAAATGAAACAGATTAAAGACGTAAACATTTACAAAATCACAAAATGGAACATCGTGATGGCTCTCATAGAAGGCTTAAAGAGACAAACGGATCTCGACAAGAGCTAACCGAAGGAACATTTCTCGTGCATCTAGTCTAAAATTCAAGTAGGAAAAACTTAACACTTGAAGCCTTTTTTATTGCACGGGATGTTTTCCAGTTTCGGAACCCTTGTTTAGGAGAGTTCAAATTGAACTTCATTTTGGGCCTTAGTATTTGAACTTCAACTTGAACCCTCCGAACAAAGTACCACCACACAAAAAACTCGTGTTTTATTGTGTGCTCCGGATATGTTGAAAGCTCTTACTTAGAGGGATTCAATTTCAACTGCTAAGTTGTCCTTCTAGAATTTAGATCTTAACAGTTTGGACTTCAACTTTTAAGAGCCTTTTCACACGAACCACTTTTGGTGGTCGAGTTCGACAACTTTGCCTGTAAAATGTAATTGGCTTGTTCCCAACAACGACCACTCGAGTCGACTTTTTTGCAGTTCATTCTAAAACACTAGAAACATTTTCCGACCACTGCAGTACACTCGTGTGGTCGGTTTTGGTGGTACCACCAAAAGTGGTTCGTGTGAAAACCCTCCAAAGACGAGTTCCAACATAGAAAAATTCTATTTAATTGAATACAAAAAACCCGGTTTTTTTTTCTAAGTTGGAACCTCTACTCGGAGGGTTCAAGTGTTTAAGTTAAATGAATTCTGACCTCAATTGTAATATAAAATTTGTTATAAATAATGTAATAATTTGTATCATTTTTTGTTTCGTAAATTATTATCTGAAAATAATCTAATACCTCTGATAAATGTAACACTAGGTGGCGTACTAGTATCAAGTAAAAGAATATTTTCTCAATTATGTTGTGTTTGTTTTTAATTTTTGAAAAGTTTTAATTAAGCTAGAAAAAAAGAGGCATTTAAAAAAAATGTCAACATGTTGTTCGTAAATAAAGAGATAACTTTGTTCTTTCAGATAAACAGTAACCAGCATCACCAGCTGCGGCGCGGCAGTGTGGCACGCTTGGATATTGTTTCATCTCAACATCATCCTCCTCCTCCTCCTCCTCATTTACATATTTTAATTTCTTCTTTTTACCTTGAAAGAGGCCTCCTCTCATAAATACAAGTATAAAAGCCTGATTCACACCGTGAAGTATTACAACAAACGCAATGCAAGGTCGCTCTCTACTGCGCATGTGCACGTCGATTGGATAGGACCTGCATTGCGTTTGCTTCAATACTTCATGGTGTGAATCAGGCCTAATCTCACTTAAAATGTTCATTTTGCAGCTTTTTATGCCAATTTTAAGAAAAAAATTAGAAATTTATCAGAAGTTAGAATAGTAATTTGGAGACAGACCAAAAAAAAAAAGATAATATCTTTCAAAATAAAACATTTTACGTTTTTCAACTTCATTTGAAGTGGAAAAACGACAATTAACAAATTTAAAGAGCTTAAAAATTAGAAGAGTAACTCAATACCAAAAGTGTTTTCATGTTGATATATTTAAAAATAAACATTTTATGTCAGTTTAAAAGTTTGTCAGTTCAACTTGAAGTGAAAAACGAAAATGACGAATTTGAAATTGTCATAAAAAGTTTATTTTAAAAGATATCAAGATCTGGTTAATGTTCAAGTCCTACAGGTTTCTTTTTTAAGCTTCGAAAAAAAAACTGAAAATGTTTTAGAAACTAGAATAGTAATTTCACTATAAGACTATTTTTATATTTGATATCTTTAAAAATAAACTATTGTCGGCAATTTGAAATAACCAAAAATAAGATGTATAAAGTTAATTTTTTAAAATATCAACAATTTTCTCTTAACTATCTACTCTTCTAGTTTCTAAATTTCCTATTAATGTTGCGTTTCCAAAATTAAATAATAAACAATAAAATTGTATTCCATTGTTCTTTCTTTTTAATTTTGAAAATCTTTCAAAATATCTTAATAATGTTGAATGACAATTAAAAAATGCCTTAAAATCGACTGAAAAAAATTCCCTCGGATCTTTTACAATTAACACAAAAGATAATTAATGTTCTTCTTCTGTTTCGAAGTTATCTTAATTTTAAGTTATGTTTCAATAAAAAATGAGGAAAAAATAATTAAGTGATAACATATGCAGCTGCGTGTGTGCCATTTAATCATTGTAATACGGTGGAATGAGACAAAGAGGGAAATCAGTCATTCTGCAAATTAACTAGTCAATTTAGAAAACAAGGTTGAAACTACACTTGATAGGCAATATACCAAATGCCTAAAACAAGCAAACCTTAGACAAATTATTGTCTTTCAAAGAGCAAAATTAACAGAAAATCTGAAAGTGTTTCATAGAAACTAGAAGGGCAACAATCACATAAGGGTATTTTTTCATATTGATATTTTTTTTTTAAAAAATACCCGGTAAACTTTTTATGTCAAGTTTCAAAAAGACCCAACAGATGATGTTTTTTCTCTAAAAGTTTATTTTGAAAGATATCAACATGAAAATACCCCTAAGTGATTTTGCTACTCTTCTAGTTTCTAAAGCTTTTTTTTTTCAAGTTTCTCTTCAATTTGCTCATCTGAAGGCCGGAATAACCAGAAACCATTCTATGAATTGGTGGTTTTTAGCAAATTGACTAGTGAATTTGCAGAATGATTTCTCTCCCTTTCTCTCCATTTAGTCAATAGAACTTATAATAATTATTATAATAAAAAATTGACCCCAACCCCAATTTTTTTCTTGTTTTCTCTGTCATTTTTTTAAGCTGATGAAAGACAGAATTCATCATCAGATAGAAGAAGAAAAAAATGAAAATTCCATAATAATGACACTAGAAATTAGGTTGAATATTTGGCCCTTTGGCCCCTCTCTCCCCTCCACATTGAATCTGCTCTCGCCACCCCTTGAACCCCAATTTTTCCATAATACTGTATAAAAGGAAAGGAACTTTGCAACAACAAAAAAACCCAACCCCAACTAATTAGTAATTACTAATTAGGTCTCTCTTGTATCTTGTGCAATATTATTATTATTATTACATTCATGATCACATCTCATTCATTCATTCATTCACTTATGAGTGAGTGAGTGTTAATTTATTTCCTCATTGCCAGACTTTACTGACTCACAAAACACTTAAAAATGTCTACAAATGACGTCATTTTGTCCCCCTACCTCAATAGGAAATAGTCATATGCTGCATTTATAGTCGGTATACTTTCTGATTTGTATACAAACTTAATAGTAAATCTGAGAGGAGGTGTGATGATGAAATATCGACTATAAACGGTGTCATTTTACTGTACTTTCTAGAAAGTTTCTGGAACTTGTAACAAATTTCTAATTATAGACATTAAAAAAAATTTTGTTAACAAAATGACGAAATTTGAAAAATAAGTAAATTGTATGGAATTAGAATTGTTTTTATGATGAAGAATATCTTGAAAAATTAACTTTTCTTATATCAAGTTTAGAAATTATCAAAAAGGCATTTTTTCCTTTTTTGTTAATCTGCGTTTTTAGAAGCAGAGATATTGAACGTTTATTTTGAAAGATTATTCAAATTAAACGTTTCACATGACAGTTTGAAATAGTCAATCTTTATTCAATTTTACGCTAAACCATTTATTTTCAACGATAAAAAAATACTTCCTCATTCATTTACAATTCTAGTTTCTAAAGTAATTTTGAAAAGTTCTTATTGAATTTTTGCCGAAAAAAAATCAGCTATTGGAAACATTTATATTGAAAGATTTTATTATTTATAAAATTATCTTTATAAAAATAAACGTTTGTATTGAGTTTTAATTGTCAATATTTTTTAAGCAGACGATATTTATTTTTAAATTTTCTTCTATAAAAAAGTTTATTTTGAAATATGATGAAAATATCAGCTAAGATGAAAATATCAGCTACCCTTCAAGTTTATCTTGAAGTATAGGCCTAGCAAGAGTTCGAAATTTTAGCTATTTCTAAAAAAAATCTTAAAAAGCGCGCGAAAATTTCATTTCCAAGATGGCTGCGATTCTGCAAGTGTTGTTAGAGGACGCTGCGATCGCAATTGATTTTCGCAGCTGCCAAACAAGAAAAACAGCTATTGTTAAAATTTTTGTAATTTTGGATTTTGTGCTTGTGAGTCACTGTCAGACTGTCGTCAGTGGCGCACAAGTTGAAGGGGATACAAGTAGTGACTACCAGTGAGTGAGGACGAGGAGAGTTCAGAGCGAGCTAGCTGAGAGTCCGTTCCAGAGATCAGACACATCGTATTTTTTTTTTTAAAAAAAGGAAGGAGGAAAAGGAGGCTGAGAAGAAATAATATTAATTTTGACAGCCACTCATAGAGAGAGAAACCTCATGTTATGATTATAATTTCATAATTACAACAACAAAACACAGAAACAAAGATTCTCAATTTTTTTTAAATCTGTGTAAGAAATTGAAAATTAAATTTTAATCATGGCTGGACAAGAGGAAAATGGACAACAACATCAAAACAATGAAGATCATCAACAGGAATCATCATCAGCAACAGCAGCAGTTGATACAACAACTGATGCTGCTACAACTGCAGGAGGAGCAACTACATCAACTGCTGCAGCAACAGTTGCAAGTGGAGGTGGTGGAGCAACAGCTGCAGCAACACCACAAAAGCAAAGAGCAAATGCTGATATTCATAAAGTTGACTTTGTACCTGAAGTTGTCTACCTTTATCAGTTTTGTCGTACTGGATTTTTACCTTCAATTTCTGTACCATGTTTGAAATTGGAAACTTGGTTACGTATCAATGGAATCAAATACGAGGTAAAGCAGAAGCAATTTCTTGTTTTTTTTTTTAAAATCAAATATGGCGGGCAAAACACATTTAAAAATGGCCGCCACACTCAAAACATCAAAACAAATTGTTTACAGATTGCATTAAGACACCAATAATACAGACTTTCCAGAAGTATTTAAGATTTTTTCAAGCATGATGACAATTTTTAATGTTTTTCGTAGCCATATTTAAACGCCTATTTCGTATATTTTCTTTTGTCAAATTTAAATTGTTTATGAGTTAATGACATTTTCTGTTGTTGCAAACAACCAAATATGGCGACTAAAATACATTTAAAAATAGCCGCCACACTCCAAAATATTTCAGTAGGAGCTTGTACACACTTTTTCATTCAAGGCAGCCATTTTTAATGTTTTTGGTAACTTAGTAGCCCTTTTTAATTATTTTTAGTAGTTTGGTAGCCATATTTAAACGCCTAATTAATTTTCACATTTTCTTTTAAATATTAAAATTAATTTAAGATTAACGTAATTAATGTGGTTGCGTGTTTATGTTGTTGCAAAAATAAAATTAAAAATGGCCGCCATTTTTTTATGTTTTTCGTAATTTGGTAGCCATTTTTAATGTTTTTTGGTAGACAAATTTAAACGCCCATTTCACTTTCGTGTTTTCTTTTGTCAAATATAATTTGTTTTTGTGTTAATGACATTTTCTGTGGTCGCGTGTTTGTTATTGCAAACAAACCAAATATGGCGACTGAAATACATTTAAAAATGGCCGCCACACACGCACAAACAAACCAATAGATTGCAGCAAAGTGTTTCATTCAGTAAAGACTTTACTGGCAATATTAAAGATTATAGAAAATCTTTTAATGTATTTTCATTCATGGCGGCCATTTTTAATATTTTGGGCAGCCATATTTAAACGTCCATTGCACTTTCGTGTTATCTATTTTTTTTTTATTAAAATTAATTTATTCATAAATGAGTTGCTAGCATTTTCTAATTTGCGTGTTTATGTTGTTACAAACAATTAAATATGGCGGATTAAATATTTAAAAATGGCCACCACACCCTCAAACACACATGAAAACAAATTTACCTACAAAAACTTCAGTTAAAGTTCATAAACTTTAACTGAAGTTTTTTAACGTTTTTAAGTTTTTATATAGTGGCGGCCATTTTTAAATGTGTTAGCCGCCATCTTTGATTGCATGCATCATTCCCCCCCCCCCTCTCTTTTCATTCAAATTAAATGCCTTTTTAATCAAGTCAAGTCATTGACATTTTCAGCTGTAATTTTTGTGAAAATTATGAGGGTAGAAAGAGTAGGGTAGAAATAAAAATGGCGAATTATATTAAACCCAAATTATTAGAGTGAAACTGTGACAAAAAGCTAAGACAAATTTATCCACTTAAAACACACTTAAGGGAGACATGGGATTAAATATAGTGATAGGGGTAAAGTAAACAGAGGTGGGGAGGATGTTACATACCCTAGAAACGATACCCCTTCTCCCCACCCTCTTATTCAACAACCACTTGATCAACAGAGTGAATTATCATGTCAGTAATTCGACATTTTTTTTTAAAAATGCACACATTTTGCAGATTGTAGAAATTCTGTGACACAACAAAAAAAAACAGTTCCCAGGATGCTCTTTTTTTTTTTTGCTGTTTTTTTTTTTGGGTCACCTGACGAAATAGAGCCTGTTTTTTATCCCCCTTTAGAATCCCTACAATTCATTCTGTGGCCCACATTCAAGAAGAACTTCAAGAACTTGAACCCTCTGGTCCAACATTGGAAAAAAAACATGCTTTTTATTAATACTGGAACCTTTGATCAAAGTGTTCAAAGTGCTAACTTAAGGTTGGAACACACAGCCAACTTTTTTTACCACTTTTCGACTGCAAAATGAAGTCCGGTTGTCGCAAAAACCGGCTACATTGAGTCTTTCCATAGGAAATACATTACAACCAAAGCACCCAACCACCTTTGACTTTCATTTTGCAAGTCTGAAAGAGTGGTCTGTGTACCAAGAAAATAAGATTCCTTCTTGAATTTGGGCCTGAGGGCCAATTGTGGCTCACAAGGGCCCATTTCGCACCCTCCCCCTCCCTCCTTATAAACTATATTAAAAGGATTACGTGTCCAGATTCCAGAATAAGACATTTCCCTCTTTTTTCCACCTTTTATCTAACATTCCATTCTGCTGCCCAAAATTCGAATCTCTTCTTTCTCTCTTTTTTCTCTCTTTTGATGCCTCAAGGGCCAAAGGGGGGGGGGGGGGACAAAAACCAATTCTTCTAAGAAAAAAAAAACTTTTTCTAGCCTTCCCCGCCCCTCTTTTCTGTGTAATGTTGCAAAACGCGTGGGGTCGTGTGTTAAGCCTGTATAGGCCTATAATTGTCAATAGTTGGCCCCCTTTATTTTCATTGTGTTTGGTTTTCAATTTCAACCATTGGACCTCAAAAATATGACAAGAGAAAAGGGGTCCATCAAAATTCAGCAAAAAAGAGAAAAGGGTCCAAAAGTCTCTTTTGTAGGGCTTCTTTCCCTCCTTTCCATTACAATTATATTCTATTCAGACGAAAAATGCATCAGGAATTTACAGGAGACAAGATTTTTATCAGCTGCCCTCTCATAAATTCACTATAGTCAACCTGAGACATCAGATTTCAGCGCCCTCTAGATATCAAATATTGCAATTTACAAAATATCAAATTGAAAAGATAGAATATTCATAATTTTAAATGACAGTGGAACTCTGGGTATTAGCTATTTTAGAAGCAACTCATGAATAAATTGAAACAGTTTTAGAAACTAGAAGAGTAAATGGAATCACTTCAGAGTACAGGCAGTTAGAAATCGGGGAAAACTTCAATTGGCTCCGCCCTTGTTATGGCGACCGGAACCTTCTAATTTGTTGTGTGGTTCGTCGTTGAAAAGGGCGGAGCATGTGACGTCTGACTACATAACCCACCAATTAGAAGGTGCCGCTCGTCATAACAAGGGCGGAGCCAATTGAAGTTCTCCCCGATTTCTAACTGCCTGTCTTCAGAGTAGATTGCTGTGATGATATATTTAAAATTGAACATTATTGCAATTTCAAATTCTCAATTTTCATTTTTCATTTCAATTTGTACCAAACAAAAAATTCCCATATAAAGTTTATTTTAAAAGATAACAACGAGCTAATCCTCAGTGATTATTTACTCTTCTAGTTTTTAAAAAAAACACTTAAAATGCTTACTGCATCTCTACTGTACCCCCTCATCATACAATCCAAATGGAACCATCCAAAAGTCCCCTCCAACCCCTTAAAAAAACAGCCTCCTCCTCCCTTCATCCCCCTCTAACTTCCCCCCTTTTTCCCCCAATATATTTTCTAATCTCTCTGTTTTTTTATTTTCAATTTCGATTTCTGATATTCAGACAGCAAGTCAGGCCTAAATTCAAGAAGTAAACTTAGCACTCGAACTTCAACTTTTGAACCCCGTTAGCAAGGTTTTAACATAATATTAAAACCCCTTTTTTCAAGCAGTACTGATTAAATAGGTGTTTTCTAAATTTGTAACCCTGTTCTGAGGGTTCCACAGACTTGTCATTTGAACTTTGACTAATACCCTCTTCATCAGGGTTCCAACATGAAAAACCCCTACTCGCAAGTACTCAATAAAAGAGGGGACCCTGTTTTGAAAGTTCAAGTACCTTTCTTGAATTCAGACCCTCACCTATATGACTAATCTATTTTTTGTTTAAAAATTCAAAATGTTTGTTTTTTGTTTACTATTTTTAAAATAAATACAATGCAATTTCCTAAAGCATACATCAAATAATACTCTCTCTCCCTCCCTCCCCATTTATCATTAAATTGTGTTATTTACTAGAATGATAAATCATAATTCGATTAGGAAAAGTTTCAACATTGAAATAATGACGTCACCATTACGTGTTATTTGAATACAACTCAAGTCATTTTTTAACCCTTTAATTACAAATAAAAAAGGATGTTGTTTATGGTTCGGATAAACGACATTTAAAAACAAAAGACAATTGTTATTAAATTGTAGACTCACCACCACCATTTTTGATTGTTACTTTGTTTGTGTCTTTGGTGCACTTGTACTTAAAAGTTTCATTTTCAAGTCAAAAAACACCAAAAGTTTCCTTTATTAAAAAAAAAAAATTAAAGTATTTTTAGAAAAACAAAGAACAATTGAAATTTATGCAAAATTCCGCTTTTTATATAAAAAAAAACAAAGTTTTTTAATGTCAACATCTGTTTTGGGTTTTTTCTTTCTCTCATTATAAATTGTAATCAAAAATTTCAATATCATAAATTTTTTTTAACATACAATGGACATTTTTGTTTGTTTTTGTATTTCAATAAGTTTTCATTTCCATAAAATTCAAATATTTGAGGAGGTTTATTTATTTTTAGATTTTTAAAGAAACATTTGTAATAATTTTTACTAATAAACATAATGAACAAATAAATAGCAACTTTTAATATTAATTAAACTAAAACAGCGTCACTGCTGATTCAGTGACTCAGTTTAGCTAAAGCAACCAGAAAAAAGTGCTTTTCAGTCAAAGAACCTGTTTAGAGGATAGAGTTCTGGCCTGTGCAAGACTAGTTTTAGATGTTTTCGATCTAACCAGATTCTTTGACTGGAAAAGGCATTTTTCTGGTTGCCTTATTATTATGATTAGAGTTCAACTACCATTCTAGTTTTTAATACACCTTGTACACGCCTGATAATTTAAATGCATTTAAATTATAAACGTGTTCTACGGAGCCCCATGTGAAGGACAAACAAACAATATGTCGAATACAATTTATTCAGTTAATAATCTCAAAATATCGAGTTAATACTTAAATATAATTAAATAAACTATTGACAAAAAATATTGATTTAGTATTTCAATTTAAAATATTAACAATTTAAGTAAATTTTGATTTGGTTTACGTGTCCTTAACTGGATTCCGTATAATTCACACCTAAACACATTTAATTTGAATTCATTTAACTCATGTGTGTACAAGGTGTAAACACACTTTCAATGTCTCTATTGTTGTTAAAGTGTTTCCCCTGAAATTATTTCTTACCAAAAATGACCAAAGCCAAGTGGACCCAGTGACACCAGTTAAAACAACTTGGAGGTGCCCACTGCCGCCCTCCTCCTCTTCTGAGGTCCTGGGGGTTGGTTTCTTTCCTTCCTTCCTGACTTGACTGAATATGACTTATACCTAAAAACATTCCTTAATTTTTTTTACCTATGCTGGGGTACCTTTATTAGAGACCTCCTCCCATTTCCTTAAGTATTTTTCATTTTAAATGATTTTTTCTCCTAAATGTAATTTACATATCCATGAAATTGTATTTCCCTCCAAATCGTATAAAATGAAATGCTTTATAATTCAATGACGAAATTGTGTGTTTTATTCATCTTCTTGTTGTGTACATTATTTAAAACAGCAGCAATTTGCCAACCTTGAAGGTGTCCTTCATTCTCATTCCAAATTGTGTTTTTTAATCTTTTAAAATAACACATTCTTTCTATCAAATTATTAATTCATTTTTTTTAATTTATGAATTCCTTTTCACTTTTATTTAAGTTTTTTTTATAATTAAAATATAAATTCCAAAAGACTATAACAACTGATTTCAGGTTTTTTTACAAAAAAAATTAACTCAGGAATATATAAATTATATTTATTTCATGGATGACGACACATTTGAGTGGGTCCGGCGGCGGGTGGGGATGAAGGCTTTTTTTTTTGGTCATTTTTTTCACTGACCTTGTTCTCTTCCGCTACAAAAATTAAAATCTCACAATATATATTTCAGTTGGTCAAAATGTACACATGACCAACTTTCAAGAGTATCCTCAGCACCATATCCTTACATAAAGGCAGGATTTAAACGGACCACTTTGTGGCGCCACGGCACATAAAGTAGTCGTTTTTTGCAGACAATTGAATACATAGGGGAGTTGTTCACACGAACCAGTGTCAACCACTATGTGGCGACCACCGTTGAAATCAATGGCCAGCTGTCACAGGCAAAGGGTGCCCCCAGCAGTCGAATTTTGTTGGCCCCGCCCTTTTATGAGCGTCATAAATTTCTAATTGGTTTGTTACTTGGTCTGATGTCACATGCTCCGCCCTTTTCAATTTCTAATTGGTTTGTTACTTGGTCTGACGCTCATAAAAGGGCGGGGCCAACAAAATGTTACTGCTGGGCACACTCGCCTGTCCAGCTGTCAATGCGAGCCACTGACATCTTAATTATTTCTAAGATATACTACATACACACAGGTAGTTCAACTCCATGTTAGAAAAAAAAACATGCAGTGTTTTAATTGTCTAGCCTCTCTTCAAGGTTCTTATTTCATCTTCCCCTCCTATCTTTCCGTTTTTCTTTATAAAGAGAACCTTGATTTTCTTTTACAAGGCTATTTTACTGTGTAATTATTGAATCTTGGTGTACCTGGTGAGGACATTAGCTCTAAGTAGAGGTAGTGCCATCTATTGGCTGTTCTCGACTATGGCATGCGAGTCAGTCATGGTGTTGAACAATTGCTCTGTAAGCAGCCAAGAAGGCCTGTAACAGACGGACAAAAGTCCAGTTGCAACCATTAAGTAGTTATCATAAGTTATGTAATTAAAAAAACAATTTATCTTTAACTAGAGGTAGCGCCCTCTATCGGCTACATTATAGACAAATGGTACATGAAATGCACAATAGACAGAGAGAGAGAGAGCTTCAAGTTGAGCTGCCTCTATAAATAAATCTTGGTTCTAAAAATGTTTAACTTTCTGGCCCTTGGTCAGTTAAAAGTTGACCATGCTTGACCTCCTCCTCCTCCCTTTCCTATAGAATATTTAATGTTTTGTTAGCTTCTTGTTGCTAACAAGATAAATTAGCCTCAAAATCGAAACTGTGATCGAAAATGAAAACAAACTTTGAATCAGAAAAACAAACAGAAAGTCGATGATGAATCATATGTTAAATTCGTCACTCATTTCATTTCAGTTTCTATTTTCGCAATTTAATAAATCAACAAAAATCCTTGTAAATTTTTTAAAATAAACGCTTTTATATAAAAAAAAATATTAAAATACGTGTCACAAAATGTGACCAGAGGCGAAATTTTAAATTATTAGAGAGAGTAGGGAGGAACCTCTACCCTCCCCTCCCCCATTAGAACAATTATTATGACGTCATTGTCATTGAAAACTACAATACCCCAAAGATATAATAATACCTATTAATTATTTTTCTTTTATTAAAGTGGCTAATTAAGAAAGTTTTGTTTTTGTAAACTAGAAGAGACTCCATATAATGTTAGTCATTCATGATCATGTGACACCAAATACGATCTTTCTGTATTTACAAAGTACAAAAATAATTATGAATCATAAAACTGCTTCAAAATAACTCCAGTCACAATTATGTCTTTTTTCCCTCAATTAATAAAAGTCTGGTTAGAGGCTAGAGTTATGTAGTTTCTAACTGACTAATCAGATTGAAAATGATTTACATACTAGAAGGGTAGCTTAAGAGATATTCTTGTTAATATCTTTAAAAATAAACGTTTTATGGATAAAATGATAATTGGAATAATTGTTGCCCATAAAAAGTTTATTTCGAATTATATATCAACATGAAAAAAGTTTTAGAAATTTCTACTTTCACCTCAAGTTAGACCAAAATAATAAGAAGAAAAAAATCACCAATAATTAACCAAGAATTCAAAATATGGCCTTTTGTTTCAAACTATTATAAGAAGTTTATTTTGAAAGATATACCATAAAAAAAGTTTATTTTGAAAGACATCATCAACATGAAAATACTATTAATTTATGAAGTGTCATATCACGGTAAAAACTCTTGATTATCTCTGTCTTTCAGAAGAGCAAAATTAAGAAAGAAACTAAAGTGTTTTAGAAACTAGAATTATAGTTCTCAATCACTTCAGGATATTTTCATATTGATGATATCTTTCAAAATAAACATTTTATTAGAAGAAGAAAAAATGTAAAAAAATATGGTCTACTTAAAGGTTAGGCCATTTTCAATTTCATTTTTGAAAAAATATCAACATATGAAACTTAACTCTTCTAGTTTTTTTTTCTAAAACGTTTAAAGGTTGTTTTCAAAACGCATAATAATAATAATCATAATTCTACTCACATTTTCGTGTCAAAAGTTAGCTTTATAAATAGAACAACTTTTAAGTGTCCACTTGTGGTCAGTAAAGAAAATAAATTATTGAATTATTTTAAAGAGGGTTTGGAATGGGGGAGGGGCGGGGCTTAAAGAAGAAAGTGACAAAAATCAATAAAGATTTTGATTTTATGAAAAAAAGTGAAGAAGTAGTTTTATTTTTGACCATTTCTGTAATTTTCTTCTTGTGGTCAAGCGTCGTCTTTCTTTCTACGTTATAAGTTAATAAATGCCGCCATCATCACTATTCCAGAATATGCTTCTCCCCCCTCCCCCCCCCCCTTTATTGTTAAAGCATCTTGTCCAATATAATTCGGTTACCATGGCAACTGAAGATGCTGTGAAACAAAAAAGGGGAAGTTGGTGACAAGGGAGCTCACACACCAAGGACCGACTTCAAGAAATAAATCTGAGCACTTTGAAACACAGGCAATCAGAAATCGGAACAAACAAAAGTTGGCTCCGCCCTTTTTATGACGACCGGCAACTTCTAATTGGTTGGTTATGTAGTCTGACGCTGAAAAGGGCGGAGCATGTGTCGTCAGACTACATAACCAACCAATTAGAAGTTGCCTGTCGTCATAAAAAGGGCGGAGCCAACTTCTGTATGTCCCGATTTCTAATTGCCTGTCTTTGAAACCCTCTGAGCAGGGTTCTTCTTCCAGTGCTAAGTTTTCTTCTTGATTTTGGGCCTCATTAGATCTCCTGCTTCAAAGAGTATGTTTGCTGACACAGAGGGCAAATTGGGCCCATACAGAGGTTAATTCTGAATTTGGGCCGTGTAGGGCTAACAATATCCTCGCAAAAGGGGCCCCCTTTTTGATCTTATAATGAACCACCTCCTTGCAATGACTGAAGAAATGTCAAATATTTGTTTTATGTCATACTTTTTTAATATTAAAAATAAACAATCTTAAATGCATTGTTAGCTTCTCCTCATAACCTAAATACCAAACACACCATTTTTATGACATCGTGTAAAATTAAATATTGTCTACTATTGTGCCACACGACCAAAAAACAATGAAATTATCTCCCCCCCCCAAAAAAACACATTCCATTGTTATGGAATTTTTTCATATAAATTTTGAAGAGATTTTGTTACAAATATGTTTTTTTTAAGAAAAAACTGATTTTTTTTTTGTCTTTTTTTCAGAATGTCGATCATAAAATGAAATTACGTTCGAAAAAAGGTCAATTGCCATTCGTTGAATTAAATGGAGCCCAAATTGCCGATTCGACCATCATCATTCGTGAACTAAGCAAACATTTCAATCGAGACCTGGATTCCAACCTAACTTCGGATCAACGGATTACAAGTCACGCACTGATCTCCATGTTGGAAAATCACACCAAATGGTAACCTACCCCTCTACCATGGCTTCCTGTCTTCCTTCCTGCTTTTCTTTTTAGACAAGAGAACTTTTTTAAGAAACTAGAATAGTAACTAACTCCGCGAATCTGTGAAAATAAACTTTTTATGAGAATTCTTAAAAATACTTTTCACATAAATTGCCTACTATTTCTAGTTTCTAACAAACTTTAACAATTGTTCATTTAGGTGCTTCTATATTAAAAATGTTTGTGTACCCTTTGTAAATATGTATCCACCACTTGGTGGAGCCACCATCAACTTGGGAAAGAGGGGGGGGGGGAGGCAGACACAACCAGTTATCTCGAATTGACAAAAAAGTCTTCTAATTTAGAATTTATGATCTGCTCATTTTATAAACTAGAAGAGTAGCTCAATCACTTAATTAAAGGTGTTTTTGTGTTTTGATATATCTTTCAAAATAAACTTTTTATAGACAAAAAGCTTATTTTAAATGATATCATCATGAAAATACCCTACTTGTTTGAGCTACCCTTCTAGTTTTTTTCTCAGAGTTTCTCTTCATTTTACACTTCAGACAGAAAATATGAAGTGTTCGAAGGGGACTAGCCTCTCTTCAGACAGGCAGTTAGAAATCGTGGAGAACTTCATTGGGCTCCGCCCTTATTATGACGACCGGCAACTTCTAATTGGTTTGTTGTGTGGTTCGACGTTGAAAAGGGCGGAGCATGTGACGTCAAACCACACAACAAACCAATTAGAAGTTGCCGGTCGTCATAATAAGGGCGGAGCCAACTGAAGTTCTCCCCGATTTCTAACTGCCTGTCTCTTCAGAGGTACAAAAAACCTCTTTGAGATTGTTGTTGTGTCTCTGTGAAATGTAAACCAATCTAATGTTTCTCTTTTAGTTGTTATTTATCTATGTTCCTTCCGTTAAGTATGGTTCACCATCAAAACATTTCAAAATCGAAAAGACATCATTTTATGGAGAGATGTGTGTGTGTTTACAATGTTGCACAACAAATGAAAACAACTTGTTAAAAAAAAAAGGGTCACGCGGGAAGAAATTGCAGCAAAAATAATAAGTTACAACTCTCCGCAGTACTGATTTAAGGGAGGGAGGTTTCTCCAAACCAAAATAAACACTTTCGGATAAATAAGCAACATTCTTGTAAACAGAAGTTCAGAAAACATTAAAAATCTAAGAACCACACCTTTTGAGCTTTTTTTAAATTGCCAAATCAATGATGAAATTGATGACAACCTGACATTGGAATTGGGTGTATTCGTAAACATCCCCCCCAAGTATAACACAACATGCTGGTGGTCCAAAGTACCAATTTATGTTGGCAAAACATTTAACTGTTGGAATCAACCTTTTGGTCCATTTCATTTTAAATACACACAGCCCACTTAATATTTACCCAAAAATCACCATCATCATCACTAATTGATAATTAGGTTCAGGTACAGCTATCATTGAGGTGGGCCAACGACAATGTTGGCCTGATCATTAGGCCAATATTTGTACATAGACCCCAACAGCTGACAATATATTGGTTCCTCATTGGCGTGCTGCTTGGGTTAGCTTCCATTGGTGGCCCCCCAATTGTTATAAACCTACTTTACACCTCAATAGTGGAACCAAATGTTAAAAATGGTTATTTTTTTGTTGTTGCTCCTGACATGACTGCCACTGATGGAATCATCCATCCATCAATCTTCAGTAATGTTTTAAAGGCCACTGATTTCTTGTGTAGAAAAATACTTAAGAGATTCATTTGACCTAAACCAAAAAAAAAAAGGCCAACGACAAAATATTGTAAGTAATTTAAGGTCAAAATTTAGTACAACATTCCAAGCTAAACATTCCATAACTTAAGCTGAAAGCCGTGTTTATAGTCAGCATTTTATGATGATGATGATGATATCACGTAATGTCACAACTTGCAATTGTCACTAAAACACTGAAAAAGCATGCAAAAAAAAACGGTTTGTTCAGATATCTGATTCTTCCATCTGATTTCCATCACAGGCAGCTAGAAATCGGAGAGAACTTCAGTTCACTCCTCCCGTGTTATGACGACCGGCAACTTCTAATTGGTTTGTTGTGTGGTTTGACGTTGAAAAGGGCGGAGCATGTGACGTCAGACTACATAACCAACCAATTAGAAGTTGCCAGTCGTCATAAAAAGGGCGGAGCCAACTGAAGTTCTCCCCGATTTCTAACTGGTTGTATTTCCATCTGATATCTGATTCAATCCATCCATATGAGCTAGCGCAAGGATGCCACTTTGACGATTTGCATTGTGAAAGCCTTTGTTAAGCTCTCTTTTAACGCCTTTAAGGTCTAAAAAGCTGTGATAATAAAAGACCTTTAGAGACTAGACTGAGCCCATCCAACAAATGAGGTCGACAAAACCCATGAGGCCCACACGGCCCACCAACTTCATGAAGCCTCCAAACCCATTTGGTTTCATATAGGTCTCTATAGGTCCAATAATTTAATTTAATTAAAAACAAAGTTATTAAAACAGAAGCTAAATTTAGCCAACAGAAGAAGAAAAAAATTGAAAAATAAACGATCATAAATAAGCAAAACGGCTTCCATTAATAAATTAATTACCACATAAATCATTTTTTAAATATAATCATGTCTTTTTTTTTTCTCTGTCCAGACAGACATTTAGTTAAAAAAAATCAAACCATTTGTAATTTGACCTAATCGCAAAGGATGCTGGGAAAGCAAAGTAATTTTCATTATTAGGCCTACTAATATAAATTTAATAACCAGTTTCCTGTCTTTTATTTCTCAATATTTCGTGTTTTTTTTGTAATATAAAGGACCTCATTTATTATTTAATATTATTGCTTATTAAAGGGGGGAGGGGGAGTGGTCCATCTACTTTTAAGGGGCCGGTCGCACTTTAAGGAGTTTTGCGTCCAACAATTAAAACCAAAATTAGTAAATTAAAATGAAGAGGGCGAAAATGACGACAATTGAAATTATTAATTATAATAATGTGTCTTTTTTAGAAGAGGTTTAACCCACATTTTGTAAATAATTGTGAAATATACAAAATGATGGGTGTTGCTGCTGCTGGTCCTTTGCTTTTAAAGTAACATCTCCTCCACCCAAAAATGAATTTCTCAATCTTATCTTTGAAAATTTTATGCAAATTAGTTTTAAAACACAAAAGTTTTTTTTTTTTTGGATGGGAGTTTAAAACCTCTTGTCAAAAATTATATGGGTGTTGTTGTTGTTGTTTATATCCACTGGTCAGTGTGGTCACTGTGTGGTGGTCATTGTAATTTTGTTTACTCGATCTTATGTCCAACAAACAAGAGGAAGGAAATTATAAAGTCAATTCTCTCTTTCTGTTGCAAAATATGAAATGCAAATGGAAAGAATTAACAAACAAATTAAGAGACTAGAAAAGTGGATGAATCACTTAAAAGGGGGGTTTGAGATGTGAAACGCCCTCTTGAACTCGGGGTCATTCTGTATTTCAGAAGAACAAAATTAAGAGAAACTTTGAAAGTGTTTTAGAAACTAGAACGGTAACTTAATTTAAAATAAGCTTTTTATGTCAAGTTTCAAAATAACTCAAATTTAAACGGACAATATTTTGTTAATTTTTATCTAAACAAAAAGTTTATTTTGAAAGATATCATTGAGCTTGAAGGTACCATTCTAGTTTCTAAAACACTTTTAGGTTTCTCTTCATTTTTGCACCTGAAAGACAGAATTATAATCAGTTGTTTGATGTTTATGGAAATCACCCTTTTTTTCTGATGCTGTCATCTTTGGGGGCAAAAAAATGTACCTAAAACTTGAACTTAGAAACTAGAAATCCCCCCTCCCCCTTAACACCCACACCTACCCATAAGAAG
This sequence comes from Brachycybe producta, assembly GCA_036925085.1. Classification (NCBI taxonomy): domain Eukaryota; kingdom Metazoa; phylum Arthropoda; class Diplopoda; order Playtdesmida; family Andrognathidae; genus Brachycybe; species Brachycybe producta. The sequence goes on from JAUPFP010000084.1 coordinate 400,800, forward strand.
AAGTTGCAATAAACCTCAATCGTCATCATTATTCCCCCCAAAATCACGAATTTCGTGTTCAATAAATTTCCAATTTTAAAATCCTACACATTCCGAGGACAACTTTTAAAACGACCACTCCCATTTGTTTCAGTCTTTTTTTTTGGTGTAAAATTTTCTAAAATTATAACTGTTTAAACTCGTCATTTGGCCCAAATTCAAGAAGAAAATTTGCCAACTTGAAACGTTTTCTCAGCGGTTTCAAATTCAAAGTTCAAAGTGCCTCATTTCCCTTCTTGAATTTAGACCTCTCTAATTAAAAGCAAATTTTAAATTCAAGATGGAAATTTGGCATTTGAACTTCTGTCATTTTTTTAACCCTTTGGAACAGGATTCCAATATAGAAAATAAGTGTTGTTGAGTAAAAAACCATTGTGTTGTGGAACCCTAACTCAGAGGGTTCAAAAAGTTGAAGTTGAACATGGATTTATGAAAAGCTAGAAAGCGTTTTAGAAACTAGAAGGGGTAGCGGCTCACTCATTTACGAGTATTTTCTATGTTTTATAATATTTCAAAATAAACTTTTTATAGAAAAAAATTAAATATATCATACTGCTTTAAAGATGGCTCATTTTCCTAACTCACATAAAAGTTCATTTTGAAAGATATCAAACATGAAAATTGAGCTAACCCTTCCAGTGTCTAAAACACTTCCTAGTTTCTCTTAATTTTGTTTCTGGAAATTAAAATAATCAAGAGTCCGAGAGGCCCCCGTTTACACCTTAAAGTGTTAAAAGCTCAATTAAGAATGCTTCCGCACTTGAACTATAACTTTGAACCCTCTAACCAGGGGGGTTTTGAAGATATACATTATCTTTGTTCACAGAGGGTTCAAGTTAAAAACCTAAAACCCTTAGAAAAATGTAAAAAGTGCCACAAAAAGAGAGCATTTTTCAGAGATTTTGATTTTGTCTGGAAGCATCTAACGAAGTTAACTTTTGAAATTATTATTTATGACATTAAATGAGCTAGAAAGCTATTTTATTTCTCCAAACACTTTTGTTGAAATGTTGTTTACAAACATGTTGCCATGACAACACCATTTACACCATGTAGTCACGTAATAAATTATTTTATATTAAGAGAGATCTCTCTTCCAAAATACACACAAACAAGAGAGAAAATTGAGAACTCAAAGGGTTAAAAATTTAAAAACAAGTCCAATGTCACAATCTGCGCATGCGTCAATCATTAAATTACTAGATTTCCCAACCAACTAATTAATTAGAAAGAAAAGAAAAAAACCACAGAAAAAAAGGAAACTTTAATCAATGAAAAATAAACAGAAAATAGTTTTAATTTAAAAAAGAACATTTGGATGTTGTTGTTTCAATTAATTTTGATTAAATCGATTTTCTGTTGTTTTCTCTCTCTCTCTCTCTTTCTCTCTCTCTCTCTATTCCTTTTTTTGTTTCTTTTGAACAATTTTCATTCTGGACAATTGAATCCAAAATGTAATTCAATTTTCTTTCTTTCTTTCTTTGGAATCTAATTATTAAAAACAACCAGAAAAATGGGGTTTTCAATCAAAGAACCTGGGTTAGAGGCTAAAAGGCAAAAGTGTTATCTGAAACTTCTCGATCAGACTAGAACTCTAGCCTCTAAGCAGGGTTTTTTTTTTTAACTAAAAAAACGTAGTAACATTAAGGGTGGTTTAAAGTATAAAATATATGCCCGTCGAACTTTTTATTATTCTGTTTTTCAAAAGCAAAAATGAAGAGAAACTAGAAATGGTTTTAGAAACTAGAAGGGTAGAGCTCAATCACTTATTTTCATGCAGATATATCTTTCAAAATAAACTTTTTTTAAAAGCTTATTTTGAAAGATAATCAACATGAAAATACACTAAAGTAAGTGATTGAGCTACCCTTCTAGTTTCTAAAACACATTCAGGTTGCACCTGAAAGAGATAGTATATTAATCGAGAGTTCGAGATGCATTTTGCACTTTACATAAAATGACTAGTTATTTTTGCATAATTAATGACCTCATCATCTCCAGCTAAAAATGATAAGTTTTACAGATCTCTGTGTATTGAATTTTGCAAGAATGTCGTCTTCTTCACTTGGAAGGCAAACATTATATTATATGGTTCGCAATAAATGCAACACATGATTTGAAATATCGATTTGTTTGCTTTGAGGTTCTCTCTCTCTCCATTTTGCACAGAACTGGAAAATCTACGTTTATTTTTTTTTGCTTAGCAACAACACAGCATCTTGAATTGTGGATAGTAACAACTCTCTCTCTCACTCAGTCTCTCTGATTTGCAATGAGATCCAATAGGGAGAGAGAGAGAGATAGAATTATAATGAGATAGAAACTAGAATCTTGTCTTTATGTAATTTATAGATGATTTCTAGCTCTAAATTTAGAGACAAACATACTAAAGGCCAAAAATTCAACTTGAACCCTCTGAACAAGGGTTTCAACATGAAAAAAAAAAAAATAAACTCTGTTTTATTGAGAACATAATTTAGAGACCGACATAAATAAAGCTCATGGGTCGAGTTGGTCCTGCAGGCTTTCAATTTTATTGAAAACAGCTAAATACGCATTGGTGTGGACCTCAAGGGTCTGTTGAGCTTTATGGGAGTTTTATTCCTTATGGGTTCCAGGCTTTTTGGGTATGGCAGGCCTATGTGCCTCATGGTCTTGATGGGCATTGCGGACCTTTGGTCCTGATGGACTTTGTATGACACACAGGTCTTAGTGGTCTTCATGGGTTTCGTGGTAATTATTGGTCTCTCGTGGGCCACATCGTCTCATTGGGGGCTTCATTGTCTTGGTGGGCTTTGTGGACTTCATTAGATTTCAATGGCTTGGTGAGCTGAGCTCACTTAATTTTGGGCTGGCCTGGACAGCACGTTTTCTCACAAAATGTAACACTGGGATTTTCTATGTTGGAACCCTGTTTCAAAGGGTTCAAAAGAAACACAAAGCAGGTGACCAAATATCCTTTCTTTTTTAGCCAAGTCACGAGGCCAGGCGTGCCAATAACACGCGCACAAATACACTTTTATTAGGGCACACCCTTGGAATTCAATGAACTCCCTTTTAAAAATATAAAAGTGTAACTGAGTGCCACCCTACCTCAGGTTGATCATCCTAAGATCTTAAGTCAGCCATTTGCAAAATACGCAAATGAAAAAGAACAAAGGAAATAGAACTCTTTGGCTTTTCTATATTTCAGAAGAAGAAAAAATATTAAAAAGAAACTGAAAGTGTTTTAGAAACTAGAAAAGAGCACATTTGATGGCGATTTCCATGTTTGTTATCTTGAAAAATAAACCTTTTAAATTTGGAAAATTAGATCGCTTGAAATGAAAAACGAAAATCAAAAAATTGAAAGTAAGAAAAAATTACCTGATAACTTTCAAAATCTAAAATAATTTTCATTTTCATAATAAGTAATTTAAAAAAAAAACAATTTTAGATAATTCAGTTGCTCTTCTAGTTTCTAAAAAAAAGCCTTTTCTTGAGTTTCATATACTCTGGTTATTATGTATTTCAAAAGCAAACACAGTAAGGAGAAATTGAAAGTGTCTTTTAGAAACTAGAAGGGAGAAACCACTTAATATAGCTATTTTCATGTTGCTATCTTTCTCATGTTATTTTAAAACTGATATAAAAAGCTTATTTTGAAAGATATCAATGTGAAAATATCATTAAGTGATTCAGCTGCCCTTCTAGTTTCTAAAACACATTCAAGTCTCTTGTCATTTTCCTCCAGAAAGACGGAATAATAACGAGAATTCTCGAGAGGCGTGTTCACACTTAAAAATCGCATATTTAATAAATCATTTTTTTTCTTCTTCTCCAAATTACAGGGTGTTCTACTGGTGGAGATTTCACAACGCGGGTCAATTTATAACCGAATCTAAGCTGAATGTACGTCAAGCGCTACAGACGCGTATTCCGACCGGAATCATTCATTTCTTTCTCAAGATGAAGCTCAGATCCGTAAGAAGAAACACAAAATATCAAATATTTTTTTTATAATAGAAATTCCTCAGTTTGAATGAAAAAAATGACATAAGTTTTTGCTTTAAGATTTCTTCTCTCTTTACAAAAAGCGAAACTAATAACTGAGAGAAGTAGGAAAAGTGCAATTCGAAACGGATCCACACTTTTCAGTTATTTCATTTTTTTTTCAAAACAAACGCCATAAAAAAAAAAAACAGAAATAAAGTCTAAGGGCTGGATCACACATTTGTAAAAATAGGCAGAAAATAGAAATACGGTCATACCTCGCGCTTAACGATATTGTATCGTTAACCGAATTATCGTTAACTAAATCATGATTGGCATTAGTAAACCTAGCTTCAAAAAAAAAATAATTTGAAGAATTTTCTATTTATTTTGCTGAAAGAAAAGGCGGTGAAATTGTTTCTTTTTGCCACATGGAATTACATTAAGATGCATATAATTCTTTATGAAATTATGACACTTCCTCACCACTTCTATAAACTCAACAATGTTTTTTGTTCTAATATGTGAGAACCCCCTTTTAAACGCGACGGAAAGCAGAAATAGCTGTAAATTCATTGCGATTTTATTTTCATTTTTTCTGCTTCTTTTTACACATGTGTGATCCAGGCTTTAGTTATCTTTCTTTCTGCGTGTCTTCAACCTCTTTTCTCATGAAAAAACAAGAAATTCGAACTGTGTGTTTGTAATAAGAATAAAGTCTTATGACTAATTTTTTTTTTATCTTATTTTTGTTTTCAGAAAAGAAGTCTCATAAACGGAATGGGACTCGGAGTTCATTCGCCAGAGGAGATCTATGATTTCGGCAACCGTGATTTGGCTCGTCTTAACGAATTATTGGGCGACAAACCGTACTTCTTTGGAGATGAACCGACTCTAGTATGTTGTCGAAACGGAAAAATAAAACTGGGCCACTTCCCCCCTATCAAATCAGAGATGTGTAACCTGAGTAACATTTTTTTGCTATGTACAAAAGTACAGAGATCGAGGTCCTTTAGCTGTTTAGAAACAACTTTTAAAAATAATTTCAAACTAGGAAAAAGTAAAATGAATAAATTAATAACATCCTTGTAAATAAACTTGTCATGCAAGTTTTGAAAAATACGAAACTCTGATTATTCTTGTCTTTCAAAAGAAAAAGTAAGAAGAAATTGAAAGTATTTTAGAAACTAGAAGGGTAGCTCTCAATGACTTTTCGAGAAACCAACCTTAGCACACAGGCGACTTAACTGTGTGCCACGGTTAGCGGCACCACAACCTTCGACTTCATTTTGTCACCAAAAATCGTTCAAAGTCGCTTGTGAAGTTGTGCGCTTAGGCCCTAAATATTGATTAACCTAAAATTAGATATTTTTTTAATGTAAGCCACTTTTGATCTAAACTAACAATTTCGCTTTCTATTTTATTTTTTGTGTTTCAGTTAGATGCAGTTGCTTTTGCCGTAATCCTTCAATTCCAATTCGGACAAGGTGATAAATTTCCACCCAAAGTGTTCATTGAAGAAAAGTGCCCTCAACTGGTGGCTCTCGTGGAGCGCATAAAACAACGCTATTGGCCAGACTGGCAAGAGATGATCGACACCTTGGACCTAAACACCCATTTGCCGAAACCGGTGCCACCACCGGCTGCGAAAAAGGAAGAGGAAGACGAGAAGAAAGAGAAAGAAACCGGAAAGGAAGACGAAAAAGAAGGCGAAAAAGAAAAGGGAGAAAAGGACGAAAAGGAACGAGACAAAAAGGATGGAAAACTCGAAGAATCAGATAACAAATTCGAAGAAGAGAAAAACAAAGAAGAGGAAGCGCCAGAGAAAAAATAAAATTGGCTCCGGCGGCCATCTTGGATTTTTTACTTTTTCTTACTGACGGCCATCTTGGATTTTTAGTTGTTTTTTATTTCTACGCCATTTTTAATTTCAAAATATGTTTCGTATTGTTTCTTCTTTTCTAGTTTAACTTGCAATTAAAATTAATTTTTTTGCAGATGAAATTTTTTAAACACAAACTTTCAAAAGAATTCAAAAGCTTATTTGAAACTAGAAGAGTAAAAAGGGGATGCAATTATTGTATTTTCATGAATCTTTGACAATTTAAAGTTTTATTACAGAAAAATAGAAAGGATGCATTTGTTAATCCTTGTAGTAGTGGCAGTAGTACGACTTTTGTAGTAACTTGGTTGCTGTTAGCAGGAGTGAATTTCCTCAAACACACTAGCTGCTGTTAGTCGTAAATGCAATCAGATAACACGTAGGACAATGTACCGCCATCTTTTTTTTACAAGATGGCTGCTGCTCCTATTCGTCATTTTAGCTGTAAAGAAAGTTTTACTGCAATCGTACTGGAAGTTATTTGCTAACTAGCTACATCAAGGAATTATACCCAATTTCTAGGTAGTCGACATGGATTACCAAGGGGTAAAGTGATTTCCTTGTGGTCAAAACCAACTGCTCGAGTATACTATGTCAGCTTTCGAGAAGTGGTCCTAGTGTAGCTGAATAAACTACAAAAAGTGGTCGTATAATGTGGAATCGAGTGGGTAGGTTTGGGCCACACGCTGAACACATCTTTGAAGTCCATGTCGACCACTAAAAGTCGCTTGTCTGTGAATAATATTTATTTTTATTTTCATCTTTTTTTTTTAAAAAATGTCATAAAAAGTTTATTTTGAAAGATATCATCCATCGTGAAAATAATTTTATGCGATTCTTTTACTTTTTTAGTTTCAAATAAACTTTTGAATTTCTTTTTTTTAAAGTTTCTTCTTAAAATAAAAGCTCACAAGGAAATATTCTAACTAATTTGAGCGGGGTTTTATTTTCTATACGAAACCAGTAAAAACATTTCACTCATGAATTCCATTTCTCACTCCTTTTTCATAAAAATCTGAAATTATTTTTGCTAATCACTTGTTGTACCCTCTTCTTCTCTCACAACACACAAAACTCAAATATCATTAATTAGTGACACGACAAAAATATTAATTAAAATTTTGTCACATTAAATAACCAAAAAAAAAATGGGGACCAGTGTTTAGTCTTAAAAACCTGAAATATTGAAGAATCAATTTTTTTTATTTTCTGCTAATTAAATTTCTTATAAATTTGGGTTTTTTTATAATTAAATTTAATTAACTGAAATTAATCGTTTTTCTATGTTTGAAATTTTACAACAAAAAAAACCAAACTTTTACTATTAAATAAAAAAAACCGCAACAAACCCAATTTTTGTAATTCGTATTTGTATTTTATATTCCAATTTATAATTATATAATCTTATAAGTGTAATAATAACTTTTTATGCAATTTTATGCGCTTATTTTTTTTTTGTAATGTTAAAAAATAAAAAATGTCCCCCTCCCTCCCCCTTCCAAAAACCCATTTTTTTTTACATTTTTCGTAATATTTTATATAATGTAATTTGTATTTTTTTTCCAATTTCAACTGCAAATTATTTCTTTTATTTTTCTTCTAAAAAAACAAAACAGAAGATAAAAATGTCTTATTTGTAATGTGGATTTGTAAATTGATTGTATTTTTGTTTTTGCTTTCTTATTTACTCACCATAATAATAAATTAGTAAAAAAACAGCTTGAAAAACCCCTTCTAATTTCCCTCAAAATTGAATGTGCTTATCTTATTGATTGATCTTATTGATTGAAAACACTTAAAACAATGTTTTGTGATGTTTTTTGATTTTGATGTCCAAGTTAGAATTTTTATGAATAATTAAAAACCTTAATAAAATAACTATGGTCATTTTTACTGCTTTTCAAAATATCTGAATTGATGACATTAGATTTATGTATTTTTTTGGTATATAGACATTTGCCCTAAAGCCACTTTTTTGTTCTCTTTTCATACGGTTTAGTGTCTTTTGGTGGAGTATGTTAAATCGGTTCTGTCCACGGCAAAATGATGCAAGTTTACACTAATAATTAAGGCAAATGGTTTTAGAGAAAATGTAACTTTAGGGCAAATGGTTTTAGGGAAAATGTTCCTTTAGGGCAAATGGTTTTAGGGAAAATGTTCCTTTAGGGAAAATGGTTTTAGGGAAAATGTTCCTTTAGGGCAAATGGTTTTAGGGAAAATGTTCCTTTAGGGCAAATGTTCCTTTAGGGCAAATGTTCCTTTAGGGCAAATGTCCCACACCCATTTTTTTTTAAGAATTACAACCCCATACACTTAACAATAAAAGGAAATTCTCAGGGATCTTCTAGTTTTTAACCACAAATACATAAGAACGAAATACGAAAAGAAATGAATACAATTTCAAAAGAAACTAGAAAATATATAATAAAACATAACTAAGGAAATTTCCGTGTACCTTCTAGTTTTTAAATAGAAAACGCAAATAACGTATTAAGAAAGAAACCAATCGGAAAATGACTCCTGTGTTATATTTCATGAACCCCTCTAAAAGAGGAATTAAAAACTTTTAGAAACTAGAAGGGTAGGTGAATCCACAAATAGTATTTTCATGTAAGCATCATCTTTCAAAATAAACTTTTTATATAAAGAAAAATTAAAAAATAACGTCTATGTATAAAGTTGAGTCATTTTCAAACTCAACACAAAAAGTTTATTTTGAAAGATATCCAACGTGAAAATATCCATTAAGTGATTGCGCTACCCTTCTAGTTTCTAAAACACATTCAAGTTTCTCTTTCATTTTGCACCTGAAATAGACAGAATAAGGCATATTTACACTTTAAAACCACCTTGAAGTTCTGCTTAACAGATTGCACCACCATCGCCACCAGTGTCGCACAAGTCTAATTGTTATTAGTGGAGTTTGAAATATGACGGCGCTCTTTCTAAATGAATGTTTAGTTCTAGACCTTCAAAAAAAAGTATCTAACTTTCGTTTAAAAGCCCAAAGTAAGCAATTGAAGGAAAACAATAAAAGTCGAAACCTGGTTATTCTGCATTCCAGAATTCAGACGTAAAAATTAAGAAGAAATTCAAACTGTTTTTTTTTTTTCTAAACTAGAAGAGTTCTCTATTTTCAATTTTCACTTCAACTTAGGGTTTAATAAAATTCCGACTGCTAAACAGTCAGAAAACTCTAAAATTTGGTTAATTTTAATAAGTTGCCCACAAAAGGTTTATTTTTTTAAGGAAATTTCACCTTAAATGAATATAAGTTACTACTTTAGTTTTACCCTTACCCTTCCAGTTTTTACCCCTCCAGTTCTTAAGATGGTTTATGAACGGCTGATTTAATTATTCTGTCTTTCAGAAGAGCAAAAATTAAAAGAAACTAGAAAGTGTTTTAGAAACTAGAAAAGTAACTCAATCACTCAAGGGGGTAATTTTTCCTGTTGATATCTTTTTAAATTAAATTTTCTAATTAAAATGATTAAAGTTTGGTCATTTTCAAACTCTCAAAAAAGTTTATTTTGAAAGATATTCAAATGAAAAAAAAACACCCTTAAGTAATCACTTAAGGGTGTTTTTTTTTTCTTCATTTGCATATCTTTCAAAATAAACTTTTTTGAGAGTTACTTGAGTTCTGAGAGTTTTTTACCCTTCTAGTTTTTAAAACAATTTCATGTTTATTTTTTAATTTCCACCTGTCATCAAGAGTTCGAGGTGCGTTTACACTTTGAAACTATCTTAAACAGTTTCCACACTGTAAATCACTATAAAAGTTAAATAATTATGAATATTACAGAAGAAAAATGAAACTCAATTAATTCCATACACGAATTACTAAAAAAAAACCAGGGGCCAAAAGGTCCCCAATAAATATATCTTAAATTCACTGATATTGCCCACGCAAAAATGAAATCATTTCAAGACACACAGACACTGTCTAAATTAAATACAAGAATTTCAAAATGTTCCAATTTTCTTTTTATGAGTTAACCTGAAATTAATTGTCCTTCACCTTTGCTTTTTTTGTGTAATTTTTAAAATTGTAATAAAAATAAATCACAGGTGATGTCTTTATTATTATTATTATTATAAAAAAAAAGGTCCACCTGGGTCCATTTTAGAAATACAAGGTCTCAGTTCTGACCCTGATTTCAGTGAGAAACACACAAGAGGAGAAAAAAAGAGGCTCTTTAAGTGACTTAACTTTTAAGGTTTTGTCCTTGTTCAGATATCCTAACTTTGTTTTCCACCCCTTAAAGGAGGAGGAGGAGAAGGAAAACCCCCTGAAATTTTTAAGGAAAAAAAAAATGTAGGTCATAATGGAGAGATGTCATTTTTATATGGAAAGCATATTTCTCTCTCTCTTTTTTTGTCACTTGTTTCGTGTAAGAGGCTGGATCACACGTGCAGAAATGAAAAATCAAAATAAAAGTTTCAGCTAAATGTCTGTTTTCCTTTGCAATCCAATAATGGACTTTTATGTCCCTCTGCCATAGGCCTATTTGACTGCTAGTAGAGTACTAATTGTAATTGTAAAACAGCTAAGGGCTTGGACCACAATCACATATTCAGAAAATAGAAATAAATTTAATAAAATCAAAATATAGTTTCAGCGAAATTTCTGTCCAGAAGAATAAAAAAGCTAAGGCCTAAATCACACATGCAGAAAAACAAACAGAAAAAAAAAATTTAAAACACATTTTCTAAAGTTTTAGCGAAATCTCTGCTTTCCTTGGAAGACACAGGAAAAATCGAAGGCCTGGATCACACATGCAGACAAACAATCCAAAAAAAGTTTAAAAAAACCAGAATAAAATTCTAGTTAAATTTCTGCTTTCCTTCGAATCCAAATAGTAAACAGAAAAATTACATAAATTCCTTTTTCAGTGGATTCTTTTTCTCTCTGTGTGATCCAGCCGTAACTTGAAATTGAATCCGGTTATAAAAAAAGTTTTTATTAAAACTTTTCAAGCTTTCTGATTGGGTTATTTATGTAAGTTTTTCTTTATTTCTTTCTTTCTTTTCTTCAAGTTTTATAAAAAAAAATATGTGAAATCTCCCCCCTTAGAGGTGACTTTTGTCACCAACTCCCCCCCCCCATTAGAAAACTTCACATTAAGCAACCAAAATATGCAAATGAAGGAGAACAATAGAAATAAGAACTTTATGGTTATTCTAGTTTTTACAAGCAACATTTTTGAAGAAAATGAAATTGATTTAGAATCTAGGAAATTACATAAATCACTTGAGATCGTTTTTATTAGGGATTCGAATCCTCGAATCCCGCCAATCTTGAAAAATATTCGAGACTCGAAAACTCGAATCTTCGCGCTTTTTTCGTCTTTTGAATCCTTCGAATCCTAACCTTAAAAAACCGTTAAAAACTTTGGTAAAATTAGTTTTAAATCCATTGACGTCCAATAGAAGTGTTCACTAACAAAAAAAAACCGGCGATTGTTGCAATTTCGGTGGTATCCGGATCACCAATGTGATCACCTTATGGCGACCATGAATGACACACTGTTTTATTATTATTAATAATTTAATATTTAATATAATTTCATTTGTATCTTCTTAATGAATAATATTCAGGATTCTTATATGAAGGATTCGAGATTCGTGAGATTCGAGAACCTATTCGGATTCGGATTCGTCCCACCTCTAGCTTTTATGAACAGCTGATTTTCGAACTTTCTCATTATTCTCAGAAGAGCAAATTTAAAAGAAACTCGAACGTGTTTTAGAAACTAGAAGGGTAGCCTTAATCACTTAACGGTATTTTCATGATGATATCTTTCAAAATAAACTTTTTATAGATAATAATTTTTAAAAAAATATCGTCTGTTTCAAACCGACATAAAAAGCTTATTTTGAAAGATATCAAACGCATGAAAATACCCTTAAATGATAAAGCTACCCTTCTAGTTTCTAAAACACTTTCAAGTTTCTCTTAATTTTGCTCCTTGAAAGGTAGAATTAACCAGAATTCGAGGGGCGTTTTTACACTTTGAAAACTTCTTTAAGTGATCCCTTCTAACTCTTCTAGTTTCTAAAAAAAAAAAAAAGTTGTTTTCAAAATACAACCAACAGTTTCAATGCAAAAAAAAAAACCCACAAACTATTATAGTTAAGTGATAAGTTAAGTTTGGTTTTTACTTGAAATTTGACAAGTTTAATGTCCAGTTTTACCTTGTGTTAACTCCCCCTTAAAAAAACAAGAAGACACTTAAGTGAAAACGGATGGACTAAGTGTAAAAAGAGAATGAAATGTGTAGGATGAGATGGATAACTAACTATCTTAACAAGAAAATGTTACAAGGTTAAGATGAGGGACTCCATATAACACCCCCACCCCCCTTATTAGCCTCCCCCTATAGCAAAGGCTCGCCCCCCACGCCATTTTTTTTAAAAAAAAGTTTAGAAAATTCTTCAATGTGAACAAGAAAATTAGAAATTCATAAAAACCAGACTTTTATGCAAATTTCTTATTTTTCTGAATCTATTTATTCTCTTTTTTTTTTGTAAATTTAACTCCACACCTAAACCTTAAAAGTGTAAACGCGCCGCTCGAAATCTCATTTATTCTGTCTTTCAAATGTGTAAAAATGAAGCACAAATTTAAATGTATATTTAGAAACTAGAAGGGTAAGAGAGAGCTCAATCACTACTTAATGGTATTTTCTTACTGATATCTTTTAAAATAAGCTTTTGATGTTAGAACTTTGAAAAAGATGAGCTAACTTCAAAAGCAGATGATATTTTTTTTTCTTTTTTGTTTATAAAAAGTTTATTTTAAAAGATTATCAAAAATAAGAAAAATACACCTTAAGTGATTTGAGATACCCTTCTAGTTGATAAAATACTTTCAAGTTTCTCTTAATTTTGCACCTGAAAGACAGAATAATCAAGAGTTCGAGATGGCTCCCCATTTACACCTTTAAAACCACCTTAAGTTTTCATGTTTCTAGTCTACATGAAGAAAAATGAATTTATAAAAATCTCAACTTTGAAGAAACTTTTAAAAAATATAAAAGTCAAACGTGAAGAATAAAATGAAGAAAAAAAAAAACACCTTCAAGTCAATAAAATCAAAATGAATAAATTATGAGAAGAAAACATTTATTTTCTTGACTTACCCTTCTAGTATGCAATAATAATAATAATTAAGGAGCTCCTCTCCCCCTTAAAAGTAGAAATCATCGAACCCTTGAGAAAAAAATAAACGAAAATAAGGTCAAGAAAAAAACTAGAAATTCATAAAACAAAAAAAATCATTTCTCTTCTTAATCTACATTATTACAATTAACATAAGAATTGATAATCTTAATTAAGATATTTTAATATCAACTTTTTTTTTTCATTTTTAATTATCTAAAATAATGTCAATGGACTTCATTCAGTTTTTTGGCTTTTCATGTTGTTTATATATAAAAAATGGACAGCAAACAAATCAGTCATTCTGCAAAATCCCTAGTCAAGCTACAAAGTCATCATTAATGGCTCGGATTTTTATGCAATATTAATAAGCAAAATGATTCTCAATTTGTGGCTCAAGTGCCAATTGTGAAGTAATCCTCAACATTATCCGAAATATTATGCTTTTTTTCTAATCAAAAAAGGGGTAATTAGAGGCTAGATGTCTAGTTACTATCAGTTGTCAACTACAGATTTATAGCCTCTAACCAATGTTTTATTTGAAGAAAAAAAATAATTGTTGGTTGATCCAAATGGGAGATTGTTACTTCACAATTGGCTCTTGGGGCCACAGATTGAGAAACATTTGCTTGATATTTTGCATAGAACCTTAGTATAATATGCAATGTTGCACAACATTGCCTAGATTTGATGCAAGTTACAAGTAGTGTCTATAATTACATTAACTAGTCAAATGTGAGCAACGTCTTATTTAAAGGTGGTTTTAAAGTGAAAACCGCTCCTCGAACTATTTTATTATTATTCTGTCTTTCAGAAGATAAACTAAAATATGTTCTAGAAACTAGAAGGGTTAAAGGAGAATTTTCATCCTATGACATCTTTTAAAATACAAAATCACACACACATTCCAAAACTGGAAGTTGTCGTGAAGTTTTGGAAGTTGTTGTGGAATATTGGGTGTTGTCGTGTGATTGTATATAGGGATTGCACCTCTCGGCCACCGTACAAATGGATTAAAACCCATAAAGGCACACATTGCACACCCATTATTAAGCAAATGCACGCCTATTACATGTATACTTAAAAAGACACGCGTGCTGAATATATATTTAATGAAAACACGCGCAGAAATGCAGACGAAATGCAATACGAAACGTGCACACGCACGACACACACACACATAGACGTCACAGAAACACACACATACATTCCATATTTCACATACATTATATGCACATCACATGTGAATACAAACGTCACAGGAACACACGCACAAACATTCCTCACGCACACATATTGCACACGCACACATAGACACACAAGTCCTAAAAATACATGCAAACATTCCTTACACACACACACATGTCACAGAAATACACACGCACACACAGAAGGGCCCTCAATGCAAGCAAGCAAGCACGCACACAAAGCGAGAGAGAGAGAGAGAGAGAGAGAGAGAGAGATCGTTGAATTCCGAATGTAGGTCAACATCATAAATGGAACAGTTTTTTTTTTCAAGTCGAAACTCACAATACCGTTGTTCAGCGTTGAATAACGCCCCTTTCCTCCATTTAGAAAACCCTCTCTTCTTGAGTGAAAACCCGTGTATCCATCCGCAACAAATCAATATCAGACCCAACCGCCCCCTCCGAACACAACTGTACCAAAAATAACATAATATCCACCACCAACCCCCCCCTTTTTTATTCATAAAATAAAATCAAAAACATTCCAAAAAAAAAAATAACACAAAAGTAGAAATTCATACAAAAATAAAAACATTTAATAAATTTATCTGAAAAACTAATTGGCTTTTTTTTAATAAATTAAAAAAAAGGAAATATAATAATAGAGAGCTTGGGATTCTTTAACGAGAAACATTATTTTGAGTTGAATGGCAGCTGTGTGTGTGTGTGTGATAAGGCCAAAAAGGAGTGGGAGGAAGTAGGAAGACAGCAGCACCAGCAGCAGCAGCAGTGAGCAACCGGCAAAAAAGCCGCTCGCTTTCCGAGGTCAATGACACTCAGAAGAAACGCGGAAATACTCGGTTGTAAAACAGCATCATCATCATCGTATGCATGTCTGTGTGTGTGTTTGTGTTGCTCTTCTTGTTTCACGCGTACAATTTTCATGATGAGTCACGGACACAAAAATAGAGGAGGAGGAATATGCGCCAAGTGAGCAGCAGCAGCAGTTATAGGACAGAAAGTGAGGAACGAGCCCTCAAAAATATTGGGGCGGCGACATTTCTATAGGGGCTGAGGGGCCCTCCTCCTCCTCAATTAAAGTATCACTAAGGATACCTTGATCATTTTAAGGGGGCCACTTGAGCTTCCGTCACTGTCTGAAGTGGCCACCAACCAAACCTAAATGTGACCACTGAAAGACCTTATTCATTTTAGGGCCCACTAATCAGCATCTACAGTATCATCTCAAGCAACTACTGAGCCACCACCTTAAACATTTTAATTAAAAACTCAGCCACCTCAATCATTTTACGGAGCCACCGAGAGCCAACTATAATCTGAAATGGGGCAATGAGAGACTTCAATGACCTGAAATGACACCAGATGAGCCGCCTCAATCAAGTGAAGGGCCACTGAGGACTTTCAATCATCTAAATAAGCCAATTGCAGCACTTCAAATGCAACACTTAATCGTCTAAAGGGGACATTGAGGGACTTCAATCATCTTGAGGGGCCTCAACCATCTTAAGGGCCAACTAGAGCCCTCATTTATCATCATGAGATCCTTCTTTTCATTAATGACATACATGTCATTACAAATTTAACTTTTTATTCAAAAATAACAACAAAAACACAAGAATCTTTTAAGATTTCTCTTTACAGATAGAAAAAAAAGGGGCAAAAGTGTCCCGTTTCTCTTCCTGCCATTTTACCCTTCCTAGCCCTTTTTTATTCCCTGTGACTCTCTAAAAATAACTACATCATAAGAAACATGTTACCGTTTTAAATAATTAAAACTATTTTAAAATTATAAAGTGATTTTTCTTGGTAATAATACTGTTATGACTGGTCAAAAGTGTTGTTAATGTTGGTCATCGAGTGACCACTTCTAAAACTTCTTCCTCTTTTTGAGTCTTAATTGATTTCATCCAATCTAAAAAAACACAACCCTGGATACAAACACTAAGATTATGAACTCCAATAATCATGAAGGGGTTCAAAATATTTCAATCAATAATGTAAGTAATAATAAAATATATATATGTCTACTTTGTTGTGTCACACCCTGTAGTTAAAATATCCTCCCGGCCCTTCAAAGAGGGGCCCTGGCCTACTTTTGGTTTACATCAGAGGTCCCTGGGGTCCCCTTGTGGTTCTCATTCGGGGTTTTGGCCTCCTTGTGATTCTCATCAGAGGTCCTGGTTCCTCTTTTGATTCTTGTCAGAAGTTCTGATCTCCTTTATGGTTCACATGTGGGGTTTCTGGCCCTCTTGTGGTTGCTTTTCCGTCAAAGTTAATATTAACCTGACTTAAACCCTAAACTACCCAATATAAATAATAATATCATGTAAGAAAAATAGAAGTGAGATGATGATGAGTCAGTCAGTAACCCCGGTCTTTTTTTCATCTTATTGTTATTCATTCTAGTTTTTTGTTATAGTGTTGTTTGGTATAGTGGCCTATTATACTATTACAGTTCTACTCTAATAACTGCATGGTCGACCGGTTTGAAAAACGCCCAAGGGGTGAATAAGAACGCGTGAGGGTAACGGGAAAAAAGGGGAGAGAGAGAGAGAGAGAGATGGGAGGAGGAGGAGGGGAAAGAATACCAGGGTAGTGGGTCAGAAAAACTGGTATTGCTACTCTCTCATTATGAACCACGAAAAAAAAATCCTCATAAGATATAAGGAGGAAAGAATATTAGGAAATATTGGTCAGCAGGACAAATAGAGAGTCTCAGGCACAAATTCAAGAAGGAAACTTGAACTTCAACTTGAACCCTCCTAGCAAGGTTCCAGCTTGAAAAAAATTGAAAAAAAAATCCTGTTTTGTTGAGTACAGTTGAAAATTGGTTGGCCTATCTTCAAACCCTGCTCTTAGAGGCTTCAAGCTGAAAACCTGTTACTTGAACTTCAACTTGAAACCTCTTGAGTCGAGAGTTCCAACAAAAAGAAACCCTCTGTTCAAAGAGTTCACAATAAACCTGGATTTTACTGTGTTAGAACCCCTGCTTAAAGGGTTCAAGTTGAAGCACATGTATTAGGGTTCAGATTATAGAAGAAAATGTGGCACTTGAACTTCAACGTAAACCCTCTGAGCAGGGTTCCTGCTTAGACAAAAATCCTGTTTTGTTGAGTATACACCCTTGAAAAAATGGTTGTTCTCCTGGTTGAAATCCTGGTCTTAAGAGGATTCAAGTTGAAAGTTCAAATAATTGTTTTGAATTTTAGTTACACATCCTGTATTGAAATTAACATCTAAAATTCAAGATGTCAAAAAAAAAAAATCTTCAATGAAAACAAATTGAAGTTTTAATTTTGACTTCTTGCACTTTTTTTTAGTTGTATTTGTGTTCCTAAACATAGAAAAATGTTCCCTTTTTTTCTATCTAAACATGTGAGAAATATTTCATTTTGAAAGAGAGCAAAAAATACATACCGGAAGTATAAACTGTGTCATGGTTTCTTTTACATATGTTTTTGCTAATGATAATAATAATAAACCATAAATATGATTCATAAGTCTTTTTTTTAAGTCATAACTGACCCTGACCATTGGATTTGACAAGGGAAGGGGGGGGGGGGGCGGTGGTCAGCTCAAAAGGGTTTTAGAGAGGACAGGATTGTTCGTCACATTATGGATAAATGTTGTGTAATATTCACTATTCAGGAATCCTAGCTGAGGATTTATGTTTTCAGGACTTCAAAATTTGTTATATTTTAAAAACAACTGGTTAGACATTGGAAGGTGTATTAGAAACTAGAACGGGTAACTCAACCACTTAAACAGTATTTTCATGTTGATATCGTTCAAAATAAAACTTTTTATAGCAATTTTAAATTCTTAATTTTTTTTAATTTTTTAATTTTCATTTTAAGTTGGGCCAATAATCAAAATAAATCATTTGAAAATGTCCAAAAAATTTGTTATTTTCAAACTTTTATATATAAAAAAGTTTATTTTTAAAGATATTAGAAAAAGTGAAATTATCCGTAAGAAGTTTTATTTTTTAAAAAAATATTAAAACAAATTGGAAGTGTTTTAGAAACTAGAAGGGTAGTTAGCCTCAGTCACTTAAGGATATTTTCACATTGATATCTTTTTCAAAATAAGCTTTGTTTTAACTATGTTTTTTTTTTAAATTGTCATCAATAAAAAGTTTATTTTGAAAAATATCAACATAAAAATATTCCTAAGTGATTAAAGTATACCCTTCTAGTTTCTAAACTACTTTCAAGTTTGTCCTGAATGAAAGAATAATCATTGATCAATTTAGTTCTAATATTTTCAATAGTTTTTTTCTCTCCTTCGCTCTTCATTCTTAAAAATTGAAAATGAAAATGGTAATGCTGCGTTTATAGTCTGCATATAAGTGTGGGTGTTTGTTACTAATTTTCAAACTCTATTTATGGTGTTGTCACAATAGGAGCCCCTATTTCTATATAAGCTGCAGTATTACGCATCTTTTAACACCCAATGACGACACATTTTTATTTTTTCAAAACAAATCTCTATTGGCTCAAATTCAAGAAGAAAAAAAGAAACTTGACACTTTGAACTTCAACTTGAACTCTCTACACAGAGGTTCTAACAACTCTTGTTAAATCATAAGTCCAATTATGAAACCTCCTCTCCCCCATTATTCAGAGTTCAAGTTGAAATTCAAGTGTCAAGTTTCACTTCTTGAATTTGAGCTTTTTCTAGTAAATGCAATTGAGGAGAAGGAGGAGGAGGAGGAGCGCCTAATGATAAAAATATATCCTAATTTTCAGTGGAAATTATGAACATGCGCCATTTTTTCTAAGAAAAAAACACATTGATGACGTCACTTGATTCGTAGAACTAACCTCAAACAAACAAAAATATCAACAATCATTTTTTCAATATTTTCTTCTTCACTCTCTCTTTCTTATTCATTCATTCATTAATTCTCTCTCTCTCTCTCTCTTCATAGACTTATTTTAATTAATATAATGAATGAAACCAAAAAAAAAATTAATGAATGAACTTTGGCTCCGCCCCTTTTTTAACCGTGTGGCCCGCGAGCCGCATTTTTAATATTCGTTTTCTTATGTGAATTTATCAAAATGTAAAAAAAAAAAGTTTCACTTCCGGTTAATCTTTATATTTACACATCGATATATCGATTTTTTTGTTCTCTTTTTACTAATGTGGTACCAATGGTAATAATCAACTTGATCATACAAAGTAAGCAATTATAAAATCATTAATTTTATTATTAAATTAATTAGTTAAGATGGTATTTATGAACAGCTGATTTTTGAACTCTTCATTATTCCTGTCTTCTCAGAAGAGCAAAATTAAAATAAATTAAAAGTGTTTTAGAAACTAGAAAGGTAGCTGAATTGCTTCATAAATCAGCTGTTCATAAAACATCTTAAGGCCTTGTTTCCACTGGTGCGAAAATGTGAGCTGTTTGAAAATTTCAACTGGTGACAAATGGAAGAAACGTGCCCCCCCCCCCCGCCTATTCACTATCATAGGCAAAGGTCACGGTCAATTTTTCACCAGTTGAAATTTTCACCCCACTGGAAACAAGGCCTAAATATGAATTTTTTTCTCCAAAATCTTCTTAAAAATAGTTATTATTCAAAAAAATGTTTCCGTTGAAATCTAAACCTGACAACAAGAGAGAGAGAGAGAGAAAAAAGACATAAATCGGAAGTCCATTAGTAAAAGAAAATAATTCCTATTGTTAAAAAATCAACTGGTCATCTCCATTTTGGAAATGAAAACCATTAGAGAAAAAAAACTAATATGTCCACATTGAAATACAGGGTGTTCTTATAAAAATTAAACCAGTCTATCACTAAAGGAACTAGAAAAAATGCGGTTTTCAGTCAAAAAACCTGGTCAGAGAGGCTAGAGGTCAAAACTAGCTTCTAAAACTGTCCTTGATCAGATTAGAAATCTAGCCTCTAACCAGGTTGTTTGACTGAAAAACGTATTTTTTTTCCTTCTGATTCAACCGTTATCCATATGACCATGACATTATGTCGACATTTTTTTTATGAAATAATAAAACAATTGTCTTTTTTTGAGACGAGATTTGTTTTTTTTTCTTGAACAAAACACATTTGGTAATTGGATATATACGAACGGATAGTTCTTTCATTTGATGACGTCAGAATATCTAAGTCAAAATGGTTGTTGCTTTGTTGTTTGTTTTTTTGATTTCAGTAAATAAAAGTTGAACAAGAAAACAAAACGGATCATATAACTTCAGAAAACTAAACAGATAACTGATAAAAGTAACCACAGTAAGAGGGTTAAGTTAAGTTAAAGTTAAGAGCTAAACTCATGACAAAGGCAGTTTCATGTAACAGTTGATTAGTTTAGCTCTTTTAACTTTTGGCTAAGCGAATATAACGCTAAGAATTACACAGATCAAAGCAAAAAGCTAAACTCATCAACAAAGACTATACTCAACAGCTAAATTAATAATGAGAAGCTAAATGTAGCAAAAGCTAAATTAACCAAAAACCATATGCTAAAATTGAAGTAATTTAATAGCTATAAATTAAGAAGCAAACACTAAACTGATGATCAGGAGCTAAACTGACAAAGAGCTCAAAAACTGCTAAAATACTACACTAAGACGAAGCTGAACTGATCAAGAATTAAACCGATTACCAAGAGCTAAGCTCGGCAAGAGATAAACTGATCAAAAGCTAAACTAATTAGGAACAAAAGCTAAATTTAGCTAAATTGCTTAAAATAATCAATGCTTATTGCTTAAGATCGACAAATAAACTTGTCAAAAGCTAAGCTAAACTCGTTATAAGCTTAAAACTTAAGCTTAAATTAATTACATTCTGGTTAACATTTTGTTTAATATTAGCTTTTTTATAGTCTTGTTCAATTTACAGTACACATTTCTTCATACCAGTAACATTGCTTGTGACGTCACTACGAATCTTGATTCTGAATCTAATTTGTGTACAATTTTTAAAATCCAATAATAAGCGCTAGATTAGAAGCGCCTTTTATTGTGAGATTGGTAATTGTTGCCCCTCTTTTTCAATTCTCCTCAGGTGGTCGGTCGAAAATAAAAACCAGCACCTGGATTCAAAAAACAAACAAAGAGCCCCACCCCACCCCAAAAAAAAAGCCTTTTTTCTCTCCTTATAGTCGAACTCCCCCTCAAAACATCCTGAGCAATGATTATCACCTTTGAATGGATTCTTCTTTTTCGATGAAAAGTTTATTCACCTCTCTCTCTCTCTCTCTCTCTCTCCTTTTCTCCATTGCAATAGATTTTATTTGCTCATTGAATGATGGGGAAAAAGGGGTTTTTCTTCTTCTGCTGCTGCTGCTTGTTGTATATGTTACTGTCAATCTGCGGAATCAGGCAATCTACAAAACAACTAACCTTCTAGTAAAATCTGCAAAATTCAATACCTAAAATGTATTGAATTTTGCAGATTCACTAGCAGTTTAGTGGTGTTGCAGATTGCCTAGGCAATTTGCAGATTGACTGATTCCACAGATTGACAGTAACATATACAATATATAAATTGCTGCCATAATGATTTGAAAAAAATAAATAAATTATTCATTTTGCACAATTACTAGTCAAGTAAGCAAAAAAAATAACCAAATTCGATGATAAAACTGTATCTATTCAATATGGATCATTTTATCAAAGCTGCATAGGAAATTTACTTTTTGTGCACATTGCCTAAAAACATAGTGGAGAGGCGAGTCGAGATCCAAGCTGTGATGCAAGTTGCAAGCTAAGATATCAAATAGATATTTCAATTGATCAGCACATACTGATGCTTCATGCAGTGCGATGACACGCATCTTTATGAATCCTTGTTGAATCTTGAAGAATTGACCAATGATTTGTTTTGAAGCTACAAAATTTTACATTATTAACCTCAAGAAATGGCTGTGTTGGAGGTGAGTACCAGTTTGGCGACTCTCGACTCGCCTCACGAACTATATACATCTGCCAGTGCTGCTAGCATCTAGCATCCTGAACCTCACAGCTTTCATCACAGCTTGGCTCTTGACTTGCGCCTCTCCACCACTATGTTTTTTCTCTCCCAAGGCATGCTAGCGATTCCCCACTAAAGGTTCATCTAGTATGTATGATTTTTCAATTTACATTTATTTGGTCAGTAAAGTAGTAAAATGGTCACAGGTTAAACACGTTGAGGTTAGAAAAGAATTAAAAAAAAAAAGTGAAGAAGAGACAGGTGGTTTTTCGCGGTTCCGTCTTCCAAAACACAAATATCTAGTACAGGGTCATTTTAAGCTCGAAATACAAAATAACAAGAGTGAAGAGAGAGAGAAAATAATAGGATCACGCCATATTAAAAGAGAGATGGTTAAAAATGAAAGAAGAGTTGTTGCCTTCACCTCAATCGTTTAGAAAACAAGAGAGAGAAATATATTAAGAGAGATAAAAGAAAGGCCAAAAAGGAAAAATTTCCATCTGAAGAAAAACTGATGGATGCACCAAGTGACTGAGTGAGGCCTCTCTTAAGCCTCGTTTTCACGACATGATAGTTGCTGTCATGAGAGCGACTATCCATCGTGAAAACATGACATGATAGTCACTATCACACACTGTTGCGATAGCACTATCACAACTATCTCGTTTGACTAGATAGTTGAATAGTACTGTCGCGATAGTAAAAGTTGTTGTGTGACTGCTTGTAGGGAAATATCCACTTTGTAGGGAAATTTGGCTTCTGGAAGGACAGAGAGAGATGCAACACTGTTGTTGACTCAATGATATCTATGAAGTAGACGTCAATTTGTCATGTGACACAACTATCACGTTACTTCAAGACGTGTAGACAGTTGGTATCGTGAGAGAGTGAACTATTGCAACTTTCATGACAGCTACTCTCACAATAGAACTATCGCCACCGTGAAAACGAGGCTTTACTCTCTTAACTTGAACGCCCTTCAGAGATCTGTTTTGTAAATTACTCCTTTCAGAGAAGAGATTATCTGACCTAAGAAGAAGAAGGTTTACGACTCCTTCGCATTTTCTACCACAACTTCTCCATAGATGATAATAATGTGTGTCGTCTTCGTCTTCGTCTTCTTGTCTTTCAATGCCAGACAATTTTAATTTGAATTTTGACTAAAATAAAAAAACAACCTTCTTAAAATATTTTTTTTTCTGCCAAAAAAAAATAAGAGGATGGATATTTTTATGCTAATTAAAGCTGCCCACTTTAATTATTAAAAAAAACCAACATAAGTCAGCCTAAAAAAAGTCGAAGGACAGTGAAACATTGTAATATATCACTGGTGCTCTAATTAACACCACACTCTACTTCAATAATATAAAAAAGTCTCTCTCTCAAAATAGCTGGACACATCTTGATGACGAGGGGGTTGGAGTTGGAGGCTAGCTATGTTTTTTTTTTAAAAAAAGATCACATTTCGAGTACAGTTAATCCGTGCTTACGATGCATTATTGCTTAACTGACATTGCAAAAAAACCGAAAGAGCAGGAATGGAAATGTTGTTTGCAATACATTCCTAGTTTAGTCTGCAAGACAAGAATGTCTTCATTACCGCAGTTCAAAAGTTACACTAAAAATTCAGGCGTTCTCAAAAATGCACAATATTAAGATGCATCACGGGTAATACAGCTTTTTCCTAATTGATTCACAATTTCAATTTAAATCAGTATATTTGTAATCAATTCGAAAGACAATTGTGACAGGAATGCCTGACTGATGGCAGAAACCGACAGTTCCTATAGTTCTCCTACCAATCTAACAATACTCAGGCATTTTCAAATGCAAGTTTTATGAGAGAGAGACTTAGCTGATATGCAAGAATTGTGTGCATATTATTAAGGGTATATTTTGTTTCTAAAAATTCACCACCTAACATAACTGGATGGAATAAACTTGCTGCCAAGTTTGGTGTTGATGTCTAACTCTCAGAGAGAGACAGACATTCCTGTCAGTGTGTCTGCGACATTCAACTATATGTGACAAATAGACAGACAGACATAAAAAATACTCAATTTCAAAGTAAAACTAACTCAAGTTAAGGTGGCTGAATAGATTTTTATTCACCCACCAACAGTTTTGAGAAAATTTATATTTTTAAAACAGACGTTTTTCATACGGAAAAAAATTCAAAATAAGTTTTAGAAACTAGAATAGTTGGCGATTATATTAAGTTTTTTTCATGATGAGAGAGATCTTTCAAAATAAACTTTTTATAACACTTTGAAAAAAGCGAAAATAGCTAGCTTTTCATGAAATATCAAATGAAAAATCAAAATTTCAAACTGAACTATAAAATGTTTATTTTTTTAAAGATGTTGTCATGAACTTAATATAATATTTTAAGATTCTAGTTTTAAAAACAATTTGACATTTTTCGTAATGTTATTTCTAAAAAAAAACGTTCGCTTAACGTTTTTGCGCCCTCATTTAACAAAAAAAAACGTCTATGGAGCTTAGCCACTATAAGCCACTACAGTGGCGCTATCTGAGGGGACATTTACAAAATAAATACCTATAGATCCACCTTAATAGTTTATTGATTTCACACTTTAAGTGGTGACACCAAGTGACGAAATAAAATAACAAGTAAAGTTCCTTCTTTTTTTTTCACCATCCCTCCCCTCCCCCTTTTTAGTCCTCCTTCTTTTAACCATATAGAAAAATTAGAGCAAGGTTATTTTTGCATAGATTATTATTATTATTATTAGTAATCATTGAAAAATGACCACTGGTGCCACCACCCATGGTCAAATAACAACACGGTTGTACCTTGTTCTCTCTCTCTTATAGGTCACAACAAATAACAGAAAAAGTTGTAAAATGAAAAATCATAAACAATGTTCGCTTTTTATTAACAAATTATTTTTATCAACAAAAAAAAATATGTATGGTTTTTTTTTGAGGGGAAAAATTTTTCCTAAACAATTGAAGGCTAAAAAAAAGGCTAACACCAAGGCAATTAGGGATTGGTTCAAATATATGAAAAAAGTAACACGGACGGACAACAAGAAAGAAAGCCAAAGTGGACACCTTGTTCACCCTGGACTCCATTAACAGGAAATGAAATTTGTCTTTCAAGTTTTTTTTAAAAAATAAAACTATTTTCTTGTTTGTTTGTTTGTGATTTGAAAATTAATTATTAATTACATCTCATTTTAACACCGTAAACCTTCATAAGAAACACATTTTATTTTTTTAAAAAAGTCAGCCATTTATAAAATATGTAAATGAGTAAGAGTAATTAAAATAAAACTATATAGTTAGGGCTCGGATTTTTACGCAATATCAAGTAAAAGTTTCTCAATCTGTGGCCCAAGAGCCAATTTTGAAGTAACAATATCCCATTTAGATCAATCAACAATTACGGTATTTTCTATTTTAAAAAAAAACACTGGTTAGAGGCTAGAACTCTTATTTGACAACTGATAGTAACCAGACATCTAGCCTCTAACCAGTCGTTTTTGATTTAGAATAAGCATAATAAGCTAATAATAAGCTAATGATGATGATTACTTCATAATTGGCACTTGGGCCACAAATTGAGAAACACTTGCTTCAATATTGCAAAAAAAAATCCGAGCAATACTTATAACTTAGTAGATTATTACCGGTAATTGAGGCCAAATTAAGAGAAACTGACGTGTTTTAGAGACTAGAAGGGTAAGCGCTCAATCACAATCATTTAAAGAGAAAAACAAGCCTTTATATCAGTTTGAAAATGATTCAAGTTTAAGCAGACGATATTTTTGTAATTTTTAGCTAAGAAAAGTTTATTTTGAAAACTATCACACGACATGAAAATACACGTTACCCTTCTAGTTTCTAAAACACATTCAAGTTTCTCTTCATTTTGTATCTGAAAGACAGAATAATCATGAGTTTTAGACGGACGTTTACACTTTAAAACCACTTTAAGTGATTAAGTTACTTCTAGTTTCTAAAAAAACAACTTTGAATTTGTTCTTAATGTTTTTCATTATCATGTATCGATTTTGTTCAATGATGTTCTTCTAGTATATAGTGGGGTTTTTTTTATTACGTGATAATCAAAAGTTGTTTGTTGGCAAAAATACAAAACACATTTGAAGGTGTTTTTATTTACAGTAAGTTCTTTGAAGCAAAATAAGAAACTAATCTGTTATTGACCTGATTTCTCTTTTTAACCAAACGGCAGCCATTTTGAATATTCTAGTATTTTTTCTCTCTCCTCGCCTTACTCTTATTATAAGAATTATTATTACTATTATGATGATAAAGGCCTTTTATTCGAATGTCAAAGCTGACAACACAGGACAATATATTTAGTAGAAATTTATTCTAGTTGGCGGCCATTTTTTTACAATTCTAATAAATTTTAAAATGAAATTAATTGAAATTATCTTGGAAACTAGAAAAGTTGAAAAACATGTTTTTCATGTTAAAAATAAACCTTTTATAAATGTTTAATTTTTTCTTGATTATTTAAAACTTTGAACAATACATGAATTGACTCAAATTTAAAAACGAATTAAAAAAAGTTTATTTTTAAAAAAAACACATCAAAAATGTCAATTTATTATTCTAGTTTCTAAATCTTTTCATTTCACTCGTGAAAGACAAAAAGTAACCCTAAGTTCGAGGGTCATTTACATTTTAAAACCACCTTAAAAGTACATTTTTAAAAAAGATATCAACATTGAAAATCACCTCAAATGATTTATTTACTCTTCTAGTTTCTAAAACACTTTCCAAATTTATTTCTGAAATGCAAAATAAAACAAAGAGTTCTATTTGCATTGTTTTTCCTTCATTTGCATATTATGCAAATATTTGCTTATAAAAAATAATATTTGCTTTTATTGCTGTTTATTATTTTAGGTATTTCGCAAATTGTCTAAAATTCTTGTCAATATGCAAACTTATTACGAAAATAGGTGGGTTTGCAGATTGACTAGTAAATTTGCATAATTTCTGATTTGGTGGTTAACATAGTCTTTCTCTCTTTCTCTTATATTTTATTCTCACTTTTATATTTCATTCCTTCTATCTCTTTGTATCAGTATCTCTCTTGTGTGTTTGTCTCTCTATCTGAATCTATCTTTCTCTCTCTCTGTTGATCTATTCGAAAATAGTAACTAGACTGCCTTGAGAAATAGTAGAAAAATTACAGGGTTGAAGGAAAAAAAAAACGGCAAACCAGACGGCGGGCGGGCGGGCGGCGTGTTCAGCTGCCATTCGAATTTCAAACCTTCCTTCCTAACCAAGTCCATCAATCCACCCATCCATCCCTTCCCACCACAGAGTCATATTCTCTCTCATTCTCTCTCTCTCTTTTCTTGTTCCGCGTTCATTTTGTGTCATTGATCTAGATACTTTTTTGTTGTTCTTTCTATCTCTCTCTCTCATTATACACTTTTATTTATTTTTGTATATTTTTCTCTCTCTCTCTCTTTCTTGTTAATTTCCATTTCGAGAACATATTTTCCAAACCCATAAAAATACCTTTTAACTCAAATTCGAGGCCATTTTTATTTAATCTTAAAACAAACTTTTCATATTGAACAACAAAAACATGAAATTTATTTCAAACACTTGACTAATTGTTTTTGTCTTTTAAATTCTTAATTAGTTTTGTCAAATAGTTAAGATGGTTTATAATAATTATGACTTTCAGAAGAGCAAAATTAAGAATTATTTTAAAGTGTTTTAAAAACTAGAAGGGTAACTTTTAAGTTTCATGTTTGATATTTTTCAAAATAACGATATTTTTTAAAATTTTTGTCTATAAAAAGTTTATTAAGTGATTGAGCTTACTACCTCTTCTAGTTTCTAAAACACATTCAATTTCTTAATGCTTCCACACAACAAAAAAACATTAAGAAATTGGAAGTGTTTTAGAAACTAGAACGGAAGCTCAATCACGTAATAGTTGCTTGTTTGATATCTTTCAAAATAAACTTTTTATAAATCAACTATTAAAAAATATCTTTTTTATTTAAAGTTGGGCCATTTTCAAACTCACATAAAACACCTTTTATTTTGAAAGATAGTTATTTATAAGTAATTGAGCTACACTTCTAGTTTCTAAAACACATTCAAGTTTTTTTTTAAATTTTGCTCATAAACAACATTAAACAAACACATCTGTCAACAAAAGACGTTTTCAAGCATCTTTAGAAACTACTAGAAACTAGAATAGTAAAATGAACTCAAAAGTGTTTTTAGGTCTGTTTCACATGAACCACTTTGTGGCGCCACATAAAAGTGGTCGTTTTTTAGTGGCATTCCTTACTGAAACTTTGTTTTCTTCTTCTAACCAATCATTATCTTCGAACTTGAGCTCATTGCCTAATTAGCCGAGGAATTTTTTTTTATTTTGACATAAATATTTTTTGTTTTGTATATTTTTTTAATAAGATAATAATTTGTGTAAAAATTATTAAAATTAGCATTGACACAAGAGAGAGAGAGAGAGAGAGAGAGAGAGAGAGAGAGAGAGAGAGTGAGAGAGAGAGAGAGAGAGAAAATGAAAAACCATTTCAATGCCATTTTTAATAGAAAATTACAATTTCGTCAAATTAAAGAGAGGAGGAGGACTTTTGTCATATTTTAAGTGAGGTTTAATCAACCATAAATTATTATTCTCATTATTAATCATATTTATCACCTTAAAATATTTGTTTCATTTTCCATTGTTTGAAAATACGGTTTTTTTTTACCTTGAAGAAAAATACAAATTTGTAACATTTCACACATTCGAGGTCTTGGTTTAATTTACATTTTTCATAATATGTATAATTTGTTTTGTTTTTTTGTTACTTTTAGAAATAATTTCTAACAAAAAAATGTGAAATTAAACTTTAAACAACTTTTTCTTGTAAGCAGCAATTTACAAAATATGCAAATGAAGGACGAGAACAATAAAATTAAGACATAGCCCATTTTCAAACTCTTTTCCGCTATTCTGCGTTTTCAGAAGATAATGAGACATTTAAAGTGTTTTAGAAACTAGAATAATACTTAATAGTATATTTTTCATGTTTAATATCTTTCAAAATAAAATTTTTACAAGACAAAAAAGCTTATTTTGAAAGATATTGACATGAAAATATCATCTTAAGTGATTGAGCTACCATTCTAGTTTCTAATAAACACTTTCCAAGTTTTCTTCCTAATTTTTTGTACTAACCAAGAGTTTAAAGGGGCGTTTACACTTTTAAACCCATCTTTAAATTAGGAAATTGGATTTTTTTAATATTAATTTATCTCATTTTTGATATTAAAATATTATCTTGATTGTAAATATTTTTTTTTTATCTCCTTCCTCTCTTTTTTTCTGACTTAACTATTTCCGCATTTAAAAAGAACGAAAAATGTCTGTTTTGAATCCTTGGTCTAATTTCTCATATTTAAACCAGACAGAATTTTTTTTTCCGGTTTTGATGTGTTGTTTTTGTTGTTTCTTTCTGTATTTCTGTCTAATATTAGTCAGACAAGACCTCCTCCTTTTTTTCTTCTTCTTGCTGTCTATTGGTAATAATGTAAATGTGTGCGTTTAGTAGACAGGAAGTGACGTTTTAACTAGATGGCTTTGGTGGCGGTGGCCTTCCTTTCTTCCTACTCTTCTGGGTTTATCTCTGTCCAAGGTTTTTTTCTCCTCGTTTTTGTATCCATAAAGTTTGACCCTGCCCACAAATCAACTCCAAAAATCAAGAGACAAACACCAGTGCTATTTTTTTTTTGGTGCTAGACACTTATATACATTTTTATCTCCCAATTTCATCATTTGCATATTTTGTGTGGTTTGTTAATAAATTATGATTAGAAGGGCTGAAACACATATGCAGAAAACAGAAATAAAAAATCAGAATAAAGTTTCAGATAAATTTCTTGCTTTCCTTTGCATGAAATTGCATTCAATAAAAAACAGAAAAAAAAAGCTAAAGACTGGCTCACACATGCAGAAAAAAACAAACAGAAAACAGAAAGAAGTTTTAAAAATCAGAATAAAGTTTCTAAAGAAAAACTTGGAAGTATTTTAGATATACTAGAAGGGTAAATCAATCACCTAATGGCTAACTTTCACGTTGATATTTTTTAAAATTTTTGTTTATAAAAAGATTAATTTGAAAGATATGAAATTACTTATTAAGCGATTAAGTTACCCTTCTAGTTTCTAACACCCTTTTAATTTCTTCTTACTGCAACTATTTTGAAACTGCAGAATAATCTACATTTGGATAATCAGCACTTCATAATGAAATTAAAAGTACGTTAAAAACTAGAATAGTAAATGATTTACCGTAATTAAAACTATTTTCATGATAATATCTTTAAAAATAAACTTCGTAATGACACAATTTCAAAAAAATAATTTCTCACTAAACATTTTCTGCCATGCAAAGCTGAAAATCTTTAAAGTGCCATTTTTTCAAAAAGTTTACTTAGTTTACTTTTTCTAATTTCTTAACAAACTTTCTTAGACTTGTTTTATGTGCACTTTATGAAAAACTAAGAAGAAAAAATATTTCTGATTCTTTTGTATCGAAAATACTTCCAAGTTTTTCTCTTCTAGTTTCTAAGAGAAATTACAAAATTCTCCAGGAAGCAGGAATCTTTACAGAAAAGCCAACGCCCAAAAGCGGCCCTTTTCTCACATAAAACACACACAGGAAAGCCAACAACGAGGAGCAGAAATAAAATTAAGTTATTTTTTTTTATTGTATTTTAACCAATAATATCGAATCTTCTGAAATGCCATTGGTCAAGTGGAAAACCTACTTGACCACACACATAAGCAGCACACGTCATAAAAATATACATAGAGAGAGAGAAGACGACGCTAGTTTTGTCACTGACTTGATCTCCCTGAACTTTAACCTCCTATCTGTCACATATATATTTATTTATTGAACTGTTGTTCTGACCATGGACAACTTTTGATGGGTTTCTCATTGGAGACCGGAAACACAAGACAAGTTTTTTTTCTCCTTTTTTTTTTGCAGTAAATCTTTTTTACTTCTTATGCTTTTAGAATTAATTTTATCAATTAAAGGCATAAAAATAGACTTTGTTTTCTTTCCAATCAAAGAGAAGACTGTTTTGAGGCTAAAATACTCCTGCTGAAGAACCTCTTTTAACTAATTTCATTGAAAAAACGAAGAATTTTTCGCGTTAATAATACAGCAAATAAATTTTGCTTAAGGTTTGCAATCAAAGAGACTGGTTAGAGGCTAGAGTACTCCTTCACAAAGCATCTAACTAGTCTCTATGATTGAAAAAAGCAGGATTATGCTTTTGTAATCAAAAAAGATAGTTAGAGGCTAGAGTAAAAGTACAACACTTGGGCAATTGAAGCTTATGAAACCCCTCTAGTCTCTTCGTTATAAAAAGTTTATTTTGAAAGATATCATCGTGATAATATTTTCAACAAAAACAGTCTACTATTTTTCAGTTAGCCTATTCTACTTTCTAACAACTTTGGAATTTTTTTCTTTCTACACTTTCTTAAAGTGTAAACATTCTTCGAACTTTACGTTATTCAAGTTTTTTGGGAGCAAAACTAAAAGAAACTAGATGGGTTTTTTTTAGAAACTAGAAGGGCAGTTCAAGCACTTTTAGGAAATTTTTCACTTGGATATATCTTTTATTAAAAGTCCAAAATGAAAATACTATTTAAATTAATCCAGCTATCCGTTTTTAGTTTCTAGCAAACTTGTTGCATTATTGTTGTTGTTCTTGAAATTGCATAAAATAATTAGTTTTTCGCTAATCAGCTGTTTATAAAACCATCTTTTAATTAAAGGTCTCTCAATGTTTAATCGTTCATTTTAAAACATTGAAAGCCAACCAAAACCAACCAGCAAAAAAATTGTCTTCTTTAATACCGAGGCCCTCTTCAAGGAGAAGGTTTTTTTTTTTAAGGCTAAACCACTTTTTTAAAATAAATATCAGTCCAAGTATATATTATCATAGAGAAACGTCCTTGTCAACAGTTACAAGTATTTTTGTTTTAAAAAAAACCCTCAACCCCGGAAAACAAAAACCAAGAAGAGTCAGAAAACTGCTTCGTAACTTATTAACACGTGTGTGAATGCACTCAAAAGAGTTCAAAACCCAAAGTCAAGTCAGGGTTCGGTTACTACGAAATTTCACTCACCCCTCCCCCTCCCTCCCTTTTTTTTTACAATTTGTAAAATAATAATAACCCCTCAATTGGATTTAAGTTACACATTTTTAAAAGAGAATTCAGTTTTAATTTTGACGGTCGGACCAGTCAAGTCAGTCGGACGGACAGAAGAAACGAACTCCCCCCGAGTTGAAGATGAAGAAGAAGAGCCCAATGTCGAGGTTTTCTCTTTCAAGTTTATCGTCTAAATATAGACTTTTGTTTTAATAGTCTTGTCTATCATATATGGAAGAACCTAATTGGAATTTGATATTTAATAAACAAAAAAAAAGTTTTTGGTGTTTCATCAAATTACTATTTCCGGGATCGGTTTTTTTTGTTGGTCTTTTTGTCTCTCAGATAAAGAAGAAAACGGACTTCCCCTAAAAAGGTAAGGGTAACTTCTTCATTCAAAGTAATCCATGTCCCCACATATAGACTGTAATATAAGGCAAGAGCCCCTCTACAACTTAAAATGATATCCGGTTAGGACAAATAATAACCGACGAAACCGATGTAATTCTCTTTTTTAAGTAATTTGAACTACCCTTCTAGTTTCTAAAAAAAAACACTTTCTAGTTTCTCTTAAGTTTGCTCTTCTGAAAGACAGAATAATCAAGAGTTCGATCAAAATTAAGAGAAACTAGAAAGTGTTTTAAAAACTAGAAGGGTAACTCAATCAGTTTAGGTTACTTTTATGTTGATATCTTTTAAAATAAACTATTTATTTAGCAGTTTTTAAAAGACCAAATATTCGAAAAAAATGTTCAAATTGTTTTTTTATAAATTATACGTTTTATATAACTTTTATGAAATTTGTGCATTTTTATTTTAAGCTAAACTGATTATTAGGTCAAAACGTTTATGCAAAGTTTATAAAACCATGTAGACTTGACCAGAGCATTTTATGCATTTTTTCGATCGTTGTCGCCAGCTATAAACCACGTTAACACATGACCAGAGCATTTTCTGCAAATATCATGCAAATTGTTTGTGGTCTTATACCTTGTACACACATGAGTTAAATGAATTCAAAATTAAATGTGTTCAGGTGTGAATTATACGGAATCCAGTTAAGGACATGTCGAACCAAATAAAAAGTTGACTTTATTATTAATATCTTAAAATTGAAATACTAAATCAATAGTTTATATAAATTATAAGTTAAGTATTAACTCAATATTTTCAGATTATTAAATGAATAAATTGAATTCGACGACATATTGTTCGTTTAGCCTTCACGGAGCTCTCGGTAGAACACGTTTATTATTTAAATGCATTTAAATTATCAGACGTGTGAGTAGTAGGTATTAAGTCCCTGAGCTTTAAAAGTCACGTAGACTTAACCAGAGCATTACAGTTATGTTGTTTTTTTCTGATAAGCAAAGAAGGAAAACTAAAAAAAACTTTTGATAAAAAAAAGTCCAGTTTGTTTGAAACGTCCTTGCCCTTTTTTTTTTTTTCTTTCTTCCTCCATTATTTTCTAATGGAGACAGCGGCGGCGGACATTCCAACACGGGATAGTCCCAAACACATACATTAAATATATCTTTTTATTTTATGTTTTTTAAATAACAGAAAAAAGATGTTGCACGAAAACGTGTTAGTTCAATTTCTACAATATTTTTTTTTATTTTCTAAAACTCAAAACCAAGAACAAGTTGCACACTGAACCCCCCCCCCCCCCCCCCAAACCATAAATTTCATTCTTCTTCTTAATTTTGTTCTATTCTCTCTAAACAGGTGCAGTAATAGTAATGTAGTTAGTTATCTCAAGGTTAATTCATGCCCTATATATTTCAAAACACAAATATAAACAAATACATAGCCTCCTCCCAATCCCCCCCCCATTTCTCACTTTTTCCTTTTTCTTAAAACGTCCTCCCTTCATTTTTCTCTTTCATTTTAAAATATCGTAACCTATTTCCATAGGCAACAAACAAATTGAAGTTAAGTGTGATAAAAAAAAAAGTTCAAAATATCAAAACCACCTAATTTTTGAATTCTATAAAAAGAAAATACTAAATAACAATGTAAAATTAAAGATAAATTATACTGTTTTTTTTAAATAATAAAAAAAAAACTGGTTAGAGGCTAGAGTTAACCTACACCCAACTAATCCAGTTTTTATTTAACTCTTAGAACACCTTTAGCCTCTAACTAGTCTTTTTGAAGCGTGTTAAAGGACGTCTTTCTATTGGCTGATAAAATGTAGTTCTACATAATAGAAAGAAACAATTTCAACGTTTTTCTGCTACATTTCAGCTTTTTTTCTGGCTTTTCTGCCAATTTTTCAGCTTTTTCCTGCCAATTTTTTTTTAGCTTTGTTCTGCCTAATTTCAGCTTTGTTCTCCAAATTTCAGCTTTTTTTCTGCCGAATTTCAACTTTATCTGCTCAACTTTCGGCTTCATTCTACCATAAGAAAAATGTTTTTTTTTTAATGGAATTCTGACTCAATTTGAAGTGAAAAACAAAAACTGAAGAATTTTCAATTGTCATAAAAAGTTTACTTTAAAATATATTGTCAACATGCCATGTCAAACCTGCCATAAAAACGTTCATTTTGAAAGATATCGTTTCGAAATAACTTATGTGAATATCGTTTACTCTTCTAATTTTCAAACAAATTTTATAAATTTCCTTCTGAAAACAACTTTTCTAAATTGACTGACTTAAAAATTCCCATCCTATTATTTTCAGGCACTTTTTCTGGACATTTTTTTGTTGTTGTTACTCATTGTTTTATCCTTAAATATCTATTGATGTCAGTCACATCGCTGGATAAATCGATAAATAAAAGAATGTATTGTTTTTTATAATAAAAACAACACAACCCTTTTGTCTGAAAAATCAAACCAACCAAAAACTTAAAATTTTGCATTTTTCAGTCTCTCTCTACTGTCGTCGTCATATTTCACTGAAAAAGAGGCTGTTTATAAAATATTTTGCTACGCTAAAAAGCCAGACAGACACCGTGCCCTAGTTTTGTCTTGAACGCCGTTCTCTCTCTCACTTGTGTTCATGGACACAGTCGCCATCATCATCATCAAGTCTTCATTCATTCACAAGGCCGCCAAAAAATCTATTTGGCTCATTTCATATGAAGCTGAATAAACATGATGATGATGATGATGATGGGTTATGCTGCGTTTAGGGGTTGAAAATACACAAAACCACTTTTCGACTTGCAAAATGAAGTCCTGCAAGTGGTTGTTGCGGCTGTAGTTTGCAATGTATTTTCTATGGTAAGACTCAAGGTGGACGACAACCTGCACTTCATTTTGCAGTCGAAAGTGGCCTTTGTGAACAAGGCCCTTATAAGTAACCATTTTGCAATGACATGCAATGAAATATTGAATATAAAAGAAGACTTGGCACTCGAAATTTCAACATTGAACTCTCTCTCAACTATAGGGTAAACATAAAACATGTTAAAAGTGTAGAGAGAAAGGGGTTCAAGTTGAAGTTTATGTTCCTCAATCTAGTAGGAGGCTAATTTCAGCAGAAAATAAGCCCAAATTAAAAAAAAAGAAACTTGTTATTTGAACTCCAACTTGAAACCTCTAAAGCAGGAAGGATTCTAACATGGAAAACCCCTGTTTTATTGAAGGACGTTAGGAACCTATAGAAGATGAAGAAGCCTCTGACGTCAC
Organism: Brachycybe producta; assembly: GCA_036925085.1. Classification (NCBI taxonomy): domain Eukaryota; kingdom Metazoa; phylum Arthropoda; class Diplopoda; order Playtdesmida; family Andrognathidae; genus Brachycybe; species Brachycybe producta. Next base: position 436,857 of record JAUPFP010000084.1, read on the forward strand.
ACGCTTCATCTTATAGTAAGCCAACTATAAGTCAGTTGGAAGATTTTGAAGTGGTCATTGACAGGCAATTAGAAAACGGGATGAACAGAAGTTGGCTCCGCCCTTTTTATGACGACCGGCAACTTCTAATTAGTTGGTTATGTAGTCTGACGTCACATGCTCCGCCCTTTTTAACGTGGAACCACACAACAAACGAATTAGAAGTTGCCGTTCGTCATAAAAAGGGCGGAGCCAACTTCTGTTCATCCCGTTTTCTAATTGCCTGTTGGTCATTGTGGTCAAACCGGAAGTTCTTTTCATGTATATACTATAAACCCCAACTATGACGTCACTAACTACCCCTCCACTCACCCACTTTCTTTTTGTTCAATTCTCAATAATAAATTAAAAAGATAAAATAACAGAAAATGTATGGAATCAAAAAATTCTAAGAAAATTTAATTTGTATTATTATATTTTAGAATTTTATAAATAGATTTATAAAAAATAATATCCAGGGTTAGAGGAGGAGGAGTGGGTGGACCTTGACAGAGCCTCCTCCTCCATTCATCTCTACGGGGATTTATGTGCGCGTCTCTTGTCTATCCTTGCTTTCAATTGATTAAAGATTTGAGAAAAAACAAAAGTGACCCAATTTTGTATCAAGAGAAAAATAACATGGTTAAAAATATGAAATTCTGTTTTCTTTTCAAGTGTTAGAAACTAGAATGGTAGCACAAATCACTTAAGTTGTATTTTCATGTTCATATATTTTTCAAAATAAACTTTTTACATGCAAAAATCAATTTTAAACTGACTTTAAAAGATTTCACATTAAAATACTCTTAAAATGATTAAGCTAGCCTTCTAGTTTCTAAATCATTAACGTTTTTTTTCTTTATTTTATAAATTATAGGCCTACTTTTGAAAAATAATTCTTTATTTTTGTCAATTTTTTTATAGAACAAAATATTGAAATTAAATGCAGATTTTCGTAATAAAATGAAATTTAGCCTTTTTTAAAATCAACCCAAGTTTTAATCCATTTTTGTAAAATTTATTTTAATATTTTTGTAATATTTTTTTTATTGTATTTTAATATTTTTAATATTTGTTAAAATATTTTATTTTAATATTTTTAATATTTGTTAAAATATTTTATTTTAACATTTCATAGTATTTTTTGTAATATTTTTTTTTAATATTTTATTTTAATATTTTATTTTAAATATTTTTTGTAATATTTTTTGTAATATTTTATTTTTTAATATACATTTATTTTTTTTTTGAAATCATATGGTTCAAATTAAACAATTTTCTTGTATATTTGCATTGGTTTATAATACATTGCAACACATTTTAAAAACTGTTATAACATTCTATAGCTATATATTTATATATTAACTACATAACTATGCATATAGCGCCACCTACAGAATTTTTAAGTCATTTCTTCCATTAGAAAATGTAAATAATTCAAGTTATTTTATTATTCATTATATATATATAATATTGAGAGAGAAAAAAATGTACCAGATGACAAAAAAAACCTTAATTCATTTTGAGGATGTGTTATTTTTTTTCTCTCTCTCTGATATCTTATAAGGGAAGTGACGTCATATGAGTGAGTGAGTGAAATCGTGAAATCATTTCAAACAAGGTCTTTGGTGTTGTTTTTTTTTTCTTCATAAAAACACACACAGAAAATTAAACATACATAGAACTTCACTTATAAGTGACCTATTTAAACGAAAACCAAATGAGAATCCCACTTTACAACACAAAAAAAAAAAAATGGGCGTCCTCCAAAAAAACAGAAAAAAACCAAACAAAACTGAATCCAAGATGGCCGACAAAAGAAAATTCCCCATAACCTTAACTTTGAGAGAAATAAGGTGGGGGGTTAAATCTATCCTATCTCTCAATATCTCAATTCTTTTCAGTAATTTGCTCACATTTTTTTTTCTTACTCCCAAGTGACCCTAATAAGAAGTATGTTCTGCCATTTTTGTTTTGCATTTTTCAAGGTTTCTTAATTGTATAAAAAAAGTTGTGTGAGAGAAAGGTCTTGATATATATAAAAAAAAAATAAGAGATATGATTGCGAAATATAACTGTCATAAGTGACGTCATAATTTATAAAACCCTCAAAAAATCTTCAATGTTTGCAGCCATTATTATACCACAAAATAACAAAAATGTCATGTTTATAGTTGGTGTTTTTCATGATAAGAAAAGCAAAAGAACTTGGAACCTCGTTACAGAAAAAAAAGTCATAAAGTTGTGATAATCGTACCTTAATATGTCACTGTGCTGTATTTGCTGCTGCCATTGACTTATGCGACCTGTACATAAGTCAATGGTAGTTGTATGACAATATTTGTCATACTATTTTGGTATGAGAAGTTACTGTGATATGACAATCTTATTATGACCCCTGATTATAATTATATGTATTACTAGGTTATGGGTATCATAGTGTACCTGAATGTAGCCTTAAGCCTTTAATCATCACTTAATACCGAGAGTTCTTTTAGATTTTAGCCACCTCGCAGCAGTGTTTATTTTAAATTAACAAGGAAGATTGATGGCTCCCTCTGGTAGTCACAGTGTCTTTTGTATAGATTTCTATTGTAAAATTAAATTATACATCATTAATTAAAATAACAACAACGCCATCTGCTGATTGAAGTGTTTTGTATAAGTTTCTATGGAAAGTGTTCACACATGCGCATTAATTCTTTGTCACCCCTATTGAGGACATTATGCTATCACATAAAAATGCTTAAAATGCACAATTTGAATAATTTATTTTTGTAAATTTGCATAAAACCAAATCGTTTAATTTTTGCCATTTCTTTTGTGTTTGCTTATAATAATTGCAACAATTAATTGCTTCAGACAATTAATTATGCTTTGCTATATAATGTACAATTGTATAAAATGAACAATTTTCTAGCATATTTTGCACTTTTTACGTGAGTTTATTTTAAATTTGCATAAAATGCACAATTTCTATACTTATATTTGCATAAAATGTGACCTTGATCGATGACGTCATCTCATATTTGCCTGTTTTAAAATTGCACTCCAACAACTGAAGAGAAATGTCAACCGACTATAAACGCGCAACTATTACTAAATAATAATATATTTAATTAAAAAAAAGTTCGATTGTATTTGCAATGACATTGAAGGAGGTTTTAATGAGAAACAACAAAACAGCAAAACCTCAAACAAATGTGTTTTTCATTGAATAATAAACACAACATTCCAAAATAACAAATGTCATTACGTAGTTTGTAACAATTATTTATAAGACAAGGTTTTTTTTTTCTCTTTCTATCTCTAAGACTAACTATACTTCTTTTTCTTCTAATTGTTAAAACTAGTTAAGAGAATCTGATTTATAACCATAACCACCAACGAGACGAGGTTGAAACAAACAAATCATCAATTAAATAAAAATTTGCAATTGTCAACAAGAACCAAAATGTGTTCTTAACATGGTTAGTTAAGTTTCTCTTAAGAGAAACTTGAATGTGTATTACACACTAGAAGGGTAATTCAATCCCTTAAATATATTTTAAAGTTGATATCTTTCAAAATAAACTATTTTATGGTTAGTTTGAAAAGCTTATTTTGAAATATATTAACATTAGAATAAATTTAAGTGACTGGGATGAAGTTACTGCAGTGATTCAGTTACTCTTCTAGTATCTAAAAAACACATTCAATTCCTTTTTTTTAAATTGATTTTCTAAAATGCCTAATAACCAAAACTGGTAATTCACTTTGCATATAATATTATTGCAATGGCTGCTGCTTTGATCTAATATAACCCTTTTTTTCCTACTTGGAGGTAAAAAAATGGCGGCCATTTTTTGTCCATTCAAATAATATTGTATCACCGTTCAAATAATTGAAAATCAGTTGTGCAATCCTGATTTTTCTATCAATTCTTATATTAATCTTATCATGGCAAGGTCTTATTTAGAATACAAAATAAGTAATTCTCTTCCATCCATTCCAAAATTAATTAATGTCTAGGATTTATTTTCGTAATTCTAATGAGAAATTATTGGGGCCTATACTTCATTCAGCTTGAATCCTCTTTGAGAGCCCAGGGTTCCCCAACCTAGAAGATTCAGTTTTATTGAGTTCTCTCTCCTTGAGCAGGGTTTTGTCTTTGTCTTCTAGAACCCTGCACAGAGGTTTCAAGTTAGAGTTAAAGTTTTCCTTTCTTAAATTTAATTCGTAACGCATGTACTTCAACTTGAACCCTCTGACAGCCGGGTTGCAAAACGGCAAAAACCCAGTATCTTATTGAGTTCTCTATGAACCCTGCTTAAGATAAGAGGCTTCAAGTTGAAGTTCAAATATCAACTTTTCTTGAGCCTTATTCTAAGTTACTTATACACGACGGCGGCGGCCATTTTGTTTTGTCTGGCTTGTAACAAACACACCAAGTGACAACTTTTGTTTTGTCATTTACGTTTTGGTAGCCAAAACACGTTTAAAGAAAATACTTTTATAACTTCAAGGTTAATAGTTAAAATATTTAAATCTTTCAAAATAAAAAATCCCCAATTTTCCATTTTTCAATGTCTTTTATTAAATGTGTGATAAAACATGTCAATATTTTTAAATACTTTTTTTTTTACTTTAAAAGAAAAACTTGTCTTGTTTGTAGTAAATTAGTAAAACTACTTAAAGAAAACAATTTAATTTGATATTTAATGTGCATCAACTTTATATTTGTAAAAGTAACACAATTACGTGATTTAAATCAACGATTTTTTAAAAAAAATATAAAATAAATGGAGAATTTTTGGAAGATTTTTTGTGGATCCGATTTTTTGTTCTTAAACAATTAAAAAGTTGAAAATTTATTCATTCAGATTTTGAATATATATTTCTTAAATCTGTAAAATTTGTAAAAAAAATATATCGTTTCATAAATAGTTTAACTAGTCAATGATTTATTTTTAAATTAATTTTAACATTTTTAAAAATTTTGTAGATATTATTATTAATATTAATATAATTATTATATTTAAATACTCTAGCTATAAATTGTATTATTTCAACTATAATTTTAAAATAATAAAAAATTCTGAAAGTCATTATTTTGTTTTATATTATAAATTAGTTTATTTTAAAATGTCTTCTTTTTCAATTATTCTTAATTGCTATTTTTTTAAATTGTTATTGTTAAATTGTTAAATTGTTAACTGAATTATTTATTTTTAAAAATTATTTTAAAAAATATTAAAAATTAATTTTAAATAAAATTTTTTTTTATTTAAATCGGATTTTTTAAAAAACAAGATTTCTAATTTTTTTTTAAAAAATCCCACAAATATTGTTTATGCAACTTTTCCTAATTATTAAATTTCTATTTCCGGTCCTTACTCTCCCTCTCTCTTCACTTCCTTTTATAATATATAATTAAATTATTAACAATTTTTTTTTCTCGCTCTCAATTTGTAAACTAACTATAAACGAAGCAACACCAACACCCCTTTCGCCCCTCACAAAAAGCAGTTCAAATTACTCTTCTCCCCTTTCCCCCCTCTTCACCCTTTCGTTTCCCTTTAAAAAATGTGGGTCAACCATTTTTACTTACCCCCCTTTTTTTTTACTTATCCCACAAATGTCTTCTTTTTTCTCTTGAATTTTAAACCAAAAAAAAAAGTCATTATTGTTTTTCTTTTGTTTTTGATGTTTGTCCAGAAAAAAAAATCTTAAAAGTGACATTTTTCTTTTACTTAAAATTGAATTTAGAGTTTTTTGTTGGAGAGCTTGCAATTTTTTTTATATATATTTATTTTATTTAAATTTAAATATAACTGAATAATAAAACAGGTCAACATCAGTTCGTAATTGCTCTAAAATGTACCCTCAATTGAACAAATAATATTAATTTTTTTTAAAAAAATACCACAAAAAAAACTATTTTCAACACCGAGAATGATTTATTTGATCCACTTCCGGTTTTTTATGTAAATTTATGCAAATTTTTAGTCTCCATGTCCCTCTCTGATTCTCTCTCTCTCTTTGGTAACCAATTAATTGTAAAATACTGAATTTTTTATATAAAAAAACTGAAAAGCCACAAATTAAAAATTGGTGCAAATTCACTTTTGACCTCAATTTAATAATAATCCAAATAACACTTTTACCAATCATCACCCCCAATTATTCTTACATTCTTTTATCATTTCAAAAATCAAGATTAAGGATTATATCAACATTAAGTATGAGTGTTAATTCATAATTAACTAACTGCCTCCTCCTCCTCCTCCTCTAACTCATAATTTTCAATTATAAATTGGATACTAAAAAGTAATAAGGGTTAAATAAGTATTTCCTATAAAACTTGACAAATAAAAAGTTTTACAAGGTTGGAATGCGTACATTTAAAGGCTCGAATACAAGAAATGTGGTCACTTGAATCTTCAAACTTGAACTCTCTAAACAGGGTTCCAAATATAGAAATTTTTTTTAAAAAAGAAAGCTCGATCATGGAGTACATTTTTTTTAAATTTTTCATTATAAAAAATGTCAAATTATTGGATATGTTTGAAAAGTGTGGTTGCTTTTAGTAGTGTCTTCCTACCTTTTGACAACATGTGACCTTACTGTGTGTCACACACAATAATACAATAAGACAAAACCAGGTTACAGACCACAGTAGTGACAGACTATCAGTCAGCAACAAGTATTGATAAATGATTCGATTAGCTAACTGTCAAATATTAACCCCATTTAACTTCTTATTCAATTTTTAAATAAAAGTTAAAATACTCTTGTCAAGTATAGGTAGTTTTCAGCTCACACGCCAAATGGTATTTTAAAACGAATTTAGCATAACAATGCACACCTTCTTTCATGACGTCACTACTTTCCTTCAACACTTAATCTAATTGTAATTATAGTTAACCAAAGCATCATCATTTATAAATGCTAAATCAATATTACATTAAACTTCTTCAATATTTTATATTTTGAAAACAAATTTCACTTAAAACGTGAAAGTGTTTTAAGAAACTAGAAGAATTATTATTCGTAACTCAATCTCACTCAATGGTGTTTTAATGTTGATTATCTTACAAAATAAACTTTTTATAAACAATTTTTAAAAATACCTACTTTTATTTGGTGAATTTTCAAACAAACGTAAAAAGCTTATTTTAAAAGATATCAACATGAAAATACCCTAAAATGATTCAGCTACCCCGTCTAGTTTTTAAAACACATTCAAGTTTTGCTCCTGAAAAAAAAAAAACAGAATAAACAAGAATTCGAGGTAAAGTTTACACTTTACAATCAAGATTAACTTGAAGTGATTCTCACTGCCATAAAAAGTTTATATTGAAAGATATTAACATGTAAATAACTTTGAAATGATTGAGTTAACCCTTCTAGTTTTCTAAAACACATTTCTTTTAATTTAACACCTGAAAGACATAATATAATCAAGAGTTCGAAGGGTGTTTAAACTTTAAAACCCATCTTAATGAACAAACTTTTCTTAAGTTGTAGAAACAACAATTAAACAAGAAGAAGCAAAAAGTTGCTCTCTATTTCTCTTAAAAAAAGTTTCTGAGAAATTTTGCCAAGTTTATAATTGCTTTTACCCCCCCCCCCCCCCCCCCCCCCCTCCTCCTCCTCCTCCTTCCACCCCTTAATTCTATTCTGTTGTTCAATGTTTGTTGTCTCTTTGGAGAGAGAGAGAGAGGAGGCAACAACAGGAGGGAATGAAAAACTAGGCCAGGGATAGGACGGGACAATTTAATAAGGTCATGGCACTTTTCAAAAGTCTCAAATTATTATTATATACATACATTTTACACATCCCATCCACCATACACACAAAACCTACAAACGTTTTTGTTTGTATCTAGTCTTTTTTAAAAAAAAACACACTTCTAAATCATAATACAGCAGTGTAAACGCACCTTTTATTTCTAATTAACTTTGAAATTTATGTTTGGAAGTGAATTTGGCGGCCATTTTGAAGAAATAAAAAACATGTCTCTTTGTTTTCAAGATGGCCGCCAATTATCTAAGCAATAATAAATTAAATTTATGTGGTGAAGAAGGAGATTCTGCCTTTTAGAAGCCAACTTAAGAGAAAATTTGAAAGTGTTTTAGAAACTGGAAGGGCCTGCTAATATCACTTAAATTAAATTTTCATTAAAGTGTTTTATGTCAGTTTAAATTTTTGTTATCTATAAAAAGTTTATTTTGAAAGATATCATCAACATGAAAATACTTATTTAAGTGATTCAGCTACCCTTCTAGTTTCTAACACACTTTCAACTTCTCCTTACTGTTTGTTGGTCTTGAAAAATGCAGAACAACCAGAATTCGAAAATCAGCAGTTCATAAAACCATCTAAACTTGGCGGCCATCTTGAAAATTTCACTTATTTTAAAGATGGATGCCATCTTAAAGATTGTATCAATGTCATTATTTCTAGTATAAATTGTTAACTTAAAATCCACAACTAAATAACTAGAAAAAAAAATTAGCTTTTATTTCAGCTCCAAATAAGATTTCTCGAACTAATTATTTTTTTTGATACAAATTGGTTCATAAATTTTCCGCCATATTTCTGAGGACCCACTAAACTTTGCTCTTTTTGTTATTTGATAAAAAAAAAACCGAAACCTCCAAACTGTAATAACAGACATAAAAATTTGATGCAATGTTAAAAAGTTATCAAAAGTGACGTCATTTTAATTGGAATCTCCTCCCCCCTTTTGCTTTTTTTTTGTTGTTAAATTGTATTTCAAATGTAGGTTAGAAGAAGGCTCAAGATGGGGTTTTTAAGTTCCATTTTCGCAGAAATCTCTCACTTGGAATGTTTTTTTTGTGTGTGTCCATTTTGGACAAAAGATATAATGAATGTGCCATCCATTGACCATGTCCCTGGTACAGTTAACTTTTTTTGGTTATCAATTAAAACCAAATACTTCGAGGTCAAAATACAGAAAACACCAAGTTGCTTATAAAGCAACTTTTCAATAAACTTCCATGTGTGATAAAAATAGCAATGAGACATGCAACTTAAGAGTTTGTAGTGTGAAATGACATCATACCAAAGTGATGAAACTTTCTTTGAAACTTGTGTGAGACTTAGTCTCATAGAGTTGTACATGTTTATCTTTTCTGAGAGACTTTTTATGATACCCGCCATTAAACAGCCAATCAGGAGTGAACTAGAAATGACCTCAGACGTTTTGAATTTGCATCATCAACTTTTTTTTTCACAGGCAGTTAGAAATAGGGGCAGTTGGCTCCGCCCTTGTTATGACGACCGGCAACTTCTAATTGGTTGGTTATGTAGTCTGACGTCACATGCTCCGCCCTTTTCAACGTCGAACCACACAACAAACCAATTAAAAGTTGCCGGTCGTCATAACAAGGGCGGAGCCAACTGAAGTTCTGACCGATTTCTAACTGCCTGTCTTTTTTTTCTTCTGAATTTCATTTAGTTATTTTCTTTTATCTGATTGGTTGCTTTCAGTAAACAATTTATGAAACTAGTTGTAAAACTAGATTTTATTATTAAAAAGTTGCAGTCAAAAGTCTCATCGCAAATTGAATTGCAAGTTGTTGCCAAGTTAGGTAGAGGCTTTTAAGACTGTAATCACACACAATGCCTTTAGTTTTAAAGTTAAAACCACTAATTTGAACTTTTCTATTTTAAAACACTTCCCCCCAAATTGTGAAAACTTTTAAAATGAATGTTTTGTTTTGATTTTTTGTTGTTCTAAAGATGTAAGAAGGAAGTTAAAATTTTACTGATCTTTTAATAACTTTTTTCTTTTAAACTTCCTTGTTAAGTTGTTACATAAGAGTAACGAGGTTGGCCCACTCTAGACGTTGCCCAAATCAGAAAGGAAATTTCGGATGGAATAAAAACCAAACGCACACTAGGGCCGGACAGAATTGGCTCGGCGCGAAGCGTCCGGCTCTGATTTGGCCCGGTCCAGTGTGGATTAACCTTAAGATTTTTCGTTTTTTTCTTCTTCTGAGTAAAACCAGAAATTAGTATTTATTTTCTATGTTAAGATTTTTATATTTTTTAATATTTATAATGAATAAGGTTATAAATTTATAAATGTGTAAATTGTTTCTTTATAGAAATTTTGCATTTTATGCAAAATAAAAACTGCACCTTCAACAACATGCAAAATAGGCACACAAAAATATAAGTAACAATAAAAATGTAGAAATTGTTTTTATAAATTATGCAATTTATGCAAATGAAAACTGAACCCCCAAAATGCAAAATATGAAGGAAAAATGATTCATTTTTAAAAATGTATAATGGCCGTATTCTAAAACTTAAGTCAAAGTAAGACTTAATGCCAAACTTAAACACTCCATAGACTTAATAATAATTACAATTAGTACTCTGCTAGTAGCCAAATAGGCCCATGGCAGAAGGACATAAAAGTCCACATGCAGCATTAAGCATTGTCAATGGAATAATCCCAATTCATCAGAAGCAATAACAAAAATTATTTAAAATCAAAACCATTTTTATTTCAGAAAAAGAAAAACTATCTGTTGAATAATTTTTTTCTGACTCAAAACATAGAGACTTTTAAAGAAATTAGTAATAAAATGCAAATTTATGCAAAATTTTCAAAAATTATACAATATTTTATCCATTTTTATTTCGGATTTCAAACTGATTACACTATTTCCCATATTGCAACTCAAAAGTGGTTCAAACTTGTTATTAATGCGTTTTATGTGAATTTTATGCAAATATTTAATCACATAATGATTTATATATTTATGAATAAAATTACATAAAAATATGTAATATACTTTGTATTTGTTATAATACAAGAAGAAGAATAAAAAAAAGGTCAACGTTCGTAAAAGTTAATTGTTCGAGACCAGTTTCGCTTGTTTTTTTGTTTTTTTCTGAAACCGTTTGTTCATCAAAATTTCTTGCGGTGATTGCCCTCTCTTTCTCTCTCTCTCTGATTTCAATGGCCAAACCTCTTTTTTCAATTCAACCTACCCACCTACAGACACATTATATATACCAATGGTACTTTTGTATTATTATGTTAAAAACTTTTCTTGCATGTCATCATCATCATCATCATGTAAAGTAAAGTTTATATTGCAAAATAGTAGAGTAGAGTGACCGCGATGTGAATATGGGTCAAACCCCGTTCAATTGAAATGTGGGTAAAGAGTGTAATATATATTAAAAAAAAAAGGGTGTAATAACCCCTTTGATGATGCCTTTCACTATAAAAGACCTAAATACAGTAAAATCACCCCTTAAAAACCACCCCTTAACTTCTTCCCATCACCTTCTCCTGAAAATATAAGGAGTCATTGACCGATACAAAGTGCTATTTATATATACAGTTAGAAACCCTTTGTAGAATTGACCTACTGAATAATACTTTTCTTCTTGTTATTGTTGTTTTTATTATAATATACATAATAATACATAATAAACTATATGGACCTATGGGTGTTATAATTTCTTTAGGTAAAAACCTTCTTCTTCCAATGTCTTTGTCGTTATTATTATTATTATTATTATTAATAATAATTCAAAGTACAAAATCTCCTTTAAGGCAAATTAATTTTTTTCTTTTTCTCTTTAATTTCTAACCAAAATGTCGTTTTAATTATTAAAATTTTATTAGTTTTATTTCTGTAGAAAAATAATAAAAAGTGCAATTTTGTAAAATATTTTTGAGTGAAAAAAATATAAATATTATTTTAAATAAGCAGATATTTTACAATAATTATTTTATTTTTCTTAAATTATCTTGATTATTTCCTCAAATTGAAATTAATTTGGAAAGTAAAATTTTGCCAATTTATTTAATTTTATAACAATTTTTAATTAATAAAAAAGGCTAACGTTTCGTTTAAAAAATGGCTAAATTTTATTTTCCTCATTAATTTCAATTTCAGGAATAATTAAGACTATTTAAGAAAAAGAAAAATGATAGTTTATTAATTTGGTGTTTCAGTACGATGAAAGTGGTTTTAGAAACTAGAAGAGTAACTAAAATGATAATAAAAAAATGTTTACTATTGTTGATATCTTTCAAAACAACCTTTTTAGAACTATTTGAATTTTTAGAATTTATTTTTATATAATTATTAAACTGTTTTTATTTTTATAACTTTTATCTATAAAAAGTTTATTTTGAAAGATATATCAACAAGAAAATAACTTTTCAGTCATTGAGCTACCCTTCTAGTTTCTAAAACACTTTCTAGATTCTCTTAAGTTTTGTTTTTTTCTTAAAGACAAGAATAATCAACATCTTAAAATCTTTTATGATTTTATATCACAAGAGACTTCTATTGTAAAAAAACACACAAAATACGGTTATAAATACTAGAATGAGTTGCATATTAAGTTAGAGAAGCAAAAAAAAAAAAGGAGTAAAAAAAGAAAACCATGAGGTCATTCACCTCAAAATTGCATGGATGAATGTGAAGATTGTGTGAAAATATTAAAAAAAAACCTCTTTGAAAACAAAAATATATTTAAGAAAAGAAAAACCTTTTCTTGAGTTTTATAAAATAGACGATAATAAAGAACTTGAGAAAATAATGGGGAGGAGGGCGCCTCATAATTTAGAATTTGTCACCAAGATGTGACTGTCATTAAGTTAGTTAGAAACTCAAATATGAGAAGAAAAAAAAATCAGGAAACAAAATTTCTTCTCAAAATAGTTCAAATTTATATAATATATTTTAAATAAGAGTTAATTCTAAAGTAATTGAAATGAGGAATTTAAATACCAATTTTAAAACACCTGTCATCAAATTGTAAACAATTATATTTTATATTTTAATTATTAATTTTGAACTATTTCAAATTCCATTTATTTCAATTGGGCTCATTTCATGATGATGATGATGTTATTTTTATATATTACTCATTATTATTTAATAAAATATTTCATTAAAATTTGAAACAATTATTAAATTATATTAAATCAATGTTTTGCCTTATGTTTAATAATATAATAGTTTATATTAATAGTTACAGGTAAATTAATATTTTCTTAAAATGCTTTATGAACAACTGATTTGATAAGAGATAAAGAGAAACTAGAAAGTGATTTAGAAACTAGAAGGGTTATTCAATCACTTCATGTTGATATATAGATATATATATATATATATATATATATATATATATATATATATATATATATATATATATATATATATATATATATATATATTTCAAAATTAATAAACAAAAATTTAAAAAAATATCGTCTGCTTTAAAGTTGGCTCATTTTCAAACTGACAATAAAAAGCTTATTTTGAAAGATCAACATTCTAGTTTCTAAAACACATCATTCATTTTGCACTTGAAAGACAAGAACCTAATCAGGAAGTAGTTTGCGTTTACACATTTCAAAATCATTTTAACTGATTTAGAATTTTACAAAATATTAAATTTTATTTAAAATAATTATGGTGGTTTTTTTTTTGTCCAAACCTTTTTTTTTATATTTTATATTCAACAAATTTCCATTTTGTATCACCTCAATTATTAACTGTGATGAGTATAATTATTATTTACTAGAGGGGTCAAATACCTTTATTGGTACAATATTTACAGAAAGAAAGAAAGAAAAAAAAAGTCGTAATATAAGGAGTCGTTCAAAATAAAATATAAACCAGAACATTGTCTTTCTCTCTCTTTCTATCTTTTCTCCTTATAACACACACAAAATAAATAATCTTCAATTTTAAAAAGTGACCTACATTGTAAGTAACATTTACAAAGTAAGCAATAGCAGCAGAGTGCCAATGGCAACGCAGGTTATTGACTTCATCTTTCCTTCTATTTTTTACCGTTATCCTCCCCTCTCTCTCTCTCTCTCTTTCTATCTCTCAATGTACCCTATATATTATATATTTTATATAATTTATAATAAGTCTAACTGTACTTCCTCTCTCTCTCTCTCTCTCTTTCATAATGAAAAACTTGAATAGGATAACATTAGCATTGTCTACAGAAAAAAGGTTACACAATAATGGAAATTGGCATTTGTCAATAATATAAGCGGAAAAAAAATGCATAAACTAATCAAGTAGTGAAGAGAGAATGCCATTATCGATTGAATATAACATTCATTGTTAATTGGAATGTAGAACACATCAATGAACTACGATAATGATGATTATTATGGAAATATATACGGAAATCTATTTTAAATGTTAATTTAACAAAAAATAAGAGAGAGAGAGGGGTTCTCAAGCTTTTTTTTTTAAAATATAACACAAACGGCCATATTTGTTCAAAAAGCCCAAAGGGCCAAGTTTTGCTTGAGCTGGCAATTTTATATAGGGTTTTGTGGGCCTCAGGAGCCTTTTCTGATTTGTTTTAAAAAATGCTCAGCTCATGGGCTTGGACTGGGCTCACTTTTGGGGGCTAGATTGTGTCTGGGCTGGTCATTTTTAATAAAAAAAAAAGCCGCAATGGGCTTTATGGACCTGTTGGTCTTTTGGTGGACCATGATGGGCTTTGGCTCTGGGCTCTGAGCCTAAATTTTATTTATTTTTTTTTTTTGCAATTTTGTTACTAATAGAACACTAGATAAAAAAATCAATTAAGTGTCTTTCTAGAATCTCAAATTCAAAATATATTAGAAACTAGAAGAATAAAACACAATCATACTTCATTAAATGTTTTTTAACTTTTAAACATATAAATATGAATTTATAAATTAAATGAAAATATTATGTTTGAAAATAAAAAGACTGATTGATATTTTCAAACTTGCATTAAAAAGTTTATTTTGAAAGATATTACAGTATCTTTTTTTTAAAAAAAGTAATTTTACCGTTTTAAATAATTTAGAAATTCTATTCAACTTCGAATCTGAAAATTTCAAATATTTCCTATTTAATTAAAATATGTGCCTTATTTTAAGTATATATAAGTATATATAAGTATAAATATTGAAAATTATTAAACGATTAAAAGATATTTTTGTTATAAAAATTATTAATATTTCATAAACCATTTTTCAAAACAAAATTCGTCTTAATTTTTTATGTTATTATTTTGATCAATGATTTGTAGAAGACAACAGTCATTTGGTTCCATTAACTCTTTCTCTCTCTCATTATGTACCAAAGAGAGAAAATTAGGCGGGGTCATGACCTCTCTCTCTCTCTCTCACTGTCTTTATCATAATTTGGCACTAGTGACATACTAACACTGTACTTGAAGCTTATTTTTCTTTCTCTTTACGAATTGAGAAATTGGTGTTATTATGACACACACACACAGTCTTTTCTCCCTCATTTCATAGGCTTATTATACTAAGGGGAATTTTAAGAAAAAATACCCTCAGGTGATCAGGGGTGGAGTACCGTTACTTACACCTCCTACCTTACTTTTTCACCTTAAACGGTTTTAAATTACGAGTTTAGATTCAAAACCAGTTTTGCCTATTGAGAGGAGAGGGGGGGGGGGGGGAGAAGCAAAAGAACCCCTGGCCACTTTTTAAATTTACTACTTGAGTTTATCTTCTTCTGTTCATCAGAAGTAATTTCCAGTTTAAAACTTAAAAATAATAAATACTAGAAGAGTAAAAAGGAATTGCGTGAAAGTGTTTATCATGATATCTTTCAAAATAAACAATTTATGAGAGTCAGAAAATAAGCCTACTGGTTTTAATAATTATTTATGTTTGAGAAGGCAAATTTCAAATTGTGAAAGATATAATTAATTGAAATTTATCTAAAAATCACTTAAGTTTTTACCGCAAATTTTATAAGTAAAAATGTGACAAACTCTCTAATACCTAGTACACGCACACCTGATAATTTAAATGCATTTAAATAATAAACGCGTTCTACAGAGCCCTGTGAAGGACAAACAAACAATATATGGAATTCAATTTATTCAGTTAATAATCTGAAAATATTAAGTTAATACTTAAATATAATTTATCTAAACTATTGACATTAAAATATTGATTAAGTTATTTCAATTTAAAATATGAATAATAAAGTCAATTTTTATTTGGTGTTCATGTCCTCAACAGGATTCCGTATAATTCACAAGTGAACACATTTAATTTTAAATTAATTTAACTCATGATGTGTGTGTACAAGGTATTATGAGGATTTGCACGTTGAAATCATTAAATATAAACTTTTTTATGGTTATTTAAATGAATTACCCTTCTAGTCATAAAACGTTTTTAATTGATCAATTTGAAATGAAAAACGAAAATTAATAGAATTTAGAAAACAGCGATATAATCTTCTTACTCTTCTAGTTTCTAAAACACTTTCAATTTCTTCACTTACTTGATTCGATTTACTTCTGAAATACATTTATTAACCAAGAATATTTATTTCAATAATTGTTTCCTTTTGATTTTTGCATATTATGCAAATTAGATAACCATCTATTATTAAAATATCAATTTTCTTAATTATTAAATTGCTTGTTAACATCATTTCAAATTAAAAATTATGCAAAAATGACAAAAATAAGGAAGTGAGAGATTGTTTCAATAGAAAGAAGCAAAAAAATAACGGAAGAACGAAGAGAAGAAAAAAAAAAAAAAACCCATCAAGTGTAATAATAAATATTGTAATATTCACTACTAGCCTATTTATGCTAATGAGTTATTGTTTGAACAAAAAAAAAAAACAACGTAAAAACTTGTTCCTCTAAAAACAACAACAACAAATGTGGTTATTTTTGTTGTTGTTGTTTTATTATTACCATCAGGTAGAAAGAGAAGAAGAAGAAAACTAGAGAGGTCATCACACTTAATAACAACAAGAATCGAATTTTAATTAAACGAGAGAAAGGAAGTTAGAAATCGGAATAAAAAGTGTTCTCATTTGCATAAATATATATTTTTAATATTATTAAACACCTGCTTTTTTAATATTTAATAATAAATTAAGGAAAGGAAATATATTTATTATAATATTAAAATTATTATACATAATATAAATATAAAGGGGGTGGGGTCTAGGTTTGTCTTACATTTCTTATAATGGTATTTATTATTATTATGGGGGTCGGTCGGTCGGTCCGGTCTATGACCGAAAAAAATGTCATAACTTAGGCCTTTTTTAAAAAAAAAGTTGGTATTGTGTGGGCAATGGGACAAGGTCATTTACACGGGAAAAAGTTATTGTTTTCTCGCCTCTCTTTTTCGAGACTGTTACCCTCCTACTCTCTTGTCCTCTAAACTTTGAGGTTAAGGCCTCTAATGAACGGTATCATCATCAATGGTACCCCCACCACTCTCAACTACAATGGTAAATTACCACTTATATATATATATATATATTTTTTGGGGTATTGTCCTTTTTTTTGTCTCTATAAAACTTCCTTAGTTTCTCTTAATTTATTTGTCAAAAAATGTTTTGTTAAAAACTAGACTAGTCATCAAAAATGCTATAGGTGTGTGTTTTTACATAATGTTACTGATTATATCTTTCAAGTAGAAAACTTTTTATGTCGAAAAATGACTAAATTATTTTGTCTTTTCTGAGCAAAATGAAACTTGAAAATATTTTTAGAAACTAGAAAATATTGTTCCAATCACTTAAGGGATATTTTTTCATGTTGATATCTTTCAAAATAAACTTTTTATAGACAAATAAATTAAAAATATCGTCTCTATTGAAAGTTGTGTTATTTTCAAACCGACACAAAAAGTTTATTATAAAAGATTTCAATATTAAAAATATCCTTAAGTGACTGAGCTACCCTTCTAGTTTCTAAAACACTATCAAGTATTTATTCATTTTTGCGATTGTAAGACAGAATAATTCACCTAAAGTTGTTCACCCAAAAGACATTTCTCCTCAACAATTACACTTAAACCAAATATTGTTTTTTTTTCTTACCTAAATAACAATTACACCTAAACCTTTTCATCTAATGAACATTCATTCATCTAAAGGAAGTTCTTTACAATTTCGTATAAAACATTTAACCTAATACTATTTTACCTAATTTTCCACCTAAAACAATTTAGTCACCTAAAACATTTTTCCCCTAACTCAATTTCACCTAAATAAATTAACCTAAAAGAATTTTTCAGTAAAAATTAATAATCAGAGTTTGAAAGACGTTTTTATACTTCAATTATCACCTTAAAAATTATTCTAGTTTCCATAAAACACTTTCAAAATTCTTCTTCATTGTTTCTTCTAAAATGTAGACTAGCCATAGTTTGATAACAACAGCTGATTATAATTAAATTTTATCTTTTTTTGAAAAAACAAACAAACACATTTAAGTAGTTTAATGTTAAAGAACTTGTCTTTGAACCAAATTAAACCCTTTTAAAAATATACAAATTTTATGTAATATTAAAATAAATAATCAAGTTTAAAAAAAAACAAAAAATGATAATTAATGGTTATTTAATTTAATCTGTGATAATTTTTTTTTGTTGAAATTTCCACTAACTTTTTTAAAAGTTAAATGAACATCATCTTAATCATGTTAATCATGAGAGAGAAAAATAAAGGCAATTAAACCAAAAGAGAGATAAAGTGAGAGAAAGAAAAAAGTGCTCCACTTTTATGAAGTTAATGTTGTTTAAGTTTAGCTTTAACAATTTTTTTTTGTTCAAAATGTAAAGTGTAGCTCAAGTTTGATGTCCTATTTTTTCCCCTTTCAAAATGAAAAAAAAATCGTGTTATTTCATTTGTAGGTCAGTCCTCCATCTTGTTTTTTTGTGTCTATCACTCACTTCACTATAATAGTAATAATTTAAAACCACAAAAAAAAGAGAGATCTTTATATTTTTTTAATATTAAAATTCATTTTTTTACTATTTTTCTCTCTCTCTCTCTCCCTTAAGCAAGGTTGACTTGATGTAAGGTGTTAAATTATAGATAGAAAGAAAAAAACAATAATCAACAATATGATTTTTTTTTTAAAAAAATAGAAAAATCTTCCCCTTATTTTCTCCTTTCATTTTGTTAACTATTTTTATTGTCTTTTTTCACGATTTTCTTCAAGTGAAACCAATTTAAGTTGGTTTTATGAACTCAGATTAATTGTGCAATTTTAAGGAGAAATTGAAAATGTGTTAGAAACTAGAAAAGAGAAAATGAATCACTTAATAGCATTTTTTTCATGTTGATATAATTTCAAAATAAACTTTTTTTTATAAACAAAAATTAAAAAAAAGTTGGGTCATTTTCTCAAATTGCCTTAAAAAAGCTTATTTTAAAAAAGATATCAACTTGAAATTATTGCCCTAAAGTGATTCAATTACTCTTCCAGTTTCTAACACACTTTCAAATTTTTTTGCTTAAAAATATTTGTTATTGATCAAAAAAGTCTTTGTTTTATCTCTTAATTTTTTTTTTACAAACAAACAAACAGAAAAAAGTCCTTTAAAATATTCATAATTTTTTTCCCTCTGTTTTTCTGTTTATTCGTCGTCGCCTTGTTTTTATGTCAAGGTTGAGATGATAGGTGATGGTCTTATGCAAACTACATAGGACACTAGTGACGTCACCGAAATATACTAGATTAGGTCAAAAGTGATAACCAAAAAAATATGATAATATGTAATTTTTTTTAAAAAAAACTTCCCCCCTCCCTTTTTCGAATTAAAATTAAAACAAATTTCTTTTCAATGTGATATATTGGAATTGGTTTTTCCAAAAACAATTTTAGAAAAAATCCTTGAAATTGTTTTGAAAAGTAGAACTTAAGGTTATTTTTCATGGCGACATTGTTAAAAAATAAACTTTATATGGCGCTTTCACCTAAAAAAATATAGAATAAAAACTTAGTTCATTTTAAATTTCCATTAAAGTTGATTTTTAAAAGTATCAAAAAAACGCCAAAATTGCTAAGTGATTCCTTTACTCTTCTAGTTTCTAAAACACTTAATTTCTTCCTAATGTTAAATCTGAATTGCATAATAATCAAAAGTTCTATTTGATTGTTTCTTTTATATTTGTATATTTTTTTTCAATAGCTGCATAATTAAATAATTAAATTTATAAATTATGAAACCCCTCAGAACCATTGTATAAGATTGCAGCTATCTTCTTACCGATAATAAATAGAAAAAATTAAAAATGGCTACCACCATATAATGCCACTAAATTGCTACTGATGGATTGGTAGAGTAACTTTTTTTTTAAAATAAGAAATTCAAAATGGCTGCTGCCATTTGAATTTGAAAAATTATTCAAAACCCAAAGATATAAACCATGACACCAATTGCAATGTGTTCTCTGATGCAGCTGAAATAAATGCATTGTCAGAAAAAATGATATATATGTGATATATAAGATCGCCGCCATCTTGTTTCATACAATGCCCATTTTAATAAGAAATTCAAAATGGCTGCCATTTGTTGGTATATTAATCTGTATATAACTACACGCTTGACAGGCAATTAGAAATCGAGACAAACAGAAGTTGGCTCCGCCCTCTTTATGACGAACGCAACTTCTAATTGGTTGGTTACGTAGTCTGCCGTCACATGCTCCGCCCTTTTCAACGCCGAAACACACACAACAAACCAATTAGAAGTTGCCATTCATCATAAAAAGGGCGGAGCTAACTTCTGTTTGTCCCGATTTCTAATTGCCTGTACACGCTTGCTACTTGAATGTAGCAGCTTTTTTTTTTTAAAAAAAAATTAAATTCAAAATGGCTGCCGTTTGTTGCTACATAAAAAAGGGCTACTGCCCTTTTTACAAGTTCAAACGGTTTTTCTGCAACAATCTTTCTTCCTCTCCCTCCTTTTTCTCTCTCTCTCCCCCCACAAATACTGAAATTCAAAACACCATCATTCTTTTTTTTTTGTACCATAGGGTCATAAAAATTGAGGAAGCAAAAAAAAAAAGTCAGGGTCGAGACTCCAGAGAGAGAACAACGAACTTAGAGGAGGAACTCCACCTCTAACTCAGACTGGATCATAATATTAAGATATACAAAAGAGACTAGAAAACAGAATGAACCAAAAAAAAAATCTCTTTGGTGTATTTTTTATATCAAGGATTTTGTTCCATATTTCATGATTCCTGTTCTTAAGGTTTTCTACACCTTTACCAAAAGGTACCACTTTTTTTTTTGTTGAGCTAAATTATACAACTTTTCCTTATGGTTATTATAAAGACAGGTTTTTTCTTCTTCTCTCAAATCTAAAAATATATAAAAGTTTATTTTTCAAAGGACATCATTGTCATGAAGTAGGTTTTTTTTTAAAAAAAAAAAGGTTTTATGATAAGAGATCTTTGTATTCTGTGTTTGTTAACCTGTAGTTATGTGTGTACTATAAGGTAAATTAGTGGTTATTTCTAGGTAAAACCTAGCAGAAAACTTAAACCAGTTTTTTCTTAGCTTTAAATCAAACAACCGTTATCCTTTTCCTTGTTGTACAGATTTGAGCAACTAACTAACTACATGTAACATTGAACATAAGCAATTTCTGTTTTGATGATTCAACTTCTGGTTTGTTCAGAAATATTTTTGTAACACAATCAAAATTTCAATCAAACGCAGGCTTTTTCAAAGCTAAGCATATGAGGTGCATTCTGTGTGCGTTCAGTTTTTAAGCAGCTCTAGAAGCTTGTTTATGTTAGCACTGTATAGTTCGAAATGGGCTTCCGTCAATGAAAAAATTGCATCCAATGGGGTGTGATATTATTTTTGGAATAGGTGCTCATATTGGTATCAATAAAATATGTGAGTAGATGCTCAAGCTGGAAGCACCTTCTTACGTTATGAGCACATGCTTAGTTTTTTATATTAATAAAAATGAAGTAGGTGCTCCATATTTTGTGAATTGGCTAGAGGCTAATTCTATAATGTAAAAGTGAGCACCTACTCACATTGCAAAGAGTAGATGCTTCACGTTTCCTTAAGGCAACTTTATTTCATGTGAAAATGAAGCAAATACTCATTTCTTGAGCACCTACTCCGCTTCTTCTTTTTTTGAGTAGCTGTTCGAGAGTACGCACTTTTTATTTTTTTAAAAAAACTATCATCTGCTTAATTAAAGTTGGGTAATTTTCAAACTGAGCATAAAAAAGCTTATTTTGAAAGATATCATCAACATATGAAAATATATCCATAAGTGATTAAACTACCCTTCTAGTTTTTAAAACATAATCAAGTTTCTCTTAATTTGTGCACCTGAAAGATAGAATAATGAAGAGTTTGAGATTGGCGTTTACACTTTTAAAACCGCCTTAACTCAAATATAGTTAAGAAAATTAGTTTAAACAAAAATCAGATCAAGAAATTCATTTAATTGAACTTCAAATTGAATAAGAACCATTTAAAGTTGTTTACATTTTTCAAAGCTTAGTTAAAGTTGTATACAAACCTACTTTTTCGAGTCTAAGAAAGAATTGCAATCTGATTGGTGTTTTGTTGATTGTGTAATATGAAACACCTTGTGTTATTATTATTATTATTATTATTATAAGTGTTCAATGGAGTTTTCCATTCAGTCTATTACATTATTATCCGTTAACTTTTTTTAAAGGGGGTTAAAATAACAGAATCTATTTCAAATAACGTCTAAATACGTGTAACACTTTAGGACAAAAACGGTCAAGACAGTTTTTTTTTAAAAACAAATGTTTTAAAATAGAAAATTCAAAGTTTATTTGAAATGAAACAAGTCAGTAGTATCAATATAATGACAATCTTTCAAAATAAACTATTTGTTGTCACAGCTATATCTATACAAAGAAATGTTTCACCAATTTTGAAATCTAAAACAGTCGGCTCATTTTGGAAACAGGCTTAAAGCGTTTATTTTAAAAGATTACCAAAAAATATATGCAATCTTTTTAATTGACTATTCTAGTTTTTAACAACTTTTGAATTTTATTCCTCTTTTTGAAGATAAAATAATTTTGCTGAAAAGCTTAGTTAAGCTATGTGTAAAGCTTCACCAACTGTGTTCAGCCTTAGCTGTAAATTAAAGCTTGTCAATGATTTTAGTTGTGAGCTGAAAACGAAATGTTTGGCGCTGAAAGCTGTAAGCAGAATAAATGTTTTTTAGCTAGTGTCCAACGGATTCAGCTAACTGTTAAGTTGAGGCTCAACTCAGGTGAACCTCAACTAATTTTCGACTTAACTTTTGATAAGTATCAGCTTTTTTTTGCAGCTTAAAACTGAAAAGTTTCTTCTTCAGCTCACTATTTTGCAATTTTTCAGGAAAATAGTGAAACCCTGTGTTGCAAGTAGTACATGTGAACCAGCATCAAGAATACGAAGGAACTGAGCCGCCGTTCAATAGCTACTTACAAGCTTTACTCCAAGCTAGCACTTTAAGCTTTCCAAATGTATTTAGACTATGAAATTCTCTTCGAGCTCAGATAAATGTGTGTAAAGCCCAGGTTTACAATTATATAACTAAATGAGGCACAAATCGTATTACGGAATGTCGGCGTATCTCAATGCATTTTGCATGCTGTGACGTCAGTATTCCGCATTGCCGTTTGTGCCACACTTAAGTAGTATAATCGTAACCAGACCTTTATTGTCTAAATGACAATAATTTATAATTGAGAATTATCTTTTCTGCCACCAATATTCTCTCAAGTCACAACTGACAGTTGAATTGAAGCCCTAGACTAGAAGAGCTACGTATTGAATCGATCTCTGTGTCCATCTTGTAAAACAATACTTTGCTGACTTTTTTGAGTGTCAAGGCTAGTTTTATAAATATATATATTTCGCTCAATTTTTGCACTAATAAAACCAGCTTTGGAAAAAATAAGTAAAGATCCTTTAGTAGCTCTTTTTGAGCTGTTTTTTGACTGCTCCCCTTTTTTTCTCTCTCTATCTCTCTCCTATAATGAGCGAATTTCCTCTTTCACGGTTGGCTCATACACTAGACCACGTGTCGCGGCCTACTTTTTTCTTTTCATACAAAGCAGCAATTTTTTTTTAGTTTTGTGAGCAACTGACTGACTGAACGACCAACAGTCGATGAGCATCATCATCATATCATATGACTGAGCTCTTTTTTGCTTACAAACAGCTAACAAAAAAAAATCACATAAGCAAAGTAAAGCAAGTGCGAACGACCCTCTTTTTTTTTTAAACAAAAAATTCATATCCATATAGAACACAGAAGAACATAGTATATTCTTTTATTATGCATGCAAAAATGCATCCACACAAAAAATACACAAACAGCACAGAGTGAGTGAGAAGCAACCTTCCTTCCAAAGTAGACACATGCATACATTTCAAAGTGCGGAAACCACCTCAACATGTAGTAGTACACATGTGTGGTTCTACGACCGACACCATTCAAATGTCTAGTAGGCTTACTTACTACTACTACCAGTAATAGTGCAATTTGCAGAACTTGCTGTTTTTGAGCTGGAGGAGGATAGACAGAAAGAGGAAGCTGCTTGCTTATTGCTTTTTTGGCTTTGGCTCTTCTCTCTCTTCAAAAAAAATTGTGTGTTGAAGGTACAATGTTCCTTCCATGTATTCTTTGGACTGCCTCATAACAGTCGTTGGCCTCGTACTGTTAACATTCAAACTGATCTCTCTCTGTCTCTCTTCACTTTAACTCATCATCATCATCATCATCTATATGTGTGTAATATATTTGTGATTTCTAGTTTTTTTGTTGTTGTAACAAAAACGTGATTCTCTTGGTGTCTCTTCTTCATATAAGTTTTTTTTTATGATATTGCATTTTTGGAGATGAAAAAATATCTAATATGGACTTTTCTAGTATTTAATTCTTATTAATCATATATAACTCCCACCAACCAGCCGGTACTGGAACAACAAACACAACATGCTTCTTAAAAAAACATCATCAATGTTCCTATTAATTAGCAATTTTTATTGGAGATTTAGAAGAACTTCAATGTGATTTTTGGTGATTTTTATTACTGGGATTTTTTTTTAAATGCTTGAAATTTAAAGTGATTTTTTTTAATGAAATTAGTGATTTTTATACTGAAATATGTGATTTTTTTTACTGAAAAAAAAATGTGTTTTTCATGATAATAATGATGATGACAACCTGAAGTGCCTTTTGTTAATTTTTTTTTATAAATATTTATAATATTTCTTATATATATTTCATCAAATATCATCTTATGACATCTTTGACTTCAATTTACATAAAAACTTTTAATTTTGAAGGATTTTTTTCTCTCTAATATGTTATGACTTTTCTATTTCAAATGACATTTTTATATAAAAATATTAACTAAAAATTTCCGGTTTTTTTTTAAATAATATTTTCTCTAAAATCCTTTTAATTTGAACTTTTTTTTAGCCTTTTTTTTCTTCTTAAATTTAACAAAAAAAAGTGCCTCATTTTCTTCTAATTTCCGGAATATTTAAATTCTTATTATACTATTTCTAATTATTTTTCTCATTTATAATTTTTTTTTACTAAATAATTTCATAAATTTCTGATTTTTACTTTTATATTGTTGGAGTTTTAATTTAAAAAGAAAGTTTTTCTTCAACTTATAAAATCTCTGTGGATATTTCTTATTAATTAATAATTAATAATGTGTGTCAACCATTTCTACTAAGCTTGTTGGACATTTAAAAAAACAACAACAATTTGGATCCATTTTAAGAAACCTAGGATAAAATAACTTCAAAATTTACGATGAATTGAAAATAATAATTTTGTTTAAAACTTTTCTTCTTCATTGGAAAACTCATAAGAAGAAGGAGAAGAGAAATTTTAAGTTATTTTTATGTGGAATTTTGTCTCATTCTCTTCTCTATCAGAGAACCATCAGGATGTTTGTAAGTAAAAATGACTCAATTTTAAACTTTTAATGACATCGTTTATAGTTAAACATTTTCTTTCTTGGGATTATTTATGTTTTATACATTTAGGATTTATTATCTTTATGAGTTATTTTCTGCAAAATTTTAAAAGTTGACAAATTTCGAAGTGTGTTTTATAAACTAGAGGGTTAACTGAAATAGTTATTTTCATGTTTGATGATATCTTCCAAAATAAACTTTTTATAGCGAAAAATTAAAAAAAAATTATCGTCTGCAGGAATAGTTGTCATTTTCAAACACTTTGACATAAAAAAGTTTATTTTGAAAGATAAAAAAAAAAACATGAAATCATTCTTAAGTGATTTCAGCTACCCTTCTAGTTTTTAAAACACTTTCAAATTTCTCTTAAGTTGTTTTTTAAACAGCTGAGTTTCAGAAACGCGCAAATTTAATGTGTTAGAAACTAGAAAGAAAAAAAAAACGATAGATGAATCACTTAATAGTTATTTTCAAGTTTAATATCTTTCAAAATAAACTTTTTATAGATAACAAAAATTAATAAATTGTCATCTGCTTAAAAATTGTGCCATTTTCAAACTCTTGAAATTAAAAAGTTTATTTTAAAATATACCGTATTAACAAGAAATCACTCATAAGTGATTGGAGGTACCCTTCTAGTTTCTAAAACACTTTCTAGTTTCTCCATCATTCATTCCTCATCATCATTCTCTTCAATAAAAATGAATTACGAAATTGCCTCACTATAAATGCGGCCATTATTCCATTTCATCGATTTTATCCAGGCACGGTGTGACGTCATGTCCATATATTTCTATGAACGTGACGTCACACGGGGCCTGGATAAATTTGATGAATAACGGGTTAATTGTGCTCTATGTCCTCACAAGTTGCTGTCTTTACAGTCGAGCATTTCACGATTGTTAGAAACTAGAAGAGTAATTGGTAACAGTATTTTTTTTTCTGATACACTGTGATCTTTCAAAATAAACTTTTTAGAGATATAGTTTTATTAGGCAGGCAGTTTCTAAAGCATCATTTTAAATTACCATAAAAAGTTTAAATTTAAACATAATGTCATTAAAATACTTTTTAAACATATTCACTGACTTATTTTTAGTTTGTAACAAACTTAGAATTTTTTTTGGCCTTTTTTTTTAAATAAAAAGTTATTTCTAAAAAAAAAGTTTTAACACATCGATTATGTAAATCTCTTTTATGATACTGTTAATATGACAGTCAGTTGTTATGACAGTTTCTAACTGTCATAACTACTGACTCTTATTATAATTACTGCTATTTGTTTGTAACGGTTAAGCAAATTCCACCTTTCGTAGCATTGAATATTAAAACAACACTTTAGAGCTAAGGCCCAAATTCAAGAAAGGAAACTTTAAAACACTTGAAGTTCAACTTGAATCCTTCAAATCAAAGTTCCAACATAGAAGACCATGTTCAAAA
Organism: Brachycybe producta; assembly: GCA_036925085.1. Taxonomy (NCBI): domain Eukaryota; kingdom Metazoa; phylum Arthropoda; class Diplopoda; order Playtdesmida; family Andrognathidae; genus Brachycybe; species Brachycybe producta. The sequence continues at coordinate 464,113 of JAUPFP010000084.1, forward strand.
AATACTGAATAAAAAACAAGGGCTTTTTGTAACCCCTTCTGTTCTGAGGGTTCAAAACTTAAAAGCTCATTTGCCAAGTCTTTTAAATGTGGGCCCTTAACCCTTGAACTTCAACTTGAATCTTCTGATCAGGGTTTCAACACTTAAAAATCCATATTCAGTAGCTTAGAACAGGGTTGTTTTTTTATGTTGGAATCCTGTTCAAGTTAAAGTGCCAAGTTTTCTTCTTGAATTTTGGCCTTTTTTAGCACTTGAACTTCAAGCTTGAACTCTCTGTGCTGAGTTCGAACACAGAAAATCCCTATTCAAATAGCTCTGAATAGGTTTTTTTTTCTCTCTAAATCTACTAATCCCTACTGTGGAGGGTTCAAGTGTTAAGTTTCCTCTTGAATGTGGATCTAAATGTCTTCGCATGACATCATTCTATGTGTGTGTGTTGATACGTCATCATTTTTTGGCTACATTTTCTTTTTTTTTTGACTGTCAATAGTAACTATTTCAGAATTTACTAGTTACTTATTCTGTTAAGAAAACAATTTAAAACAAATGTACAACAAATGTAAAAAAAATAAGCCTAAACATCAAAAACATAAGTTTAATTTTGTTTAAAAATAAAATTAAAAGATTTATAAAAGTGTGTTTCAAATGACAGCAGCCATTTGTAATCGAGATATATTTTTATACTTGAGAGTAAACTAGCAGAGAGTTAAAAGAAGTCTCTCTCTCTCTCTCATTTATATGTATTTATATGTATGTTGTTACCATGTGCAATAGAAATTCGACAAAATAATTCACTTGTCAAATCTAAAATCTGCACATTGACAAACATTTCAGGCAATTTGCAAAGAATGCCATATTGGTTCTTAACTGATTCAGCTTCTAGCTTCTAAAACACTTTTCTATTTGTCTAGAAACTAGAAGGGTAATTGAAATATTGTCATGTTTTGATATCTTCAAAAATAAAACTTTATTTTAGAGACAAAATCTTAAGTCTTTTGTTTGCATTTACTCTTCTAGTTTTTTAAAACCACTTTCAGATTTTTTCTTAATGCTTTTTTTCTGTAACTGCAGAATAACTAAAAAGTTCAGTTCCATTTATTCTTACCCTTAATTTGCATATTTTGCAAATGGCCTGCAGTGGTGGCTATTATGGTTTTGAGAAAAAACGTTTTTCAGGAAAAATATAACGAAAAGTGTTTTAGAAACTAGAATAGTTGGTGAAAATAATGCTAAGAAGTTTTTTCATGATGATATCTTTCAAAATAAACATTTTATGAGAGTTTAAAAAAATTCAAAAATAGTTTTTTCATGAAATGTCAATTGGGAAAACCTAAAAATGGGCCCATTTTCAAACTGAACTATAAAATTGTTTATTTTTAAAGATATTGATTGTCATGAAAAAACTTTTAACACAATCTTTTACCATTCTAGTTTTGAAAACAATTTGAATTTTTTTTTATAATACTGTTTCTAAAAAACGTTTGTTTGGCGTTTTTGCATCTAAATTTTACAACTAAAAAAAGGCTATGAAACTTAGCATTAGCCACTGCAGTCGCGCCATCCGGTGGACAAAAGCAAATTAAATATCTATAAAGCCACAAGAAAAACACTTTTTTTCTTCCGAATTTCTCAAAATGAATGCGGGATGACGAAGATGCTAAGAAAAGGAAGAACTAAGAATTGTTTCTATATATTTTTATATTGTGTCTCTCTCTCTCTCCTTAAAGATCTCAATGTCTTCTTATAATGTGATGGCTTCAAGCCAAAGGTCAAACCAAAAAGAGAACTGAAATTTAACTAAAAAAAAAATAAGAACCTCACAAAATGGGATCAAGTATCTTTTATATAAAGAACGAGAGAAAAAGCTTTTGACCTCTCACCACACACAAAACTAAATATAATTTCACTTGACCCTTATCAAAGCTGACCTCATTTTATATCTATATTTGTGGTCTTAACTGACCATCAACAAGTGCCCTAGAAAAATATAACGGGACCTTAAAGAATCACAAAAGTGAGTGATGTGTTTTTGGCCCTGATAGTGACCTTAAATGATCAAAGAAAAAAAGGGGAACAGGGCCATGGACATCAAATAAACCTCTTATTGAGGTCATCCGCCCAAATCTATTGTTGTACTCCTCAAAGATTAAGAGAGAAAGAGAGAGGGAGAGAATTGTACCCAAATCAGGGTCAAGTATATGTCCCAGAGAAATGGGGTCTAAAAGGGTTCACACAAAACAGTTGTTCATTTTTTGTTTCAAGGGACAGGAGGAGATTAATAAGAGACGACAATACAGGAAACTGGCCCAGTGGACAGCCACTGACTGACCAGTTGAAAAACAAAACGAGAAATAAACATGGCGTTCGGTCTATTTGGCGGTTATTCACTATTGAACATTTATTGTATAATTGGCACTTATTTCCAACTAGACTTGGACTAAATAATCCCTCTGCCACAGGCCCTCTGAGCTACTTGTAGAATAATTATTCAAATTCGAAAACCACGTTACAATGAGGATTTACCCTCAGATAGGCCTACTTTCGGAGATACTTACATTTTTATTACGTTTACAGTGGCACTTGATAGATGGCGTTGTTCGTTCTAAGGGGATTATGATTTAACTGAGTTCTGAAAAGCTATAATTGACAATACTAAATGTCGTTGTCTTCGTTCACACGAACAACGAAATCAACATCAAACCCCCTGGTTAATTAATTGTTCAATGCATAGCTTGCTGTGACGTCATTCTGACAAATCCACTATTCCCGAGTATATTGCCATTTGCGCCACACTTGTAGGTCGTATGATCATAACCAGAGCTTCACAACTGTCATATCTTGTGACTTATGTGTGTCACAAGTGACTTGTCACCTGTCATTCTCTTGTCTAAACAGGGTATCACTCTTTACCCTTAAAAGTTGTTCTTCAAACTTAACCCACTTTTTGTTGCTCGTATTTTAACACAAGAATAATTACAAGTTCAAGCTCATAATAAACAATATATTACAAATTGTATTACTTATTAAAAATCCTAATTTCTTGGTTTAATGTGTTTTCTTAACCAAATTCATTAGATATATTTGAATGACAATCACAAAACCCACAAAAAAAAATTACAAAAACAAAATCAGGTCACATACTACACAGGTAGGCATACTACAGTACTAATCAAATACAAACACACAGGTAACAAGAGAGAAAAAAACTACTAAACAACTTTAAAGATACATCATCAATAATATACATGATGATTTAGGCCTATTAATATTATTATTATTATTATTATGGTACCTTATTGCTTGTATTTAATAAATTCTTTTCTTTGTGTTCAATATGTGTGTGTGTGCATGGCCTAAATTCACACCACTTTTTACTAGTTTTCTTAACCTAAATTAAGATAAAGGGGGGGGGGATGTGGGGGGGGGGATGTGGGTGGGATGGATAGATAGATAGATAGATAGACTATACACAATAAGATTCAATGTTGAAATCTTGTTTTGAGAACCTTGAAATGAATTCAGAACTAACTTTTTTCAAAAAAACGTTTTCTGTCTTATTATACACTGTAGGCCTTATACAGTGCTGTATATATATAAAAAAGCCTTGTTCACACATTGCGTAGGATCTTTTTTATCTTCTTTCTTATTGTTGTTGTTGTTTCATGAATTTTTCTATCTATCTTATTCTGTATCTTAAATAACATTAATTTTCAAACACCTTTTTTTTTTTCATGTATCTTATGTGTCAGGGTTATTTATATTCATTTAAGATGGGTTTTTATATGAACAGCTGATTCTCAAACTCATCATGATCATTGAATATTCTAGTCTTTCAGAAGAATAAAAGCAAAGAGAAACTTCAAAGTGTGTTTAAAAACTTGATGGGATCACTTAACAGTATATTAAAATGTTTAATATATTTTAAAGTAAACTTTTTTAAAATCATTTTGAAAATGATCCAACTTTTAAAAATGTTTGTATTTAAAAAGTTTATTTTGCAAGATATCAACACGAAAATATTAAGTGTTCCAGTTACCTGTTCTAGTTTCTAACACACTTTTTAATTTCTCCTTGATGTTTCTCTTCTGAAATAAAAATAAATTCTTTTATGGTAGGTTGAAATGATTGAGCTACCTAACCCTTCTAGTTTTTTAAACTCTTTCTAGTATAATTTTGCTCTACTTCTGAAAAAAACCAACGGAATTTAATCAAAACGCAGCTAGCTGTTCATATAACATGAATAATTTCCATGTCGTTATCTTTCAAAATAAACGTTTATAGACAAAAAATAAATATCTATTTAGCATAAAAAGTTTATTTTAAAAGATATCCACAACATGAAAAAAATTGATCTACCCTTCTAGTTTCTAAACCACCTTTCAGTTTCTTTTTATTTTTCTCATGAAAACCACATTGTAAGTGATTTATTGACTTTTTTTTTGAGTTTGCAAAAAAAAAAACCCCCTTTTCAGTTTCAATCAAGAGAAGTTTTATTTTTCATTGTTCTCTTTCATTTGCATATTTTGTAAATTATAAAATTAATAATAATTCAAAAGAAATTCCTATCCTTGTATTTTTTTTTTTGAAATATTATACAGTTAATTAGTTTACTAGTCACTTGGATGATTGTATCTTAAAATTTAACAGAGAAATAAACCAACCAACCAACTGGGCGTTTTTTATTTTTTTAATAAAAAATTAGATTTCAAGTTCTTTTGCAAAAAATGACCTCATTTTTATACGGCGTTCAACTAACTCAATTTGTGGTCTATGGCCTCCCATTCCCCCCCCCCTCTTAATTGGGTGGTTTTCATTAATTTCAATGTACACAACTCACAAGTTATGAACCTGTCATCCCCCCTCCATTAAGAAATGCTGTTAATTGCTTATCAATTGTGGCTCGCGGGCTCGCAATAATTGGTAAACGATTTTCCCATTAATGTAGGCCTACACCAAAAACCGTTTAACATGTAATAAAAAGGATCAGAATATTATTTTTTCGTGTTAAAAGATGGAGTTTTTAAGCTTATTCTAATACCTAGTACACACACCTGATAATTTAAACGCATTTAAATAATAAATGTGTTCTACAGAGCCCCGTGAAGGACAAACAAACTATGTCGAATTCAAATTATTCAGTTAATAATCTGAAAATATTGAGTTAATACTTAAATCTAATAAACTATTGACATTAAAATAATGATTTAGTATTTTAATCTTAAAATATTAATAATAAAGTCAATTTTTATTTGGTGTTCATGTCCTTAACTGGATTCCGTATAATTCACCTAAAACACATTTAATTTGAATTCATTTAACTCATGTGTGAGTACAAGGTATAATAATAATGCATTCAAGTTAAATGTGTTTATAGTTAAATTATATGGAATCCTCTTAAGGACAACAACCAAATAAAATTGACTAATTACTTTATTATCTAAATTTGAAATAATAAATCGAATATTTTGAAATATAACTTGAATATATTTAAATATAAAGCCATATTAACTGAATAAATCGAATTAATTAATTTGTCCTTAACAGGACTCCGTAAAATGTTCAATATTGAAATGCATTTAACTTTTTAGGTGTAAATAAGGTATTAAGTAATAGATCTACCCTTCTAGTTTTTTTTTTTCATACTTAAATCAGAATTCAGTAGGCGTTTACACTTTAAAACCAACTTTTAGTACATTTTGCAAAATCGCTGATTTTACAAATTATCATGAATAAATTGAATTCCATGTTATCGTTTGGTTTGTCCTTAACAGAGCTCTGTATAAACACGTTTAATATTTAAATGCATTTAAAAAAATTTAGGTGTACTTTATGATATATTCGAGAGACTGGATCGAAAATATATTTCGTGTTAACCGATTTTTTCATGTTAAATGTTTTTTTCTCTCTGTATATGAGTCATTTTCTAGTTTAGAAACCCTCACCCCCATCATAACCTCTCATATTCCTTTACCCCTCCCCTCATCTTTACCCTCACTTTTAGAGGAACTATTTATATGTTACATAGATTTTTGCCTGTTATTGAGGCTATTGCTCCCACGCTCTCTCTCTCTCTCTCTCTCTCTCTCTCTCTCTCTCTCTCTCTAACTGAACTGGCGCTCACACTCATGAGTGTCTCACTTCAGTTAACCTTTCACCTTTGACTCGCTCCTGTATCTCTCCCTATATATTTGAAACCTTAGCTCATGCCCCTATAAAATACTAACTATAAACGTAGCCTTACAATCTCCAAAAATAAATTAAAGTCAAAAGAAACTTGTTAGAGGCTATAAATTTTTAGGCTAGACGCCCGTTTCACCTATATAGTACTTTAAGAGGGGGGGGAGTAATAAAATTGTATTATAACAGTAAATTGACATATCACAACCTTGTTATAATCACAAAGTAAATGAAGCTCATCAATTCTAGCCTCCAGTCAGGTTCTTTTGACTGAAAATGCAAGTTTTTGGTTGTCTTTTGGATGTTTCATGTAAAAAGTTTATTTTAAAAGATATCAAACATTAAAATATCTTGTAAGTGGTTGCTTTATCCTTCTAGTTTCTAAGAACATTTTCAAGATTCTCTTTATTTCTCTCCTGAAAGACCAAAATAACCAGAATTCAAGGGAAGTTTATACAATTTTTTGTTTAAAAACCCACCTTTAAAATCTGTTGAATTATATTACAAATTCTAGTTTATCTTTTAAAATATATAATAAAGGTAGAAAAAAGGAAGGACACCCAATAGCTAAATATCCCGTTAAAGAAAATGGCATAAAAAGTTGCCTAGACATTTTTTCAGAAGAAAAAAAAAGCCAAAAAAAAAAAAAAAATTGGGGTTTAGAGGTCTTTAACCACCTTTTTTTTTCTAATATAATTCATTTTATATGATAAAATGCCATCCACCTCCCCTTTGGCCCCTCCCCCTCACCATGATCCCTCTTTCTATCTTATAATATGAGCAATTTTTTTTTGTTATATATATATTCCCGGACAGTAACCAAGAAGATACACACATCCTTAAGAAATGATCCTGATCTTTTGTTCTTTATTTTCATCCATAAGTGGATCTCAAAAATCCTGTCTTAAAATACAGGACACCCCACCTCCCCTTTATCCTTACCCTAACCCCCCTTTAACTTAAAGACACTTTTGATATATATTTATTTATTTATTTATTTATAAAAAAAAAGGTGCTGGAAATTATCCAGTGTTACCAGATTAAAATTCCATTGGCACCAAACTATAATAATATATTTATTCTAATCGAAACAGCTGTTGTTTTAGAAAGGAGGAGGGAATTGTGGGATGTGTGGGGAGGAGGAGGGAGAAAAAAGAGGGTTTCAGTCTGGATAAAAAAAGGGGAAGAAAGGGGAGTGAGTTAGGTGGTGGGGGGTCACGTATCCTGAAGGTTAATGCCCCAAAACTATAAGGCATTGATATATAGGCCTACTTCATACTGTTTGAAGCATTAATCTCCTTTATTTTTTTCTCTTTCTCTCTTTAGTAAAGAAGAACACACTATAAAACAAACAAGACGATTGGTTAATCTTAAATAAGGCGACAACATGTATTTGTCCCCACCCCCACCTCTTCCTTACTTCCCTTATAGTCTAGAGGGGCCACGACTAAAAGTTGAAGTTCATGGCCCTTTTTTTTACAACAAGAGTGTTTCATTTAGGCTTAACTGAAATGATTTTTTAAAGGACATTTAAGGTGGTTTTAAAAGTTTAAAATGCTTTTCAGGAGTTTTAGAAACTAGAAGGGTAGCTCAATCACTTAATTCGAAATCTTTCAAAAAAAACTTTTTATTAAAGTTTTAAAATGATTTTTTTTAACTTCACCATTTTCACTATTCTAGTTTTCTAATAAACATATTTAATTTTTTCTTGAAAAAAAGTTTAATAAAATTCGAAGTTTATTAAAAAGTATAAGACTAGAAGAGTAAATAAATCACTTAATGTCGTTTAAAATAAATGCTTCTGGAACTTTGATTATTCTATCTTTCAAGGTGAAAAATAAAGAAAAAATTTGAATGGATTTTAAAAACTAGAAGGGTAGCTTAATCACTTAAAATGATAATTTCATCTTGATTATCTTTCAAAATAAACTTTTAATATTAATTTTCAAATTTTCCATTTTTCATTTTTTCACCTCAAGTTGGACAAATAAAATCTTCAATTCTGACCAATAATTTCATAATTTGCTTCTCTTTTTTTTTCAAACTACCATAAGAAGTTTATTTTGAAAGATAATGCCCATAAGACATGTGTGTTGAAGAATTCATTTACTCTTCTAGTTTCTAAAACACTTTCAAATCTCTGTGTACTTCTAAATCTCAGATTAAGCTTAGAATTCAAACTTGATGTTATAAATTGAGGTTTAATAACCCCACCCCCTCACATTTGTTGTTTATTTTGGACTTTCAAGAACCATGAACTTCAATTTTTATCATAATATATACAATAATAATAAACCAACAAAAAAAATTGCTCATTCTAGTTTCTTTCCGTCTTGTATTTTTCACATTTAAAAAAAATGCACAAAACTGAAATGAAATTGCACCGTCCATTTCCCGTGGTTCTCAGCTATGATGATGATGATGATCATGACCGTGATCAACCTTCTCTCTTCCCTTCTCTTCCCCTAAATCCTTCTTCATTTTGAATAATAACCAAACATTAAAAAAACCTTTACAAAATGGACGATGATATCCCCCCCACCCCCACCTTTAATTTCTCTATTGTTATTTATTTTCATTTAATTTTTAACATGGGCAGTTGCAAAAATACAAAACAAAAATCATCAATGATCTAAACGGGAAATGTCGAAATTTCATGAGAAACACTTTTTTCCCCTCAAAAAAAGAGAACAAAACTAAATACAAAATGCTCACAAATTGACCCTCCTCCTTCTCTCTTGAGCCCCCCCCCCCCCCCCGCCACAATTCAATCCCATTCTAGCAACCTTCCTTTTATATAGAAAAAGGGTTAGGTGATTTTCAACATTAAATTTAGAAACACGGGAGGAAACCGTTTAACACGAAAAAACACGACTAGAACACATCAGAATATTTTTTTTTTCGTGTTACAACAAATTTTGTATTAAAAGAAGGAATTTTTAATGTTATTATTCTAAGGGGCCAAAAAATAATTTATATTTCGTGTTATCCGGTTTTCACACTGTACATACTAGTACACTGTATACAGTGGAAACCGTTTAATACGAAATGGAATTTGAAAGTTTCGTAATTTTTTTTTTCAAATTGCCATAAAAAGTTTATTTTAAAATATGTCGCGCGTTGTGAAAATACATTACTTTTTAAGTTTTTAGCAATTTGTGACAAGTTTTAGTTTTCTTTCTAAAATTGCTTTCTGTTCTTTTTTTTTAAAAAAACAGCTGATTTTCTAACAATTTCAGAACAACAATAAGGAGAAATTGACAAGTGTTAGAAACTAGAACGGCTAGCTGAATGAATCACTGCAATAAATATTTTCATGTTTTTGATATCTTTCAAAATAAACCTTTTGTAAAACTAAAATTAAAAAAATAGTTGGATCATTTTTTAAACTCCCATATAAAGCTTATTTTGAAAGATAATATACCATTAAGTGATTGAGCTACCCTTCTAGTTTCTAAAACACTTTCAAGTTTCTCTTTATCAAGACTAATGAGGAGTTTTGAGAGGCCTCGTTTACACCTTTAAATCCCACCTTTAAGGCATAAAGTAACTGTATTTTTGATGAATATTTTTCATGAGTTTGACTTTAATCTCTTGAGACTCTCAAGAGGAATTTCTGTTTTATTGAGAGTTACTACTAAGCCCCCTTCTCCCCCTCCCCTTTTATGGAAACTTTCCTTCCCAAAAGGAGCCTCTTTTGGGGTTGTGAACCCCTTTTTCTATTCTTCTTTTCTTGGCAAACTAAAAACTAGAACACTTTTTTCTAGAGAAAAGAAAGAAAACCCTCAAGAAACAAAAAAAAAAAAAAATGGTATAAATTCTTTGCATCAATGTTGTGCCACGTTTATAGTCATGTTTTTTTTTCTCACGAATGACGTCATTCTGAATTTTTAAGACAGATCAGTGATGGTTAAAATATGGCCCTATAACTAAAGTATTTACCATCAAAAGTGATTACAAAATTACTATACATTAATTAGTTAATTATTAATTATGTAGAATTGAAAAGAGAATTATTTTTGTAAATTGCCTAGATATTTTACAGAATAACTGAATGAACCGTAGCTTCTCACACACTTATTTTCCATTTAAGCGTGTTGGTTGTTTCTGAAATCAGAATTCTAAAATGAGCTCTTCGTAAAATATCTTTCAAAATAAACTTTCTTCTTCCACAGTTTAAAATATACTTTTTTTTACAAGAAATTTGACATATTTTAAAATTGAATGAAAAATGATTATTTTCAAACATAAGAAAATATGAAAAAAAAATAATTCTCGAATTTTCCAAGTTGCCTCTTCTAGTTTCTAACAACACTTTCAATTTCTTCTTAATATTTTGTTATTTTGCTTATGTAAAAGCAAAAACTATAAAAAAATGAAATCTGAGACAAGGAAGTTGTTTTCACCGTTTCCGCTATATCGATATGGTGATATACATTACTAGTGACGTCATTACCAAACCAGAGATAGATAGATAGAGAGTGCATCGTTCTCAAATGAGAGAAAGAGAGTCTGAGCTCTGGGTTCATTGACTCCAAAGATATTGGATGGAGAGAACGAGAGAGACCTTGACAGTCACCAACAGAAGTGAATGAGAGAAATACTAAAGGGAACACACAAAGTAGATAGATTGATAGTGGGAAGGTTAAAAGGGAAAGGGTAGGATTAATAGGAGTGGTATAGGAGAAAATGAACACACTTTTTTTTAACTTCCTTCCTTCAGAAGAAGAACCGTTCTAAAAGTCAATGCCATTAGGAAGTTTTCAAATGTGTTTTAGAATGTACCTTACCTTGGACGTTGGTCCTCAAGTTAATTGAGAATTAATTAATAATTAATGAATAAAATACTCAAGAGAAAAACTAGAATAAAAAAATGTCTCCATTTGATAATTAATTTACACTTACACAAAAAGAAAAACGCCCTCTAGTGACAGGCAATTAAAAATCGGGACAAACAGAAGTTGGCTCCGGCCTTTTTATGACGAACGGCAACTTCTAATTGGTTTGTTGTGTGGTTCGACGTTGAAAAGGGCGGAGCATGTGACGTCAGATTACATAACTAACCAATTAGAAGTTGTGTTCGTCATAAAAAGGGCGGAGCCAACTTCTGTTTGTCCCGATTTCTAATTGCCTGTCCTCTAGTGGTGGCAATCACAACTTGGATTAAAAAGTTCAAAATGGCCATTTGCCACAGTATCCTTTTACACCTAACTAAAGGTGCATTTGAAAACACACTAGAGTGTACTAACTACTTTAATACCTCATTTCCACTACAAAAATTAATTGCACTTATATTACCAAAGATATAGTTAACTGCAGACAAGCAAGAAATGGTACAGTTGTGTGTGTTAAGACACTTTAACTGTGGTTAAATGATTTTATGTCACTTCCTCTTAAACAGTTGTAAATTGTGTGAAATTTTCATCATTATTCCTCATTCAATCAAAAACTGAGAGGATCTCACTTATCCACCATGTTGTTTGTAGGCTAAATATGTTTGAAAACACAAGAAGTGACGTATTTAATCATTCAATAATGTGGTTAACCACTTTGTGTCAATGCAGTTGAGTTAACTCCATTGTTCAGAAATTTAACCATGGTTAATATAACCATATTCATTTCCACTTGAACATTAACTGTGGTTAACTTTAACCACAGTTAATTTTTTGTATAAGTAAGTGTCTTGAAACACAAACCACTTTTCAGTGGTCGAGTTCCACTGCAAAATGTTGTCCTTAGGTGGCTGGGCAGTAGTGGTTGCCACTGCATTGCTATTGAAATACACCAGAGCTTTGCACACGAACCGTACACCAACTTCATTTTGCAGTCGAAGTCGACCACTAAAAAGGTGGTTTGTATATGCCAAAACACGGACCACTTGATCCGTTTTAGACTCGTTTAACAACTATTTTCGCCTATTTTTCAAACTCATAAAAAGTTTATTTTGAAAGATATCGTCATGAACAAAAAACTTAGCATTATTTTCACCAACTATTCTAGTTTTTAAAACATTTTGAATTTCTTTTTTCGTAATGTTTCTATTGAAAAACGTTCACTTGAAAAGTATAAACTTTTTCAAAACTGCAAGGTGGGGGGGAGAAGAGACCTCCTATAGAACATAATAGCCACACAGGCGCGCCATCTGGCGGGACAAAAAAAATAAATCTGTATAAAGTGACCTTAGAGAGCGTATTTTTTTTTAATACTCGAATAGGGCCATTTTTTTTTCTTAATTTAAGAATCTCAATTAAGATTTATTACCAATTTCCCTTTTAACCATACAAAAGAAACAAAATGGCTGCCGTTTTGTTGATTTGAAATGAAAACAAGTGAAAGAGAGTTGAATAAACGCTTGGCAATGACCGGACTAAGGCCTAATCTCATATTTAGGGGTCATATAATTATAATCTAAAATAAATCAGACTCAACCAAAATTTAACAACAAAAAAACATCCTTTTATAACTGTTTTTTTCTTTCTAAACTAGAAAGTGTAAATAAATATATAAACGGAAGTTAAACATTTCTTTGTAATTCAATGCCAATTTCTTTTTAAAAACGCTTTTGTTTTAATAAGTTCCGGGATTCATAAAAATAAATACATTATTATTGTTGTTGTTGTATTTTAAGTCACTAGACTAAACAACAATGAATTTTAAAAAAGCTAATTGTAATATGTTTTAATTAGTCATTTCCTAAATAGAAATTCTGCGTATTTTAAGAAACACAACATTAAAAAATAAAAACTGAAAAGTGTTTTTAGAAACTAGAAGAGTAATATGAATCAATTAACAGTATTTTCATAGTTGATGTTTCAAAATAAACTTTTTAAAAAGCTTATTTTAAAAGATATCTACTTGAAAATATCCTTATGTTGTGATTCAGAGCTACCGTTCTAGTTTCCAAAACACTTTTTTCAAGTTTCTCTCCATTTTATTCCTGAAAGAGTTAAGGTGGGTTTTAAATTTAAAGTGTTTTAGAAACTAGCCGAGTTAACTTAATTACATAAGGGGTAATTGTTCATGCTGATATCTTTAAAAAATAAACTTGTAAACGTTATTTTTCAATTTCGTTCAACAAGTTTGTTGTTTGAAGAAATCAACATAAAAATCCCAGTTAAAATTAGTTAGTTTTGCTCTTCTAGTTTTTAAAACAATTATTTTAAGCTGGTTTGCAAAGTGTAAATGTTACTCTAACTCTGGTTCTGTATATAAAACATTTATTTTGAAAGATATCAACATGAAAAGAGTGTTAAGCGATTCAACTACCTTTCTAGTCTCTTAAAACACTTTCAATTTTACCTTATATTGTTGTCTTGCTCTTATGAAACTGCAGAATTAACTTGCGACCCTCAATTGATATTAATTAAATTATCATATCTATCTCATAACCTTCTACCAGTCACACACAAAAGCAACTTACAAAATATTATTATGACAAATATTGTCATTGGCAAGTGTACATAATAATATGACAATCATGAAATAATAGGATACAAGCAATGAGATATGACTGTCACAATTTTATGACTTTTTTTTCTTCTGTAATTTTGAGGCCTCAGAATTCGAAAATCAGTTGATTTCAGAATTACAAATGACGTTTTTAAACGTGAAAGTGGATTTTAATATTTGTAATTTAATAAATATGAAAGTTGTAAAACTAGTTTAGAAATTAAATGTCAAGTTTAACTAGTGGTCATATCTGGTCATCATATTAAACAGAATTATTCTCAATTTTAAAATGTGAGACACACACTTGAATTAGAGAAACCGAGTAAAATTAGAAATCGAGGTTAAAATTAAAAATCATAAAAAACAATCACGTTTTCCTTTTTTTGAAAAAAATGTGACATTCCTATAAATAGAGACTAGAACAAACCATAATTACGAATGGCAATGATGACAAATTTGGAAATAATCTTAATTGAGGTCACATATTTCGATGTCTAAATACCTGCAATAAGAGAAAACTTTCATTTTGAGTTAACTTTTCTTGTCATTTTTGTCACCTTTTCAAACTTGTTCTTAACAAAAACATAACTAGTTAACTATACTGATTATAATCTGTTTAAATTTAACTTTGACGCAAGTGGAACTTTTTTCTAACTCTGAATAACTTTATTTTTGTCACGTTTTTAAATGACTCTCAGACGAACTATTCTTTTCTCTAAAAAGTTTATTTTGAAAGATTTACATGAAAAGATGATTCAGTTACCAATTCTAGTTTCTAACACATTTTAGTTGCACCTTAACTGTTGCTTCTGAATAGCAATTAACCAGAGTTTAAAATATCTTAAGTGGTTTAGAAACTAGAAAGGTAACTCAATCAGTTAAAGGGTACATTTTTTCATATTTGATATCTTTCAAAATAAGCTTTTTATTTGAGTTCAAAAATTAACCAATTTTAAGCAGTTTTTTTTAAATTTTTATCTGTAGGAAGTTTATTTTAGAAGATATTAAAAACATGAAAATACTGTAGGCCTACCTTTAAGTGATTGAGTTAACCTTCTAGTTTCTAAAACACTATCTAGTTTTTTTCTTCTTCTTAATTTTGTTGATTAGTTTAATTTAAATTCTCAATAGAAACCAGTGACATCTGGTTTACATTGATGATCATCTTGATGGAATTCGACGACAGGTTCTTTGAGTAACTGTAACTGAGGTCTTGAGTAGGAGTAAAAAATGGGAGAGGCTAGATAGAGGCTATATAGATAATTGAGTTTTTTCTTTCTCCATTCAAACTTTAAAAGGCCATTACTCTTTCTGCTCTAATTCGCCATAAAGGAAGAAGGTTTTGGTTCTTTACCGACAATTTCAAAAGTAACTTCAGGAAAAAAAGAAATAATACTCAGATAAAAGTTACTTTTAGCGCGCACATCTTTCTGAAGCATTATTTCACGTCATTTTAGCTTGTTTAATTTAAAAAAAAAACAGCTAAAACAATATCTGCTAACAAGATTTTATTTAATTTTAAGCTTTTTGCATGGAGGTCTTCATTCAGTTTCAGCTTTAGTTCTTGTTCAGTTTCAAACTTTTTAGCTTTAGCTTTTTTATATTTAAGCTTTTTGAATGAAGGTCTTCATTCAGTTTCAGCTTTTGTTCTTGTTCAGTTTCAATTTTTTTTAGCTTTACCAATTTACAATTTTAAGCTTTCCAAATTTAGATCTTGATTCAGTTTTAAGCTTTTAAAGTTTGAGCTTTTTTTTATTTAAAAGCTTTGAGAATATAGCAGCACCTGTTTAGCTTCAGCTTCCTCTTAGTATTTGTATTCAAAGTGTACACATATCAGTGAGAGAACTTTACATAAAAGAAATCCTACTATAAACACAGCATAAAAGCTAAAACTTGTATTACTTAACCCTTTTACTATAACATTATAGGCCATTAGCCCTGACTAAAAATGGCCGCCAACTACAACCAAGTTCAAAATATATAAAAAATATCTATGAGATTATTGTCCCTATAGACATATAGTACAATCTCTTTCTAGTGTGAAGTAAAAACCAGTTTTTTTTGTGATGATGGCACACATTTTAAAGAAGTAGAATTACAGTTACAAAGATGGCCGCCATCTGGTTCTACCTGAGCAATTTTCTTCTCCCTCCTCCTCCTCACTCCGAACAATAGGTTAGAAGGTAGGAGGGGGAGGAGGTAAGTGAAGTGTGTTATACAAAGAATTAGGAAAAAGGAAATTAGAAAAGGTAACAAAAAAGAAGTAAAAAAAGTAACGGTAAAGAACCGGTCACAAAGTTACTAACTTAGTAGTACCAGAAAAACCAGTTTAGATTTACTAGAATAAGTTTTTTTTCTTCTTTCTTTTCAAAGTGGATTAAAAAAAAACATATCTATTACTAATAAATGTCACATTATATAAAGCGCCACCTTGTGATGAATATAAGCATCACTGTTTGATTGAGTGTTTTAGAAAGTAGAAGGGTAGCTCAATCATTTTAAGAGTTAGATATCTTTCAAAATAAACTTTAACTTAGAAAAATAGACAATAACTTAAAATATGTGTCGTCTGCTTAAATTTCAATCATTTTCTTAACTTGAAATAAAAAGCTTATTTTAAAAGATATCAAATATGGAAATACTGTTAAGTGATTCAGTTACCTATTCTAGTTTCTAAAACACTTTCAAATTTCTTCTTAGTGTTTGCTCTACTGAAAAACGCCGAATAACCAAAAGTTCGAAATTCGCCTGTTCATAAAACCTGTTCATTAAAAGTGTTTTAGAAACTAGAAGGGTAGCAGCTCAATCACTTTAAGAGTAATTTACATCTTTTAAAATAAGCTTTTTATTTCAAGCTGAGAAAATGATCAAATTTTAAGCAGACCAATATTTTTGTCTATAAAAGTTTTATTTTGAAAGATTTGTAAATATGGGGGGAAAAAAATAAAAATGTTTACATTTTTCAACACAAAATATAAATTTTTCCATCTTTCTATTTCCTATCTATGAAAACATATGAAATACTTATAGGTTTTATGTGAAGAAGCAAAAAAAACACACACCATTAACGTCATTGCTGACGTCATTTGTGATATATGAAGTCATTAACCTTTACAATTTTTATTTTTGAAGCATTTTGAGTCCAAAAACAATTTGACTCACCCTGTAATTTCACCTGTGTTTTGTCTTAACTTCATTTTAGCAGATTTTCTTTTAAAAAATTTCAATTATTACTAATTATTTTGAAATGAAAATGAAAATATACCAAATTTGAGTGAAATTTATAGATTTTTAATAATGTTTCTAATAATTATATTGAACATTATTATTATTATTATTATTATGTATGGGCAAAGAGAATTAGTTCAACAGCGGTCATTCAACTCGAGAGAGAGAGAGAGAGAGAGAGAGAGAAAAAAACCGCTGCTATTTTTATTGATTATTCCGTTGACTGTGTGTAATTTTGGAAACGGTAACAAACGTTGTTGAGCGGGGGAGTGGAGGAGAGTAGGGTAGGGTACGGTAGGGGGGGGGGAAGTGTATGTCGTAATATGGAGTTTGTAGGAGAGGCACCCTTATCCCTATTTTAGGTAGATGAGGGTGAGCAACGGAAGTTGGGTGGCGACCCGGGTTCCTTCCACCCTCTTACAAATGTTTACTAACAAAAATCCGGCAAATTTCCTATTTACTTTCTTAAGTTCTCCCTTCGCTTATAATAAATTACTGTTTAAGTTTCAAGGTTGTTTATTAATTAAATTCAAATACCACTTGAGTAACAGCTAATGCTTACGAGAAGTCCAACTGGAGTAACACACTTGAAAGACAATTAAAGCTTAAGAGAACCTCAAGTAGCACTTGAGGGAGAGCTAAAGCTTAAGAGAAACTCAAGTAATACTTGAGGGAGAGCTAAAGCTTAACAGAAACTTGAGTAGCACTTGAGAAAAATGAAATAACTAAAAAAAATCTAATTTGAAACTCGAGGAGTTCTTGAAGGGCAACTTCGAGTAAAGCTGAAGTGGTCTAAAGCTTGAGAGCAAAATGTTGTAGAAAACTAGAAGGGTAGCCGCAATCACTTAATTGGTATTTTCATGTTTATATCTTTCAAAATACACTTTTATAGACACGAATTAAAGATGAGTCATAAAAAGCTTATTTTAGAAGATATTAATTTGTATTATTAAATAAGATACTTTTTAAGCAATTGAGCTACCCTTCTAGTTTCTAAAACACATTCAAGTTTCTCTTAATTTTGCACCTTAAAAAAAACATAATAATCGAAACGCCATCTATGAGGCAATTTGTGGTTTTTCTCTCTATGAAACCCAAAAGCACCCCCTTGAGATCCCATTGAACTTCTCTGTATAACACCCCCCTCCATTTTTTTCTCTTCAATACATTGAACCTTTTTTCTTCTTCTATTTTACTGATGAAAAAAAGGACAAAAAAAAATCTGTGAATGACTGAAATGTGAGAGAAGTAGGAAAAAAAAAAGAAACGTTCTCAATGTATCTCTATGAAGTTCGTTGAACTCTAAATGTTAAAAGATGTGTAGACTTGAAGTTTTCAAGTATAAACGATTTTTATTATTATTTTGTCTATTGAGATTGAGGGAAGTTGGTTATAGTTGAAGGGAGAAGGGGGTCGGTTTGAGAGTAGAATGAGGATTACAGTTTCCCCCCCTTTTTTCATCTCCATCCTCTCCCATTAAAACCCCCAATAAGACCGTTCTCCACATTGAAAACTAATCAGAAATCGTTTTACCATTAATTTGTATGAAAAACCCCATAAATGAAATTTCATAATTTGCAATATTATTGTATTTTATAATTTTATAAGAATCATCTTTTATTATTTAAGGGGGAGTTGGGTGGTCTCTCTCTCTTTCTATTTTTATTTACTAGAAGGGTAGCTCTATTAATATTTTCATATTGATATCTTTCAAAATGAACTTTTTATAGACCAACAAAGATTTAAAAAACATTGTCTCATAAAAGTTTATTTTGAAAAATATCAAAAACATGAAAATACGCTCTTTTCAGCTATCTCTCTCTCCCTCTATCTTATTATATTTCTCTCTTATGATAACGTATTCGTCGCCACGTGCCGCAGACGCCCCACAAGCCGTTGAAGGCCGCGCGCATGCGCACTAAAACGAGAACAGGTTATTGACCGTGTAACAAAACGAACTAATAGAAACACCCACTTCACAAGAGAAATTTCATAGCCTCCTCCCTCCTCCCCCCTTTTTTTTACTTCTTTCATACACACGGCAGCCATCTTTGTTTTTTTTTTGCTGCTTTAACCCCATTTCTGAAAACCTCGGTTATTGGCCGTAAAGATGAGGTTATATGTGTTTTGAAAGGAGAGAGAGAGAGAGAGAGAGAGATGGAAAGAGAAGGGGGGGGAAGTTAAAAAAGAGGGTTGTTAAAATGGCAGCCATCTTTATTTTTTTGGTTAATTCTCTTTCTTTACTAGAAGAGCAAACATTAATTCCTTTCTGTTGTTGTCTATTTGGAATGATAGACAACAAGTTCATTGGCTGAACTTGTTTGAAAAGTGGCGCTCATTTTAACATTGATAATGGCGTCTGATGATAATAATAAAATAAATAAGAACACTCCCCCCCCCCCTTTTCTCCCCAATATTAACAGCGCCAAATTGCTGTTTTAAATTTCACAAGTTGTTTTTTCTTGATTTTCTTTGGCAAATGACCAACACAATTTTGTATCTACTGTAACTAAATCTATTGTATACGCGTGTGTTTTTACAAACTAGAAGAGTAGCTCAATCACTATTAAGCCGCCTATTTTCATATCGATATCTTTTAAAATAAACTTTTTATAGATAAAAATATTGTCTCTTGCTTAAAGTTTGATGATTTTCAAACTGATGTACATAAAAAGCTTATTTTAAAAACAATATCAACATGAAAATAACCCCCCCCCCCCCTTTACCCCTAAGGCATTGAGTTACCCTTCTAGTTTCTATAATTCAAGTTTCTCTTCATTTGGCGCCTAAAAGATCGAATACGCTCGCAATTAGTTTTGAAAGGCATTTACACTAGTTATGCTCCTTATTCAAGTATTTTTCTAATAAAAAAGACTGGTTAGAGGCTAGAATTCTCTAGTTTACTGATGGCCAATGACTCTAAAAATCTAGCCTCCTCCTTATTTTATGTTTCCTCATAGTGATACAGAAAAGCATCAACAGTAAAGCAACCCACAAGGATTCTTTCTCCATCCCAATCAAAGGCTGGTTAGAGGTTAAAGTTTTCTTAATCAAACAATTGCTAGTCTAGAAAACTCTAGCCTCTAACAAGGCTCTGCTCAAAAGTGATACCCTGAAACATTAACAGTAAACCATCCACAGGGATGCTTTTCTCTCAAATCAAAGACTCATTCAATTGGCGTCCCGAATCTAAAAAAAAACTAGCCTCTAACCAGTCTATGGTATGATTTAAACCTTGTAATTGATAGTTGAAACCATAAGATAAGAAGGAGGTGATTTGTCTATTAGTATGAATAAAGAGGTCTATGTTGTGAACTCCAAAACATGGTTAAGTTTACAAACTGACTCATTAAAGAAAACAAAAGAGGTGGTTATTATTATTGTATATAGATATTAGGGGGTGGGTTCAAAAGAGTGGGTTCAGAGAGAGAGAGAGAGAGAGAGATTAAATAAAGTAAACCATAACCACCGCCCAACCCCCACCCCATCCAATAGTAGACCTTATAACTGTAAATATAGTCAAAGAGAATGAAAGGAGAGTTTTTATTGGCTCTCAACTCGAGTCACTGATCCCGGAAGGGAAAGTCTTAATGATTAACCTAGATATTGAATTTTTTAAAACATGAGAGATAGAATGAGAGAGAAAATATAAATATAATATTTTTATTATAATAACAAATTATGTTTCCAAGATCGTAGCGCATGCGCAGTTGTAATTTACTTGTATATTTTTGGGATTAAATTTCGATCTAAATAATTGAAAAAGCCAAAAAAAAATTATAATGGGAGAAATATGTTCTATTTTTTTCACTATCTTGTCTGTTTGTTTTGTATTTTTGATCAAAAGATCACGAAAATAACCCACCCTTTATTATTTATTTGAAATGCAAATTATTATTGAAAAACAACAACAACGCCGCCTACAATCATTTTTATTCAATTGTCACCTACTTCACTCTTGAAATATGTTTCGTGTCTATTCTAGTATGCAAAACACAAACTCAGAAAACAATTTTTTAAATTTCTAAAATAGAAAATGTTTTAGAGAAACTTGAAAGTGTTTTTTTTTTAGAAACTAGAAGGGTAGCTCAATCACTTAATTCATCATCTTTGAAAAATAACTTTTTAGAAGAAAATAATATATTTTTTTTTTATTTTTACTTATAAAAAGTTTATTTTGAAAGATATAAAAATGAAAAATACTATTCAGTTATTTGACTACTTTTCTAGTTTCTAACACTAGTTTCTTTCACTCGATTTTCAAAAAAGAGTTTTAAATAAAAAAAAACCTAAACTGCAATTTTGAGCTGAAATTCTTGAAATTTGCATGCCTCGTTTATAGTCGACATTTCTCTATAATACAGTTTTCTTAGACTGTATACAGTTCAAGAGAGATGACGTTATAGAGATAAATGTCAGCTATAAACGCAGCACTATAGTAAGAACCCAATTGGTGTGTTTTAAAAATGACGTCACTAGAAGACATTGTGCTCATAAAAAGTATACAACTCAAGACAATGTTTTCAGAGATATAAATAAAAGGATACGTGTGTGGTCTCCTCCTCCGCCTCCCCTTATGTACCCGTCTCAAAACTACAAGGAGGGTTGGAGGTGGAGGCTAGCTTTAAAAAAAATTACATTAGAATATCAATGTGGAGACCAAATTAACATCTTACAACCTGAAATTAACTAACACAAATGGTTACCTGTGGGGAAAAAGTGTCCTTTTCCCTAATAGACTAGAAGGATCATCGAATACTCCCAACTCTTATAAACTAGAATCATTGCTAGCCTCCACCGCCAAACCCGAAATTATCTACACAAATGGTTACTAGTGGGAAGGAAATGTCCTTTTCCTTTCTACAATGGAAAGATTTGTTTTATAAAATCTAGAATCATTGCTAGCCTCTACCTCCAACCCTCGTTTTCGTTTGAGATGAAACACGCCCGTCCTCCCCTCTCCTTTGTCACCCCATAAAATCATATTTCAGAATGAAAAATGCAATGAAATGACTCGTTTTTTACCCCTTTTTTATATACTTATTCATTCTCAATGTATTTATATACTTTATGTATTGAGAGATAAAAGAAGACAAATCGTTTTGTGTTTATATGAGAGAAAGAAAGAGGTTAACGAACTTAAAAGACTAGAAAAGATAGATCATTTGATGGAAAGAGAGAGAGAGAGAGATGATTATGGAAGTTTTTTCCTTTTTTTTCAATTCCCTTCTTGTTGTTTCCATCATAATATGAAAATACACACAAATAATACTTGTTTCATATCTGTTTATTAATAATGGTGATATAAATAAAGAGAAAAGAGGGGAGGGGTTGAGGGCATAAAGACTAGAATGAGCCCCCCCCCCCTTTATCATCAATATCATTTTCATGTATGTAGATAGAAAGAGAGAGAGAGAGAAAGAACACAAGAAAAACAAACTCATAAAGGTCAAAATTATATAAATATGACCCTCATATAATCACAATTCATTTTGGAAATTCTACTCTCTAAATCAACCCACCTCCCTCCCTCCCTCCCTCCTCTCAATGCATGCACTTTGCTCTCAAAATAATCGTCAAAATTAATTGTGTTTAAGTATTTCATCAGTTTAGCTTTTGTTTCATTTAGCAGCAATTTAGTTTAGCTTTTATTTCATTTAGCAGCAATTTAGTTTAGCTTTTGTTTCATTTAGCAGCAATTTAGTTTAGCTTTTATTTCATTTAGCAGCAATTTAGTTTAGCTTTTATTTCATTTAGCAGCAATTTAGTTTAGCTTTTGTTTCATTTAGCAGCAATTTAGTTTAGCTTTTGTTTCAACATCTGTTTTAATCAACTTGTCTGGTTTAGCTCTCGTTCAACTTCAACACTTGTCTAGTTTAGCTATTATTCAGTCTCGTTCTACATTTTATTAGCAACACTAAGGATAAATTGAAAGTGTTATAAACTAGAATGGGGTATGAATCATTTAATATTACAGTATTTTCACGTTTACATTTTTACCTCAAAATTATACAGTCTCTCTTATTAAATGTGAATCATTTTTCAAATTTGTCACATAAAATGTATTTTAAAAGATATTAAAAAATATAAATTAATCTATAAATTCTCTTTTAATTTTTTGCTTCTGAAGTTTAAATTGACATTTAAAACCATCTTAATTTAAATTAATGATTTAAATCATTCCAGCGATAGACTGAGAGAGCTAGTCAAACATTGGTTAAATAATGTTTATTTTAAATTATTTGTTAAAAATAAATGTTCTTCCGGGGTAAAAATAAGTGACTTCAAAAATAGTAATCATAATAATAGGATGATCGCTATGTTTGTTTTTCTCTTTCCCGAAAAAAAGCTCATTTTTTGTGTTTGTAAAATGTGAACAAACACAATATTAAAAATATGTAACAAGAGAGAAAAAGAAAGGTTGTTCATCGCTCGATGTGGTGGGTGGTTAGTCGACGTCATGTGTCGATCTCTCCGCCTTCCCTCCCTCCCTCCCTCGCCCACCCGTAAGTAGGCCAAGTCAAGAGCCGCCGCCGCCGTCGACGCCATCGATGTCTTTCTTTCTCTTGCTGTTAGTTTGTTGTTGATGATCGAGACCGTTGCCTCCTCCTCCACTCGGTCGATCGTGTGCTCTTTACAGGGAGAGAGACTCCATTCAATCGCGGTCGGTCATTGACCTCGGAATCTCTCTCTCTCATTCTATTATTATACAAATGTACACATAAAGATGAACAGCTACTACTGCTATGCAGTGGTGCACTCTTTCAAGGCGGTGCTTTTTGCACATCAAACACTCAAATCATTTAACACGAATTAGAAGAGCGACATGAATATTTTTCGTGTTAAAAGAAATGTTTTTAAACTCGTTTTTACTCGTGTTAAGAATGGGTTTATTAACAGATGATTTTAGAACTCTTGATTATTTTCTGTCTTTCAGAAGAGCAAAATGAAAAGAAAGTGTTTTAGAAACTAGAAAGGGTAGTATTTTAATGTTATCTTTCAAAATAAACTTTTTATAGACGAAAATTAAAAAATATCATCTGCCTAAGCGTCTCCTAAACGTTGGATCATTTGTAAACTTATATAATATTTTGAAAGATAATCGAAAACATGAAAATATTCTTAATTGATTGATCTACCCTTCTAGTTTTCTAAAACACTTTCCTGTTTCTTTTCATTTTGCTCTTTTGAAAATACTTATAGAACTTTCATTTACCATTCCAGTTTCTAACAAACTTTGAAATTTTAAAGGGTTTTTTGTTGTTGTTAAAATTTACTATTCCAGTTAGCAAATGTTTTAATCTAAAATAATCTATCCGTTGATAGTTTAAAGTTTACTATACCGATGAGTTTTACCGATGAGTGTGTTGTTTCGTTATTATAATCGGTACTTTTAACACCTGTCGTATTCTCGTCGTCACACGTGACAATTTATTCAGGAATATCAAAAGTCAAATGATTACAAAGGAGGTGTAAAAGGGGTCCTTTTTGTTGTAAGATACTAGAAAGGCACAATTTTCGGCCCAAATTGACATATGGTCGTCACCAGAAGAGTAAAAAAAAAGGTGGTTCAGCTGCTTTTTTCTATTGACTTCAGTTAAACATTTACAAAGGTCCAAATAGAGAGAAAGAGAGATTAGATATGAAATATCATAGTTAGGAGGAAACACCATCACCTTTTTTATTGTTGTTATTGTTCAAAATCAAATATTGATAACTAAAATAAACTTAACTGAAATCATTTGTTTCTTCTGCTTAGAAATAGTTCAAAAAGAAACATCTGTTTTTATTGTGCACAATTTTTTTTCCTATAATAATAGGCCTAATAATAGGGATTTTAAAGTGTAAACGCGTTCCTCAAACTCTGGTTATTCTATCTTTCAGGAACAAAATGAAAAAGAATTTGAAAGTGTTTTAGAAACTAGAAAGGTAGCTTAATCACTTAAAGGTATTTTTTTATACTGATGTCATTTAAAATAAACATTTTATGTAAGAAAATAAAAACATAAAAAGTTTATTTTGAAAGATGATTAAGCTACCCCCGGCGTTCTAGTTTCTAACACACTTTCACAGTGTTGCTCTTCATATTAATAAAATGAATTATTAATTTTTGTTTTATCTGATTTTCCATAATAGGAAGTATGGTTCTGACACTGGAATTGTGCTGTAAAATGAGCTTATTCCAAGATTTGAAACTAAAGCGGCGTAAAGTGGACTCAAGATGCAGCAGCGATGCCGAGAGCCTCATGGAAACGAATACATCATCGCCGGACAGCAGTGCAAGCGTCGAAAGACGATGTGGATCGGACGGATCACCGAAATCGGCAACATCCGAAGCCGCATCATCATCACCTTCTCCTCCACAACCACTAATAACCGCAAGTGTCGGTATCAGTATCGGCACCGGACATCCTATAGTAATCAGAGACCAACCATCACCGGATTCAGCCGAAAAATCTTCATCTCCAACCATTACAACAAACACAGAAAATTCTGCTTTGGAAGACGGAGAAAGAGGAGGAGGTGGCGGTGGTGAAAGACACATTTTTACAACTCCAACTAAATTAACCATCGATGTTAACGAAGGACACCACGAAGCTCTTTTTCATAAAGATGCTGGACGTGGTAGTGTCTTCGACGGTGGTGGACGTGACGGCACCGAAGATAGAAACATCATAAGGGCCACTTCGGAACATAAATCGGAAATTGGCGAGCTCGATCTGAGCCAAAAGAGGCTAAATAATAATCCTAGCAATGGGATAAAAGCAGAAAGTCCCTATAATAGATGGAATCCTGGAACGCCACCTTATAAAACGAACGGTGTACGATCCGATTACACGGAGGCCTTTATAAACGGACACAGAATGGTTCCGAACACGATCCTTCCGGATAACACCAAAACAACAATGGCAACTACGGAAAGAGTCGGAGGAGGAGGAGGAGGAGGAGGAGGAGGAGGTGGCGGCGGCTCGTTCGTAACTCATTACTCATCGTCCGCGTTAAGAATGGGTATTGCCGGTGGTGTCTGTACCATGATATGGTCAAATCAAACTGGTGCACTCGGAAGTCCAGATATTGGTGCAAATAGTGGTGGAAACGGAAGTAGAACAAGAACAGTTTTACAGATGGACAACCAACAACAACAACAACATTCTACTAATTCTCCCACAAATCCTCATCATAATCAAGGATCTCATCAGATTGTAACAATTCAGAGATCTTCGAGAGATCTTTTACGAGAAAACGATAATGCCGTACGAGTTAGTATCGATGGGCTTTTAAGTTTAGGCCAGGAACAACGGTGTTCGAGTCCTGGAAATGGTAACAACATGCCTTCGAACATGTCCAGGTCAAAGTTGTACGCCATTCAATATAACCGTGATAAAGGTACTGATCCTTTAGGAAGTGGTGGTCAAGGAAATGGAACGCAACATTCACCGCCATCTTCGCATTATCCACCGCAACAACCACCGCCGCCGCCGCCGCCAGTGTCCTCTGCAGATTCCAGGCTACATCCCAGTAATCTAACAACGTCTTCATCTGGTAATCAGACCGGACTTGAGATTGCTCTGTATACAAATCCAAACTCTCAACCGCAACCACCACCGCAACAACAGCAGCAACAACAACATTACGGTGGTTCAACGCAAGGATCTCCACCTGGATCGAATCGTTCGAATCCACCACTTAATATGGAAAGGTTATGGGCTACGGATCGAGGAGTTGCAACTCATTTGAGTCCTACGCAACAACAACAGCAGCAACATCTTCACCATCATCCACATCAGCAGCAGCAGCAACATCATCATCATAACCATCATCCGAACTCTCCGCAACAACCACATCATCATCAGCAACAGCAGCATCAACAACAGCAGCAACAACAGCAACAACAGCAACAACAGCAACAACAGCAGCAGCAGCAGAGAACCTCTCCACCACAACCCGATTCACAAGCTCTAAACTTATCCATGCCAAGTTGGGCACGTCAGACTGGAGGAGCTTTGGTGGTTGTTACTACGACACCGTCTTCGTCAACTTTGGCAACAACTTCGTCATCGGCATTGGTTGTTGCCGGTGGAATGACAGTTGCGTCACACGAAGAAGACGAAGAAGAACAACCGATGATATGTATGATATGTGATGATAAAGCAACTGGACTTCACTATGGAATCATCACATGTGAAGGGTCAGTATTTTTAGTTGTAACTTTTAAATATACTGATATACTGAAATTGCATTGCTTTATTTCATTTGTTCCTTTCTTTTGTTGTTTCTTTGTTTATTTTATTCCAAATTGGCTGGAACAAAACATGGATTCTAAAATGAAAATTGTGGATCTGGACTTTGGAAACAGATGCAAAGGATTCTTCAAGAGAACTGTACAGAATAAAAGGGTCTACACTTGTGTTGCAGATGGCAATTGTGAAATCACCAAAGCTCAGAGGAACCGTTGCCAGTATTGTCGGTTTCAGAAGTGCCTAAGGCAAGGCATGGTCCTAGCAGGTAAGGAAAACACGGCGGTTGCTCAGTTTGGCACTTAATCATGCTCATGGCTCAGTCGTGATGTATATTATGTTTGAAAAGGTCTTGTCTTGATTTATATTAGCCTTTATGTACAGCCTTTTGTCTTACTGTGCAAAACATCTGCAATTGGAGGCTAAATGATTAATTTGAAACCTACTATGGGGCGTTTTTTGGCGCTTTTTCAGTTTGGCGCTTGTTCAATTAGACACTTTCATTGAGAAACAGCCGCTGTGAATACTGATGTCTTTCAGAAGCCAAAATTAAGAGAAACTTGAATGTGTTTTAAAAACTAGAAGGGTACTTCAATCACCGAACTTTTAAGGAGACGATTGTTTAATTTAAAATTGTCCAATAAAAAGTTTATTTCGAAAGATAACAAACACGAAAATACTAGTAAGTCATTCTAGTTTCTAACAGACTTTCAATTTCTCCTTCTGAAAAAGGCAGAGCTGTTTAATAAAACATCTTAAGTGATTCGGTTACTCTTCTAGTTTCTAAAACACTTTTTAAGTTTTTATTAAAAGTTGTTTTCAAAGCAGAGAGTATTTCCCAATTCACCGAACCAATTAATCAACAAAAAAGTAACCTAATTTTGCGTTCATTTATTACAGCTGTTCGAGAAGACCGAATGCCGGGAGGCCGTAACTCGGGCGCAGTTTACAACCTCTACAAGGTAAATGTGCGAAAATTATTCAAATTAAACCATTATACGATAAATCAATAATCTGATTAATCAATTATTCCTTTTTTTTGTTGCAGGTAAAGTACAAGAAAAACAAGAAAAGTACAAAAAACGGTCAGACGAAAGCTAATGAAAGGCAAAAAGCCTCTCATCAGCTCCTTTCACATCACCACGTCATCAATTACAGTAACGGCAGTGGTTCCAACAATAACAACAACAACAACAACAATAGCCATCATTTCAGTAACCATCATCAACATAATCCATGCCAGGAATTAGTTCCCGTTGGTAATGGTCAGATATTAAAAACAGCTCTGACCAATCCGAGTGAAGTTTTACATCTGAGGCACAGATTAGAAAACGCGGTAACGAGTTCTCGTGACCGACAGATGACTTTCGAACAATCGAGAGCCATCATCGGTCAACTCATCGAGTGCGACGACTTCGAAGACATCGCAACTCTGAAGAACATCGACGAACTTCTGGACAATAATGCGGATCTGTCGCAGAAACTGTGTCAGATCGGTGACAATATCGTCTATAAACTGGTTCAATGGACCAAACGGCTTCCTTTTTATAACGAATTACCCGTTGCCGTCCATACTCAGTTATTGACTCATAAGTGGCACGAATTGTTGGTTCTTACTACCTCGGCCTATCAGGCCATCAACACATCGACCACTGCGGCAGGAGATGTAGATTTTGCTCAGCAAGTGTCCGGGAATCTTTCGAGACTTCAGTCTTGTCTGACAAGTATGATGGGAAGAGCCATAACCATTGACCAATTACGGCACGAAGTCGGTGTTATGGTCGAGAAAATCACTCACGTCATTGTCATGTTTCGTAGACTTAAGCTTAGTATGGAGGAATACACCTGCCTCAAAGTCATCACCATGTTAAATCAAGGTAATTAGGCCTACTATCACAACAAACCCTTAACCTGAAGGCTGCTTTTTTAATTATGTCAACTATAAACGTTTCCTCCCTTTTCGAACGAACACTCTGGGGGTTGTTTTATCTCTTCTGGAACTTCTCGAAAGCAAAATTAAGAGAAACTTCGAAAATGTGTTAGAAACTAGAAGGGTATAGTTTAAAATAATTCTATTTTCCTGTTGAATATCTTTCAAAATAAACTCATATTCAAACTGAACATAAAAAGCTTATTTTGAAAGATATCAACAACAACAACAACATTGTAACTAAGTCATTGTTGATTTTGCATCACAAAGACAGAAATAATCAAAGAGTTTACGAGGAGCGTTTACATTTTTAAACCAGCTTAAAGTTGTTTATATAAAATACAACATAGTAGTTAGTATCTTATAATAAAGTTAAGGCTTTATGTAAAGTAAACAATTGTATATATTTTATAATATTGTCTTGTTTATCTTTTGTGTATTTTAGAAGACGTTCAACCTCGCAAAGAATTGGAAATGATTCAAGAGCGTTACATCTGCGCACTTAAAACGTATACGGAGAGCTGTTATCCACACGAACCGAGCCGCTTCCGAGAAATCCTAGTCCGCCTGCCAGAAATGCAGTCGGCTGCTGCCTTACTACTGCAGAGCAAAATGTTCTACGTCCCATTCCTTCTCAATTCACCCATTCAAAGATAATAAATCCAGTTTGACTTAACACAGAGGGACAAACAAAAAGACAACAAAATCTCAGAAATGGTTTTTTTCTTTCTTCTTCTTCTTGGACCGCGTGACGTCACAAACACGTGTCTCTGTGTCATTGTGTTTTGTCAGTAATGTGTCGTGCGACACACAGATACACAATGAGTAAGTGTCGTCAGATAACAAACTCTCTTCCTGTTTTTAAAAAAAAAAACAGGCCCACTTTTTACTACACCATTTTTTAGGCGGCCATTTTGTTTTGTTTTTGTTTCTAAAAAAGTATTTTGAAATTTGAAAAACAAAATCTGTTTATTTCTTATGACTTTTATCTCTAATTGTACATTATTCACGAGAGAGAAATAAGTATTTTTCACGTTTCAAATGTGAAGTTTTTCGAAAGAGAAACGCAATTACCCTGCCATTTTGTACGTTTTTAAACTCAACGATCAATCTCAATCGGTTGCATTTGAACTGTGATGTCATGTTTCGTTGATATGCATTGGAGATGTGACGTCATAGCCGTTGAGTTAACCGTTGAGTTTAGAAACGTGCCACGCCGTCACTTAAAGGGAAATCGGAAGGGTTGTTTTTTTTCTGTGAATTTTGATTCCAAGTTAGGTATTTTTATATGAAAGATCGTTTAAAATAAACTACAATAGTAAAAGAATTGAGCAGTTGCATTTTTTTATGACGATATCTTTCAAAATACACTTTTTATGACAAGTTTGAATTGTTTTTCATTTCAAACTGTTTTAAAAAGTTCATTTTGAACGATTTTTGTTCTCTCATTAAAGCGTTATCAATCAATTCTTTTACTCTTGAAAATTTTAAATACAGTCGCCGCACTGTAATTTGGAATCTCTTGTGACGTCAGACGGGTGGTCGCGACCAGAAAGCGTGTCATTTGTGTCTGATAGCAAAATTCACACCAAAAAAAACATAGGCAATTAGAAATCGGGACGAACACGAGTTGGCTCCGCCCTTTTCATGACGACCGGCAACTTCTAATTGGTTTGTTGTGTGGTTCGACGTTGAAAAGGGCCACATTAGGGGCCAATTAGAAGTTGCTTGTCGTCATAAAAAGGAACGGAGCCAAAATGTGTTCGTCCCTATTTCTAAATACCTGTAAAAACCAACTCCATTTTTCTTAGAAGATAAATAAGAATTATAGTAAAATGACAAATTTGAAATAATTAAAAATGAAGTAAAATCAAACCAAAATTCATGATTTCTCCTCTCCCCCCCCCCCCTCAGACCCCCATTGTGTGACCCTCCCCCTCCTCTATTATACATAAATGTATTTTGTCTCCCCACCTCCCCCTCTTATCTTCATAATAATTATTAAGACAAAAAAGAAATATGCTTTTTGTAATCTAAAAAGACTGGATAGAGGCTAGAGTTATACCTCGTTTACACTAAAAAAAATTAACTGCAGTTACAATAACCACGGTTATAGTTAACAGCAGACAAACTAAACTGGCATTGGTGTTGTGTGTTTACATTTAACTGTGTGTCACTTCCTGTTTGGTTTCATTTCCTGTTAAACAGTTGTGTATTTTTGTGAATTTTTCATTCCTCAGTTCTCACTGTCCGCCATGTTGTTTGTAGGCTAGATTTGTTTGAACCACAGGAAGTGACGTATTTAACTATTCAATAATGTGGTTAACCACATTCGGCTTGGTCAAAGCAACTGAGTTAACTACATTTTTTAGAAATGTAACCACATTTGTTTCCACTAGAAAAATAAAACTGTGGTTAACTTTTTAACCGCAGTTAATTTTTGTAGTGAAAACGAGGTAAAACCATGTTTTACAAATGCAGTTGAGTTAACTTCGTTTGCAAAGTTAACTGTGGTTAATTTAACCACTAAAAAATTAACCATGGTTATCATTTTAACTGCGGTTAACTTATTAAAGTACAAAATTGGTATAACTTTCATTTAAGTTATACGGTTAACTCTAACCTCTAACCAGCCTCTTTGATTACAAAAAGGCATAATTCTTTCTATCTTAATAATTATTAATTAAAAATTTATGTTTATATAAATAATTAAAAGAGAAAAGAGAAAAAATTTAAAATAAATATTAAAATTGTACAGATTTTCATTGAACAGGATTTAAAAGAAGAGAAAAATGAAATTTCTCTTTAATAAATGGCTTAATTATAATTATGCATTTTGAAAGATAAAATGGATACGTAAAAAAATATTTAAAAAAAAAATAACTAAAAAAATGGAGAAATTGAGAAAGAATTTTCTTTTGATTTTTTTATGTACAGATATAAAAAAAAAAGACAAAAAAAAAAACGAAAAAAGAATTGAATTTTTGTGAAAAATTTTTTTTGTATAGTTATTATATTATATATTATAAATATTATATATTGAATTGTTTTTTTGTTTTGTTTGAGGTTAAAAATCATCTCTTTATATTTCAAAGTCACCACCCACCAAATTTCAACACCAGTGGCCCCCCACCCTTGACCCCGACCCACCCTCTCCTTTTGTTCGTCCCAATGTTTCATTTTAAAGAATATTGTCACCCATTGTGTTTTCTTTTTGTATTATATATAATTAATAAAGAAAGGGTTAAATTAAAAACTTGAATGCAATCAACACAGTGGAAGAAAAAAAGACATATTGTAATTTTAGCCTCTAAGTAGGCCCCCTTTCCCCTCTCTCTCCTCCTTATTCACACACAACTTTTGATTTCTAAAAAAAAACCCCCCAGAAGGGTCTTCAGGTCGAAACACACCCTGTAGATATTGATTAATTTGTCTTTCAGAGACGTCTCTCTCTCTTTTAGAATATACTTTCTTTTAAAGCGGAAGTAAGACCGGAAATACTAGTATTTTAAAAACCTTGATTCATATTTTATAAAGTATTTAAGTTCAGTATCATCAGTAAGGTAAAAAAAAAAGAATTGTTTTGTAATTAACAGACACTGGTTAGAGGCTAGACTGTGTCTAGAGTTGCAGTAGAACAAACATAATGTTGTAGATCAACACTCTATCCTCTAACCAGTATCTCTTTAATTGCAAAAAAAACAAGCTTTTTTCTTGCAGTTTTTCGGACAAATTACTTTCAAAAAAGTAACTATGACTTTGACTTAGGAAAGTAATTTTTCATCAGTTACTTCCGGTTTTATTTCCGCTAAACAAAATAGTTTAAAAAAGTATGTTGAAAAAAATCGTCAAGTTTTCTAAAACAAAAAAAATATGGAAATTAAAAATTTGAAATATTTTGTGTCATAAAATCCACCACCCACCCACCCACCCCCATTTTCATTCATTTCAATGTAAATGTAGATAATAAAAACACAATTGAAAACAAAACTTATATTTAATAAATTATCATCGTCAAATTTGAAAAATTTAACTATGAAAATCACAAAAAAAAACCCTGTTATATATCAATAATAATTATTGTTATTGTAAAGAAAGAAAGAATGAAAAATTTACTATTTGATCCGGAAATTTCAGTTGATTTTGTATTCGAAAACTAAAGAAGTGTATCCCCCCCCTTTCGAACCCCTTTTCCTCAACCTATTTCCACTTTTGACCCTTCTAGCCTCTTACCCTCCTCCCTCCCTCCCCATTAATCCTAATGTCAACAGTGCTACTTTAAATTGTAAATGTAATAATAAACAATCTGCTTTTCAAGTCTTTTATTTTTGATTCCAATTTGAATTTTCAACGTGTCTTGTGTGATTGCCTCATTATAGAGAGGATTAGAAACTAGAACGGCTAGCTGAATCACATAATTTTCACATTTGATATATTTTTCAAAATAAACTTTTTTTTTTAAAATTGAAAATTTAAAAAAAAAATATCGTCTGCTTATAAAACTGGGTCATTTTCAAACTGACATTAAAAAGTTTATTTTGAAAGATATTTAACATGAAGTGATTGAGCTACCATTCTAGTTTCTAATAAACACTTTCAAGTTTTTAAAGTTGCTCCTGAAGTATATAGAAGGACTTTAAAGACAGGCAAGTTAGAAATCGGGGAGAACTTCAGTTGGCTCCACCCTTTTTATGACGACCGGCAACTTCTAATTGGTTTGTTGTGTGGTTCGACGTTGAAAAGGGCGGAGCATATGACGTCAGACTACATAACCAACCAATTAGAAGTTGCCGGTCGTCATAACAAGGGCGGAACCAACTGAAGTTCTCCCCGATTTCTAACTTGCCTGTCTTTAAAGTAGGACTCTCCCTCCTAGCCTCAAAGATAGGAATTTTTGTTCTTTCCAATGGTGGTTCCATTATGTCAATTTTACTTGAGTGATAATTAGGCGAAGAAGAAGAAAAGAAAAATCGGACATTCTTCAGTTTCTATGTCATTACTTTCATTTATCCCAGTTATAATAAGATTTGAAAAAAAAAAAAATAAAACCACATTCAAGGATGTCGGTCAAGGAGAAAATTAAATTCCCATAAAGTACATTTTTACCAAATTACCAAAACCCTATATAAACATAGATACATAGAGGTAGCTCAACTTCACGTTAAGAGAAAAAACGTCATGGATGAGTGTGGCCCTTTAAGCCTCTCTGAAAAGCCACTTCTTATAGTTGTCCTTTTAGAATAGAGAAATACATATTGCAACCACAACCTAACAATCTGAGACTTCATTTTCTAGTTGAAAAGTGGTCTTTGTGTGTCAAATGCTTAACCGAGTATGAATTTAACGCCATCTATTGACCACACTTGGTTATGGCATAGAATGCTCCATACACAAGAGTGTTCTTAAGATTGTTTATGAACTAAAAAAAACTAGAAAGTGTTTTAGAAACTAGAAGACTAGCTCCATCAATTAAGAACATTGTCATGTTGATATCTTTTAAAATAAACTTTTTATGGACAACACATGAAAAATTTTGAATGATGTGAATATGAAAATCACCTTTAAGGGATTGAACTACCCTTCTAGTATTTAAAATACTTCAAGTTTATCGTAATGTTGCTCCAGAATTCGAGAGTTGAAACTTGAGACCTACATAAAGTCCATGGGCCGGTGGACGTTTGCAGAAGCCAGCCCAAAATGCCAGCCCAATTGGGCTGGCATTTTTATGTTAAAGGCCCATGGGCCTGGTGGGCTTTGTGGGCCTGGTATAAAGTCTCATGGGCTGGGCTGGGCTTCAATTTTTTGCACAATGTAGGTTTCTAGTTGAAACCAACATAATTGAGCTACCTCTATGTATAAAGTTGACCTCAAAAAAGAATAAGTCACACGTTCGGATGACGTCATCATAACGGCATTGTAATGACATCAGAATGTTTTAAAATTTCGATTTCAATCGAGAAATAAAAAATGTCGACCTACAAACCCCCCCCCCCCCCCCAAAAAAAAAATTCCCCCAACTTTATTTTAGAACAAAAATATGTCTCATCTAATTTCAAACTGAATTTTGTGTCCCATGAAAAAAATGGGGCCAAGAGAAAGGAGAGAAAAAAAGGGGTCTTGGTGGTGCCAAATTGAGCCAAATTAGCCTTGTGTCTCAATTTAATTATCTTCCTCCTCCTCCTCCTCCTCTTTTTTCAGAAAAATTAAAAGTGAAAAAACCCCAATTATATCGCATAAATTAAGGAGGAGGAGAAGAAGGGCAAAGGGTGTGGGCCCTCTGTCACAGGTCTAATTAAA
Organism: Brachycybe producta; assembly: GCA_036925085.1. Classification (NCBI taxonomy): domain Eukaryota; kingdom Metazoa; phylum Arthropoda; class Diplopoda; order Playtdesmida; family Andrognathidae; genus Brachycybe; species Brachycybe producta. The sequence goes on from JAUPFP010000084.1 coordinate 499,432, forward strand.
CACCTGTCAAGGTGAAAAATAAAAATATGCTAAATAAACACAAAAGAGCCGAGGTTTCAATGGAAAAATGTACAAATATTTTTGCTTATTATCTTCAATTAACAATAAGATTTGTTTTTATCAAAATTTGTTTAAGATGTTATTTAGGTCGCGCTCCCTTCCACTAGGTGGCGTTTGCATCGATAACGAATGTTCTCGATCTCATTCTGATTATTGTCTTACAGAAGTGCAAAATGAAAAATAAACTTAAGCGTGTTTTAGAAACTAGAAGGGTAGCTCTATCCCTTAAAGATATTTTCATGTTGATATCTTTCAAAATAAGCTTTTGATGTGATTTTAAAAATGGCTTACCTTTTAACGATTTTAATTTTTGTCTAAAAAAATTTATTATGAAAGATAGCATAGCCTTATGTGATTGAGATAGTCTTCTAGTTTCTAAAGCACTTTCTAGTTTTTTAGACAAAAGATATAAGTTCGAATTTTGTTTAACTATTGGGTATAACTAAGCTAGAAATGAAATACAAAGACGCCATCTGGAGAGAAACTAGAACAAACTAAAATATAAGCAATATTAACTTCCGGTTTATTGAGAAAAAGACAAAAAAAACCCTACATTCCAGTTATTTCCGTTATAAAAAAGCGGAAAAAGAACCACGAGGGTGTTTCATTTTTTTTGTCTGTGGAGGAAGAGGAGGGGGGAGGGGAAAGTCACGATTAACTCAATAGGGGGCCAAATAGGAGGAAGGAAAACGTTCCTTAAAATTCGGCCATCGTTCACTCGATTTCATTGACCTATCGCCGCCAACAGACTCAAATAGTCCAGAAAAAAAAAATTTAATATGGAGGTCACTATGACAATTTAACGCAACCACCACATTTAAAACAGCAGCGCCACCTAGCACGATGTAATAGAAAATAGGTCCCTACAGGAAGGACAGTTCTGAGTGATGAGCATATTCAAAGTTTGTTAAAAACTAGAAGAGTATCCGAATCATGTACATATAAGTAACATCAAGAAAAATAGGCCAGTAGGCCATTTTAAAACCGTTATAAAATGTTTATTTTGAACGATGACATAATTGAAAATGGTATCGTTTGATTCATTTACTCTTCTAGTTTCTTACAAACTTTGAATTTCTTTTCAGAGTTGCCTCAGATTGCCTTCAAAATTCTATAACCATAACCTTTTCAAGTGGTTTGAAAGTCACTTTATTTTGCACCTGAACACGGAATAATCAAGAAAGACTTGACTGTGTCTTAGAAACTAGAAGGGTTGCTTAATCACTTAAAATAAGCTTTTTAAGTCAGTTTAAAAATAAACTCAACTTTAAACAGTCTATAAAAAGTTTATTTTGAAAGAAACTAACATGAAATATCATTAAATAATTAAACTACCCTTCTAGTCTCTAAAATACATTCTAGTTTCTCTTAATTTTGTTCCTGAGACTGCCATAAACCACCTTAAATTTCGAAAGAAACTTAAGTTTGACTTCCTATTGTATGAAAACTAATTGAAGTTTAAAACAACAACGCCACCTAGTGCCAAACTATTAAAAAAAACGTCGCTGACGTCAAATGACCTTTATCTAGTGCAGCAATAAGCAGTCATATAACAGTAATAACAGCGGCCTTGGTTCAAGGTGTTTGCTCATGAATCACACACGAGATTAAGAGCGCTCTCGAATCGCTCTCTAACTCATCGATCGTCTCAATGTTTATCTTAAGCGGTCATTCACCTCCCATTCGCTAAGTCAATATTTAAGCCGGCTAAGTTTTACTCTTTTTGCAAATCATCACGACTAATATTAGCCACTACAGAAAAATCAAGATTTTCTATTCCTAGAAAACTCCTTTCTTTCTATTTCTTTTAACGAATGAAACCTAAAAGAAATTTGATTTTCGTATTATGAATAAACTGAATTATAGAAATTATAAGGCTTCGAAAATTAAGAAAAAAACGAAATGAGGTCAAAGAAACTAAGAGATTAGCGGCTAAACCCAAAAAAAATCAATATTTTGAGGTACAAATCAATCAGTTTTTTGAGAGTTAAGATGTGGGTGTTAAATGTGATTATCAGCTCTAAAAAAGTGTCAAGAGAAAGGTCAATGACCGATAAAAGAAACTAGACTGCCAAAGGTGTTTAACCCTTTAGCAATATACAACAAAATCACAATTTTAAAACAAAAAACCCACCCGCCCCCAGCGTCATAAATAATAGAACACGCCGCCGCCACTCAAAGTGAAAATAGTTCCTCCGCTCATGACGTCACCAGTTTCTATGACGTCAAATTCATGACGGCAATTTTAGCGGCAAAAAAGCATAGAATAATAAAATGGCAGCAATGTGGAGACCACGTGAGGCTGGTTTGAGAGGCTATGTGCAGTTTAATAACGTGGCATAGGATTAGTTCAAATTCTCCAATTACTTAATTGAGGGGTGATAGATTTTTTTTTCAATGTCAAAACATTGGTTTCGATCGTTTTTTTTAACTTTATCTGTTCTTCCAAGCGATGACACTAAAGTTTTCGTTTGTTTTTATGTTTGATTATTCGTTAAGATTGATTAAAAACTGTCTTTTTGTGTTATTTGTTATTAAAGTTGAACTTTTTCTTACCTCCAAATGCCGGTAAAATATGACGGGCGATAAAACTTTCATCCGCACTTCAACTTTTCGCGGCACTTTCTTACCGTAATTTCACTCACTTTTACCATAAAAATACATTCTACTTGTTTACTTCGATGACCATTTGATAGTTTTTAACGTTATTTATGCGTATTAAACTAATTTTCAGTCTTTAAACTAGAAATAAACAGCTGAAACTGAAGCACAAAACGACATAACAACGCCAAAAAAAAACCACGCGTGATCTTTATAAATTAAGAATGCGGCTTCCGTAAGATCAGCAAGCCATTTAAGACGTCACATGACAGCTTTACATTTAATAGTTACCTGTGACGTCATGCGGAAGCTTGTAAATCTCAGTATCAGCAACAAAAAACTTGAGTCGCGCAATAATACGTTCATTGTGGTATATATAACTACTTTACATGAAGCGCTTTAGCGTGTCGAACGAAGTTATTTATAAATTTATGATGACATGAATTCACTGAATTGAAGGCTTGTGTGGTGAACTCCCATTGATTTTCTATAAAGTCAAGACGACATATTAGGTCATCCTTTTCGTATACATTTGGCGGGATTATGCCCAAATATTCCCATGTTTCACGATTTTCATTGAAATCCACTGTTATGTCAAAATAGAAAGTTTATAATATAAACAGCTGATTTTGAAACTTTGGTTATTCTGCGTTTCAGAATCAACATTTACGAAAAATTAAAATTGTGTTGAAAACTAGAATAATAGTCGAATCACTTAATAGTATTTTCATGTTGATATCTTTGAAAATAAACTTTTTTGATACAAAAAACATAAAAATATCGTTTGCTTTAATAAAGTTTGGTCATTTCCAAACGTTGATTTTAAAAAATATCAAACATGAAAACACCATTGAGTGATTAAGCTACTCTTCTAGTTTCTAAAACACTTCAAGTTTCTCTTAATTTTGCTTTTAAAAGATTTATGTCTTTTAGAAGCAAAATTAAGAGAAACTTAATAATCACCAAAAATCGAGGGTCGTTTACACTTTAAAACCACCTTAATTAAGATAATAAAAAAATATATGCAGAAAAAAGTTTACATTTATTTTTTATCTATTATATATTGGTCTAACATTCAATATTTATGTATTTTTGCAGAATAAAATGCAAAAATTGGCAATGAAAGAAAAAACTTCCTCTTGTGAGTGCCTTAGAGGCACCCCCCTCCCCGTTTAATTGAAAATAAAATAAAGATGTAAAATAAAATAATGAAATATTTATTTAATATAGTGATTGAAAACACAATCCAAATTAAACGTTTACTCGCCCAAATTTTCTGTTTTTTTCTTCTTCTTAAAATAGAAAAAAAATGCAAAGCCGAACAAAAAACATAAACAATTAAAAAAACACCAAACAGAAAAAAATAATCAACTCTAATACCTAATTTACACGTAATCTGTTAAATGCATTTAAATATTGAAACATGTTCCATAGAGACCTTGTTAAAGAATATATTAATATCTCAATATATAGTAATATAGGGTTCGGATATTTATGCACTATCACAAATAAATGTTTCTCAAATTGTGGCTCAACTGCAAATTGTGAAGTAATCAATCCTCATTATTAAAACAACTGCAATTATGCTTTTTTCTAATCCAAAAAGGCTGGTTAGAGGTTAAATGTCTGATTACTAACAGTTATTAACTAGAGTTCTAGCCTCTAACCAATATTTTTGATTAAGAAAACCACAATCGTTGGATAATATAAATCGGATATTATTACTTCACAATCGGCCCGTTGGTACCACAGATTGAGAAACATTTGCTTCATATTTCATAAAAATCTGAGCCCTAATAATTACAGAAAAAATAGGAAAAAATGAACCCTTTATAAAACAGAAACCTAGCTAAACTGTAAACATTTTTTTGGGAACTTAACCTATTAAGTTTATGTTTTACGTTCCTATATAAAACGGAAAACTGCTAGAATGGAAAAAAAAAATTGTCTGGAACCACAGGATTCCGTTTTATCCAGGTTTTAATGTAGTTTAACAAAATAGTGAATTATTTATTTTAATATGTAAAGATATTAAGGAATAAAAATCAACTGTAACTATTTCATGTCCTTAACTGAACTCTGTATAATTTACTAAACGCAATTAACTTGAATGTAAAATTAGGTATAAGAGAAAAGTATTTTTTAAGCTAAAAATGCAGAAAATACAAAAAAAAAGATAAACTAAACCATATTAATGAATATATTTTTACAATTACAAAAAAAAAAAACCCCAATCTTTGATTATATAATGTATACAAAAAGATTGAAGGGAAGGGGGGGGGGGCCTTATACTATTTTTATGGCAAGATGATAATTTTTTTTGCTGAAAAAAAAAACAACTTAAAACCGATTATGATCATTTTTCTTCTTTTTTTAAAAAAAATTATATAATTCAAAAGCAAGTTAATTTTTTAAAGAAAAAATTATTAAAATAATTATAACTTTTTATCAAATATTATGAAACAAAAAAATTTAATGAAAAGTTTACTAAATGTCCATTTAACATTTTTTTAAAAAGCAAATTAACTTTTATCAAATTTATGAACCAGATAATACTGATCATACTCTAAAACGTTACTTAAGATTAAAGTAAAGCTTAAACAAAGCTAAGTTTAAAAAAAAATTCTCCGCAGCCTCGATGTAGAACATTTTCATAGGATTGCATTGTTAATGATTAGTAAGTCAAAGCTTGTGCTAAAGTTCATGAGTTTGGCACTACCTTTGACTAAATATTCTTTAAGAATACGACCCTTAATGCTGTGTTTGAAACTTTAGCTTAATTTTAAGTAAGATTTTAGAAATACGGCAATAAATTCAATTTTATTTTTCTTTACTTAAAAATTGAATTTTTTATTAATTTAATGTTTATTTGTGAGAAAAATTCACTTTCCTCCAATTTAAATTAAGCAAAAAAAAATGAATTTCATTCTTTCTTCTTAAGTCCAAAAAAACTGATTAAAAACGCTTTCATTCTGAAATCGATCAGATTCTAATTTTCAAAATAAACAAACTTACTACCGGCCGACAGAACCGACTAAAATGTTGTTTAAGTGGGCTAAAGAGTTCGTTTAATCGCACAAACGGCATGAAAACTTTTTTTAAAGGTTCAACATGATGATAAAATTCAAAATAGTTACAAAACTAGAATAGTAAAAGATTATGCTTAACGTTTTTTTTTTTTCACGTCATTATCTTTAACGTGAAGATTTCATGAAAATTTGTTTCGCATTTTAAAAACTGTCATACAGAATTTTATTTTGAAAGATATGATCATGAAAAATCCTGTAAGAATATCTCACAACTATTCTAGTTTGTAAAACACTTGAATTTTTTCATAGTTTCTCCTGAAAAAAAGTAAGTTTGCATAAAAACCCTAAAGCCACCTTAAGATAAAGCTAAGCTTAAAGTTAAACTTTACAACATTCTCCTAAAATGATTATAGAGAAATTTGTCTTGCATCATGTTTTAAACAAAGCTTTATTTTAAGAGGCTATCTGCATGAGTAAGTTGAAGAAAATAACCAGTAGATGGAGCCAGCATCTCCATTAATATATTTTTCATATAGGAGTCTAAAAAACCAGATTAGGATGATGCAATATCTGGTATAGCCGTTTTAACAGCGTGTTCAGTTTTCGTTTCGCCATTCTTTTCGCATTCTTTCGCATTTGAAACGTAATTTGAAGTGCAATAAGCACTGCAATGTACTGTGAATCCACTGATACTTTTTCAAAACCTCGTTTTTGGTTCCTTCTATTTTTAAAATAAACCTGAAAATAGCCTACATTTTATTTTCCATAGGCGATTAGAAACGAACTCTATGAAAATCAGAATGTAGGGTATTTTCAAATTTTCTTTAAAAATAGAAGGAATCATAACTAGGTTTTGCAAAAGTACGAGTGGATTCAAAGTATATATGAGAGCTTATTGCACTTTAAACAAACAAAACTGTATGGAAAAGAATGACGAAACGAAAACTGAACACGCTGTTAAAACGGCTATACCAGATATTGCATCATCATAATCTCAGTTTTTCTTATATAGATTCCTATATGAAAAATGCATCTAATAGTTATTTTCTTGAATTTACACATGCAGATAGCTTCTTAAGTAACATTATAAAATATGGTCGGTAATAACAGGAAAAACAACATTAATTTTTTTTTTAAAAAAATGATCAGCTATTATTTATATGTAAGGACCGAGAAGAAGAAGAAGACCATATTTAAGTCACACACACACAAAATCACACACAATTGACATTCACACACACAAATACACTTTTTAAAGCTAAATAAAATTACAATTCTAACTGTGAAAAGGTTTTTTCGAAGAAATTTGAGAGTAAGAATCGAATGCGGTTTAAAAGGGGGCCTGAAACTTCGTATAGAGAGATAGAGATAGATGAGAGAGAAAAAGAGAAGGAATAAACATCGTATTAGAGGCTAAAAAGTTCATAAAAGAACGAAGAGCTCGCGGATATAATTAATATTTAACATAACCATTTTTCATTCCGACAGATTGAAAAACAAAAAAAAAACATATTTATCGGATCATACCTTATAATAATAATTAAAAAAAAAGACCAATCGCAAGCTAATACTCGTACAAAAAAAGAATTCGGCGACTTTTTTATCGAAAAACAAAAATTATAACTCAAAAAAATATATTGGGGTCCAGTAATTTTTTTTACAGTGTTTTCTTTTTCTCAAACTTATCTAATTACGGAACGAAAAAAAGCGCTTATTCGACACAAAACACAAAATAAAACCCGAACTCGAAACTCGCTTTTAACTCATTTTGTTACGAGCCATTTTTCCTTCTTTCCTCCGAGTACAAACTCTTTAAATAAAAAGCTTCGAAGCTCTCTAAACCTCCTTTTTCTTAATATTTACTAAGATAGAGGAAGGATGAACGTGTTCGAGAGTTTGTTTTAAAACTCTTTGAACCTCTAAACTCGTTCTTTTTTTCGCTACGATTTTTCATTTTTATTTTGGCAATAAGTATTGGAGTTTTTTTAAGAGTTTCGATTCATCGGATTTACGATTTAAAAAAAAAAAAGCCTTTAGAAACGAAACAAAAACAAATTGAAGATTTTGTCATCAAAGAAATCGAATTATTTTCTATGATTTCTAAGAATTTTGCCTTCAAATTTCAAAGTCAATAATGAATCACTTTTAACGAGGATTCTTGTTTTTCTTTTCTCCACTTTTTTCAGAGGATATTTTTTTAGAAGATTTGGAGAAAAAAAAGTATCCCATCCATTTCTTTTTTTAGGATTCAAGAGGTGAAATAAAAAACCTCATCTTTTTTTAAATACTCCCTTTCTTTTTTTGTTGAAGGTTTCTTTTATTTTCTCCTCCATCACAAAAGTTTAACACCTTTCGATTAAAAAAAGAAAGAAAAAAAAATCTCGTTATTTACGAAAACGAATCGTTAATAAAGAGAAAAAAAAAAGAATCAAACCAAAAAATAACTTCAGTTTCATCGTTCAATGTGGAGCTGTGTCTTTCTTTAGTTTTTGCTGTTCGAGAAGACGTTCCAGTGGTGATGGTCCGGGTCCAGACCACAAAGACTGAAAGGAAAAATTAAAGAAGTAGTTTATAATTTCAGCTGCGTTTAAAGTCGGTATTTCGGCGCTCGCGTCAGCTCTGATCTTGTTTACAGTTTGAATACAGTTCTGAGCAAGATAAATGTTTTCACCTGAAGACCCGGTTGAAGAAACCCTCCCATATCTTCATTAGCCGTAGTCGAAATCGGCGGATAATCTAAAAATGATAATTAAAATTTGAAGCATTAAGGAGACTTTAAAGCTAAAAAAAAGCTCAAATCGAACCTCTCTGGTCATTTGTAGCTGTGGCAGCAGCAGCCGCAGCGTTAGCCGCATTGTTGGTCAGGTTAAGCCCCGATGACCATGGTGAATTAAAGAGAGAGTAAGTGCTCGTCGTCGGCATGGTAAGATCGGACATCTCGGAAGAACCAAAGTCATTAAAAGACTGCGAATCATCGCCAATAACGAGATTCTCCTGCCTTCGAGACGGACTTTGATGTGGTTTTTGTCCAAAACTGCGTGTTTGCTGAAGACCGACGTCATAAGGAGGAGGTGGAGGAGCAACTCCAGATCCTAAATGACGTTTAAGTTGATGTCGATTGTCTCCCATCGAACCACTTTCGGAAGAAGAACGATTCATGATCATTCCACGATGTTGGTTTCCAATATCGGACGACACCATCATCTCATGATTGAGGTTCGAGCTTGTAGATTGTTGCGACAACATCGTATGAGGTTGCGATGATATAACGTTCTGATTCGAATTAGGAGTAGGAACGGGAAGAGGAGGAGGTGGAGGATATTGCGGAAACTGTATTCCTTCGGAGGACATCTGACCCATCATCTGATAGATAAAGTGGGTTGGATCTGTCTGAGGTGGCGCTGGCGGCGGCGGTTGCGTAAACTGTTGCGGTGGTGGCCTCTGAGGTGGCGGCGGCGGTGGAGTTCCGTACGATGGATTCTGCATTACGTTCGCGAACGACATCGATTGAGGAGGCGGCGCCGTTGCCGTAAGATTCAAATGAGGTCCGTGAGGACCAGTGGCCCCACCTTGTAACTGTGCCATAAACTGTTCCATATTCGGAGGTGGTTTTAACGGTACGGACGATTGCGAAGTCTGAAACCACGGAGGTGGTGGCGGAGGTGGAGCTTGTGTTCCAGGTCCGAAAATAGCGGCTGCATTCATCGCAAACGATTGCTGCTGTTGCTGCAGCTGCTGTTTTTGTGCTGCTAAAGCAACAGCAGCTGCTGCGACTCTCGCTTGAGTAACGTTCATTCTATTTTGTGGTCCGTGAATCAATTGAGGACGGTTTGAACCGATTCCGTTCGGATTGAAACCGAGCAATAAATGTTGCGACGGTAAATTTAAAACGTTCGGTTGAGTCTGTGACCCTCCCGTACCTCCTCCTCCTCCTCCTCCGACATTCATCATTCCCATACGATTCATTCCCTGTTGTTGCTGTTGAATTCCGCTTGCGTTTGTTCCGAGGTCTCGTACGGGAGGAGAACGACCTCCTCCTACTCCTCCTCCTCCTAATCCGAGAGGAGACTGAATGTGAGAAATCGGATAAGGTTGTCCTTCGTTACCACCGTAAAAGTTAAATTTATTTGATGATTGATTTGAATTGTAACCGGGATCGAGATTCGGTGTAAGTCCCGAATAAGAATTTCTGAAAAGAAAAATCCGATTTTAAATTATAATCTTTGATACAAATTATTATTTATTAGTTTTTAACCTCGACGGATTTGTCGGCACCGACGAATCCAATCCTAAAGATCCGTTACGATACGAAGATGAAACTTTCAGTTTCGGATACATCAAATGATGTTGTTGTTGTTGTGATGTGTACGATTGAGAAACGTTGACTGGAGACAAAGCCGACATAGAAGCAAGTGGTGGAGTTCCGCCAGAAGAAGCCGGAGGACTCGGACTCGGAGTTTTAAACGTCACCTTCAATGATATTAATGAATCAACAATTTCCCGATCTTCGCAAAAAGGGGTTAGAAAACGTCGATTACGAGAATTTCAGAAGCAATATTAAGAAAAAATTACAATAAGAAGCTAATTTTTAAAAATATCAACATAAAATTCTTTTACTCTTCTGCCTTCTAAAATACTTTCAAATTTTTATTAATATTGCTTTTCTGAAACACAAAATCATCTTAAAAATTAATAACGGCACCATTTTTCCTTCCGATTTCGGTTTAGTTGAATCTTCACTGTCGTTTCTCGGACCCAATGTTTTCTTCTGCATTATAGTCTGAAAGTTTCATATCATAAAACAAATTTGTGAAAAATTACAAACAAAATCTTAAGTTTTACTTGAAACTAGAAAAGTTAAATGAAGGTTAGATCATTTATATTTCATTTCCACACCTGAAGCGCAACATTTTGTCTCGTTTTCCTTTCACGAGTTGTATTTGTAAGAACAGTTTTATTCTGTCCATCTTTAGTCATCAGCGTCTTCTCGCTCGCAAAATCATTCGACAAGAATTGACCTTTTCCTTGTCGTCCACCGACGACGTTGCCTTTCGACCTTCCGATAGAATCGACTCCATTTCCCTCACCACCAATGATCGAAACCACAGCCGTCGAACCTCCGCCGTTCTCTTCTTGAATCAAAGATCCGTTCACTTGACGATTCGCAGCAGTCGTATCGGAACACGATAAAGAAGAAGTGACATCATCGGACCAACCGATCGTCATTTCTTCGAGAAGCTTCAAAACATCGCTCGATGGCGTTTGAGGCGTTATAGCCTCGAACGTAAGCGTTCCATCATCTTTTAGCATTTGAACGGTCATCAACTTAACTCTGTTTAAAGAAAATTAGATATAAACAAAAGAATGTTAATGGGAAAAACAAAAAACAAAAAAAAAACCCCTTAAATCAAACCCGTAAATCTCCTGTTCACAAAGCCACTGTCCTAAAGCAACGAGACGATGAGTTCTTAAGTTCCGTTCGTCTTCATGCGTGAAATGTGGCAACGATTCGCGAAATTTGTAACATTTGTACGCTTTATACAACGGTAGAAAACTCTGTAGGTCCCAATCTTCGGGAAGAGGAACGTCGGCATCTAAAATTATACAGACAACAAACCCTTAAAAAGACCTTTAAGGTGGTTTTAAAGTGTAAATGCTTCTTCAACGCTCGTTATTCTGCCTTTCAGAAGAATAAAATTAAGAAAAACTTGAAAGCATTTTAGAAACTGGAAGGATAGCTCAATCCCTTAAGGATATTTTCATGTTCTTGTTCAAGTCAAAATGAAAATTATCACTTTTGCACTAATACTACTAGGAAAAGTTTATTTTGAAAGATATTAAAGAGAAAATACTCTTCTAAATAAAGTAACACTTCTAGTTTATAAAACATTTTAAATTAATTTTTTAATGTTTTTTTCTCTTCCCGAAACGCAGAATAAGCCAAGAGTTCTATTGAATTGAACTTTTTTCATTTGCGTTATTTTAATAATTAAAACAAAAACTGTTCAGTTTAAACTGACATTTGTTAGCTTCGAACGTAACGTTTCCTTGCTGAATTCCATTCAGAAGTTTACAAAAACTCGGCCATATTCTATAGAAAAACAATAAAAAGTTACACTTCAAACAAACAGGAAGCAGCAGAACTATGAATTATGAGTTACAAAAACGCCATACTGGAATTTTCCCGTGAAAGATGCAGCTTTCAAATGACTCGGATCCTGTCTTAACCACTCGAGAGACAATTTAATGACGGGAGAGACGTAATAAGAACGTAACTCCACATCACCTTTCATCGTGTAGACGAGAAGAAGAAGTCCATTTAACGTCGAAGCTGAAAAAATAAGAACCACAACATAAAAAAACTGATCGGAGAAAGCGAAAGAAAGTGAAAGACATAAAAAGGAACCTATAAGCTCCAACACGAGGTTGTAAGCTGTCTGTTCATCTTCGCTCAACGTTTCCGGTTCCAAGTCCGAATTCTCCAAAGTTGCCGTCTCCAAACCACGAGTCGCGTGCATCACAGCGAAAAGATTGATCGCCATCATCTGAACTAATTTCCAAGCCGTTAATGACTCCGTAGCGATCAAAATGGTCAGATTCGTGGCGAGAATTTTGCCAAGATGTTGTGCTTTATCCAAATCTTAAGTATTTAATAAAAAGAAAACATAAAACACTTCTGATTTGACGCCATATCGAGAAAACAGCACAGAAAAAAAAAGCGAGAATTCAAATTTTGAAGAATTTCAAGATTTATTTGATCCTTTTTTGTTTTCACGATGATATCTTTCAAAATCAACTTTTTAACATACTTTTAGCGTTCATCAATATTTATGTTCTCCAATTTCTCTTCTAGTTTCCACTAAATCTTGATATTCTTTCAAATAAGCTTTTATGTCAAATTTGAAAATGGCGCAACTTTAAGTAGACGATATTTAAAAGTTTATTTTGAAAGAAAGGGACATGGAAATACTATTAAGTAATTCAGCCACCCTTCTAGTCTCTAAAACACTTTCAATTTCCCCTTAGTGTTGCTTTAATGAAAATGCAGAATAACCATAGAGATTGTAAATCAGCTGTTCGCAAAACAACTTAAGATTTGTTCTTCGTACCGGAAGTTAAGTGAATTAAGGCATGAAACTGCAAAAATGTGGAAACATAATCATAAACAGACAACTTCGTCTTTCCTTCGTGTTGAAAACTGCAAACAAACAAAAATAATACATAAAAGTTTGTTATATTATGAATTATGAAAAGGTTTTTTTGTGACGATCGTACTCATCGTGCGCCATCTTAGAAAACATCTTCTGAAGGTTTGTCGAAGCTACCGGAAACGGATATTTAACCGCAATACTTCGAACATAGTAGAAAACAGTCGAGAGTTTATCGCCTTTAGCCGCTTCGAGAATCGCTAACTGGTTATACGGTTGTCCTGATAAGATAAAAGAACGAACAACAACGATTAGAATTCCAAACATTCGAAAAGTTTGGAGCTGGAATTTCTAAAACAGTTCAATCGAATTTAAATTTAAACCAAAAATTTAAATCAAAACGAGAAATTCTGAATTGAAACTCCAAAAGCTAAAATAAAAATACCAAATTTTTGAATAAAAACCCAGAATTTCTAATCGAAATCAAAAATTTCAAATTAAAATATGTCCGAAAAAAACTTGAAAGAAGAATAGTTACGAATCTACAAACCGTTACTCGGGACGAGTTCGGCAGCGTGTCTGTAAAACGTTTCTGCTTGAAGTGATTGGTTACGATATCGAGCTGCAAAAAAAAAAAACAGGGATAGTTAAAGAGTTAATCCACCGTTATCGTTATAAATCATTACCGATATCGCCCATATGAACGAGACAATGCTGACATATGTAAAGAGAAGAACTCTTATGAGGAAGAGTCACGTCGTTCCGTCGATGGTTCGGTTTCGTCTCTGAAAAATAACAGAAATCGTAGTTAAGCTACGAATCGAAACTTCCGTCTCTCTCTCGTTTTACCTTTCGATATTCCATAAACAGATCCTTTACGACGACACGGAACGTCGAGATCGAAAGTTTCACAAAGTTCTTGAAGAAGCTATAGAAAAAGAAACATTAAAAACCTTATTCGAGATCATTTAAAAGAGAATTTCTTACTTGTAAGTAAAATCCGCTAGCCGTTTCTAAGAACCAAACTAAGTTCTCTTGAGATTCGCTTCTTTGTGGATTCTGTAAAAGAAAAAAAAAAAAACGTTCCCAAAAGGCTAAGTTTTGAAATTTTAAAAAGGTTTCAAACGAATTCTGGCGATTTCAACCAAATTCCGTCATTTTAAACCAAAATTCAATCACATTAATTCATTATTTGACACTTTTTCGATTCTTTTATTCTTATAATCATTTTCAATCAGGTTTTCACTCATTTTTCGTTCGTAAAGAATACCAATTTGATTACCTTTCTGTCTTTAGCTTGACATTGCAACCTGTTTATGTGGTTCTTAAAGACATAATTCCACAAATCTTGTTCCACTTTTTTGTCTAGTGCGTATTCCAAATCGATAACCAACAACTGTTGGTAAAGTTCTTGTAGTTTTTGATGTCTGTTCCATGATTCGTTATCATTTAAGAAGTCTCCAGTACATTGTTCCTTTAAATCCTCTGTTTTTCTTTAAAATAAGAAACGAAAAAAAATGAAAATATCAATCAAACCTGAAAACAAGTCAAAAAGTCCGTTTTTGATGCGGTTTTCAACTAGAAACGAACTAAATAAGAAGTATTATTGCTTTTTCTGGCTATAAAACGGTAAATTACAAGTTATTTAGGTGTTAAAAATTACAAAAACGAGTAAAACGCCGGTTGATTGCGTGTGATTTCAATCAAGACGGAGGCATAACGACGTCGTCAAAATTCGCTTAAATTTAACTTTAAAATCACTAGAACAACGTTTTAAATGATAAATAAAAGTCCTTACTTCAGTACTTGAACTGCTGCTTTCATGTTCGCTCACAGAATTCAGCTATTTCGCTTGAAAACTGAAAATATCTGATCCTTTCTAACAAAAATCACAATTTTCAGCTCCGCCATGTTGTCTGCTAGTGTTATGCCTATGGCAGTGTTGCCAACTTTCAAAAAATTTACTGTCACTTTTCATTTTAACATCAAACATTTTTTTTACTCTTTTAGAAACATAGTAGTTGGCAACAGTGTAAGTAACATTTAAATTTCACAGCAGTTTCAAAGAGTGCAACTGAGGACGCGGTCTTAACAAGGGGGACGACATAGAAAAAAATTCTGTACGAGATTCACAAAGATTCACAACAAAGCGTATATATAGCAAGTGATTTAATTTTTACCCACAGTTTAATGAATACAGAGAATGGAATTTAATTCTTAAAATCCAATAAACCGCGGATAAAAAGTAAAACAGCTCAGGATACATACAATATACTGTGAATCTTGTACATGACTTTCTTTTATGTCGTCCCCTTGTGGTGAGCGTAGTTGCTAATTCATGACGTCACGATAATGAAATAAAAATTAATTGGCAGTTAATTTTGAAAGAAATAAAATATTTAAGTATCAATATTTATTTACTTGTATTTATTATAATTTTACAACTAAAATTTGACTCACAAAATGTGCTTTTTAGCAATTTGAAAATAACAATCGACGTCACCGCTCACTTTATTTAGCAGCGAGACGTCAAATTAATGTTTAGGCGTGACGTCAAAACAAATCTTGAAAAATGCTATGAAATTACAATTTAGGTAACTTACAATTGTAATCGTATGATGGCAGCATCATCTCTACAAATGCGTGGGAAATAAAATACTGCCTCCGATATGTGCTGCCACGTAGTGGCCATAATCGTAACTTACTGAGTCAATAGAAATTCACATCATTTTGCCGTTCCAGATTCTTTTTGTCGTTTTTCTTTTATTTTTCCTGAGAATTTCGTCGTTATTTTCATCTGAAAACATAGAAAATGCAAGCTGAAGATGCAAAATATCTTAAACGGTAAGTAAAAAGTTGATTTTATGCATGAAAATCAATAAATGCGCGTTTGTATATAGGTGCCCCTGTGTATTGCAGTGAAATTTCGGTTAATATGTATGACATTGAATGCTTTCCCCTGTACAATGCAGGGAAGCTATCGCTATCATTTGTTATAGTAACGAAAGGTGCCCCTGCGTGTATTGCAGTAAAGTTTGTAGTTTACAGGGTGACTCAAAATCACATGCACATCGAGTACAATGTGACTCAAAAGTTCTTGAATGTTAATTTTTTCGGTTTTGAAGCAAATTGAACGATAATTTCTTTTGTTTTTAGTAAAGTTAAAGCTGGATCAATTGACGTCCACCCTACAGAAAAGGCTTTGGTCATCAATTACGAGGTGGAAGCGACGATTCTCGGAGAAGGAGGCGATCCGATGTTGGGAGACAAAAAGAAATGTCAAAAAATGTATCTTTAATTAATTTTAAATTATAATTATAATATATAAAATGACAAATTTCTGATCTTTTCTTATTATATAGAATCCGATTGAAGAGTTTGAATGCGAATACAAATATTTCGGCTCTGTCGAAAGAAGTGGTCGAAAAATGCAAATTGATTCATCCGAACAAAGTTTCGGAAGTGGAACAACTTCTATTCTACTTACAGAAAAGGAAAACGACAAACGTTGAATCGAGTATTGAAATATATTTTAACAAAATAAATTTTAAAAGTTGTTTAATTTGAATTACTTTTTATTTGATTTTAAAAATAATTAGTAAATCAATTTATTTTTTTAATTTTTGACTCGTAATATTTGTTTACTTAAATAAAGGTATATACTTAAATTAAGTGTTTAAAGTTTTTTGTTTGGAATATTTACATAATTAATTATCCATATTTGGCTAATAATATTGGTTTTTAATATTGTAAACATTAGATATGTTTTTAAAAAAATATTACATACAGTAGTTCTCTATTTTCTTACTATTTTTAAATTTTAGAATTTTTTTAAATTATTAATTAAGAATAAATTTCTTAATTTATTGTTTTTAAAAAAAAATGTTAATTATTTTTTTTATATTTTTAAAATAATTAATTTATTATTTTAAATAATTTTTTTAAAAAAAATATTTATTAAAAATAAAATTCTTAATTCATTATAATTTTTTAATTTAAATAAATTTAAAAAAATCTTAAATTATTAATTTACATTAATTCACATTATTTTTGAGATGGTTTAATTAAGAATTTTAAATACCTATTTTTTGAAAAACTAGATTTCGTTTAAATAAAAACTACTAATTAAAAAAATATAAAGATTTTGTTTTTCAAACCTGAATTTTGTTAGGTAAAGACGGAATCGGAAGTCCGGATTCGACTAAAAGCGATCTTTGGAGCGAAACCGAAGGATCTGTGAGTGAAGAAGCGAATCTTAACGACATTGAGAGTTACATTGAGCTCTTATACGAAGACATTCCCGAGAAAGTCAAGGGTTCTGCTCTTGTCTTACAATTGGCTCGAAATCCGGACAATCTAGAGGAACTATCGCAGAACGGTTTCTCGCATTTTACGTTATTAAAAAGATCTTAAGACGTTACTAAAGAAAATATTGTCTTTCCTTTGCTCTTTTTCTTTCGCAGAGACCCTGTTGTTGGCTCTCGCTCGTGTTCTAAGAGAAGACTGGAAACAGAGTTTGGATCTCAGCACGAACATCGTTTACGTCTTCTTCTGTTTTTCGACTTTTACCCAGTTTCACAACATCATTCTTGTCTTCAAGGTTCTTTTTTATTACGACAATCAGAAAAATGTGTTTTTAGTCAAAAAACCTGGTTAGAAGCTAGAATTCATATACTAGAGGTCAAACTAGCAACTGAACTAATGTTGTTCAGACTAGAACTCTAGCCTCTAACCAAGTTCTTTGACTGAAAAACGCATTTTTCTGGCTGCCTTATTCTTTATCAAAGTCATCAATTTGTATAAATAAATAGGCAAATAAAAGAAAACAATGGAATTGAACTAAGAAAAAATTGAAACTTTTAAAAACTAGAAGGGTAACTGTATTATTTAATGAAATTTTTATATTTGATTTCTTTAAAAATAAGTTTAGTTTAAAAGATTTTTTTCTAGTTTCTAAAAAAACTTTCAATTTCTGTTTCTGAAATAAAGAACATTCAGATTTCAAGGGCCTTTTTTTTAATTATTCACATTTGAATTTTAAGGTTGGTTCGCTCACGGTGGACATCGTGGATTACGAGTTACGAAGACACGATCAATGGAAAGAGGAACTGAACAAGAAACACAAATCTGATATCCTTTTAAAAAAAGAATTCCACTTGAAAATTTCGTTAAAAGTTGCCTTTCTTAACTAATACTTTTTTTGCAATACCAGATGCAGATAAATCAAATGTCGATCTTCAGAAAGAGTTCGAAAAGAATCTCAAAAAGTACAAGAGTCTTGTACAGAAGCAAGATCAACTCTTGAGAGGTCACGATTAAAACTCATTCGAAAAAAAGGGCCGAGTTCCGTTGCTGAAACCATTTTCTTGGCTCGTTTCAGTTGCATTTTACTTGTTGTTAAACATAGCTGAAGATACTAAGGTCGAGATGAAGATGCGGAAGAAGAATCTCGTTCTGCTTCTGATTAAAACTCTCGAACGAGACAATACGGACTTATTGATTCTCGTCTTGACGTTTATGAAGAAATTAAGCATCTTTGTTGAAAACAAGAATGACATGGTTTAAAATGAAATATATCACATCTTTTTTTGTTGTTCTTATTGAGGTGGTGTTAAAGTGTAAACGGGGCCTTTCGAACTCTTGATTATTCTGTCTTTCAGGTGCAAAATGAAGAGTAAGTTGAAAGTGTTTTAGAAACTAGAAGGATAGCTCAATCATTTAAGGTTAATAACTTTCAAAATAAACTTTATTTTTATTTATAATAATTAAAAAAAATATATAATCTGCTTAAAGTTGGATCATCTTTAAACTGACATAGAAAGCTTATTTTGAAAAATATCAACATGCTAATACACTTAAGTAATTGAGCTACCCTTCTAGTTTCTAAAACACTTTCTAGTTTCTTTTCATTTTGCACCTGAAAAGACAGAGTGACCAGAGTTCGAGAGGCGCGTTTACACTTTGAATCCATTTTAACTAATGTTTCTTTTTTTTTTGTCAAAACGAAGGCAAAACATCACGTTATCGAGAAACTTTCTCGACTGATGACTCTGGACAACGAAGACGTTCTGAACGTCGTCCTCCGTTTGCTTCTAAATCTTTCGTTCGATATCGAACTGAGAAACAAAATGGTTAAAAACGGACTCCTTCCCCGTCTTGTTAACCTTTTAAGTTTGTTAACATGTTTAGTTAACGATTTTTTCTCTGATCTTCTCGTCTAATTAAGGGTTTTTTGTCTTTCTTTTCTGTAGCTAATGAGAAGCATCATGCCGTCGTCTTATGTATACTTTATCACATCAGTATGGACGACAATTGCAAGTCTTTGTTTACGTACACCGATTGTTTTCCAACCGTACGTCTTTCTCTCTCTATATATATAAATTCTAGAAGAAATTGAAAGTATGTTAGAAAGTAGAAGCTCTAAGGTGAAGTTTTAAGCTGCTTTTCAAGTTCAGGCGTCTCTTGAATTCTGTTTATTATTCTATCTTTCAGAAAGCAAAAAGGAAGTTAAACTAGAAATTGTTTTAGATACTTAAGAATATTTTCATATTGATATCTTTCAAAATAAACGTTTCATGGCATTTTGAAAAGAAATCAAATACGAAAAACAAAACAAAACATTGTTCTGTGACTCTTCTAGGTTTTAAAACACTTTCAATGTTCTTCTGAAAATGAATAATGAAATATTTGAGTAGATCGACCACTTAAGTCGGACACGAGCCAAAACGTTCCCTTTCTAATAGAAAATCTGTTTCGTATCCTTAAAAAAATAGTTGATGAAACTCGTTCTGGAATGTCCCGAAGACAAAGTGGATCTGGAACTTGTGGCCCTTTGCATCAATCTAGCCTCTAACAAACGCAACGCTCAGATAATCTGTGAAGGACACGGACTTCAGTTACTCGTGCGACGAGCTTTTAAGTTTCAGGATCCGTTACTCATGAAAATGATACGGAACATATCGCAACACGAAGAACCGATGAAACAGCTTTTTGTCGTAAACGTCTTTAAGTGCCTTTTACAGACGAGCCACTTTTTAGCGGTTGAGTTGAACTGCAAAAAGTGGTCGAAAACGATGACCAGTGGCCTTATTGTGGTTGGCAATGTATTGCTATGGAATTTGGAAAGCGTCTCTTTACCTTTTCACACGAGCGGCTTCTCGACCACTGACGTTCTGCAGTCGCCGGGCAGTGGTCGATGTCCGCCACCAACGACAGCGTTTCTTATTTTTACACAGACTACTTTCCAACCACCTGTGGTATCTCTACATACAACAACAAAAGTGTTTCCTCGTTCGATTCCATTTTGTCTGAGGCCATGCTTGTGGTATATTACGACCACTTTTGGTGGTCAATGCAAAATAAAGTCGAGTTGTCGCAAAAACCGGCCATTTCGAATATTTCCATAAAAAATACATTGCAACCGCAGCCAAACCACCTGCAACTTCATTTAGCAGTCGAAATTGACGACCAAATGTTGTGTGTGTGTTAAGAGCCTAACTCGACCATTAAAAGCCGCTCGTCTGTGAACGCTTTAAAACCGGAATTGAGAATTTTTTAGACGCAATTTTTCTTAAAATTTTATTTTAACTCTCTTTTTCGACAGGAATTCGTTAGCGATTTTGCTGAATCAATTCTCGGAGGTAAAAACGAAGAGTTTACGATCGAATGTCTCGGAGTTTTGGGAAATCTGACAATTCCCGAATTGGATTACGAGAGAATCGTAACCGAATTTAATCTCGTTCCGTGGATCAAACAAAAGTTACAACTCGGTATCTTATTTTTTAATCCGAAGTTTTCTTTCAGTCTTTTTTTATCTCTCGGTGTTTTGGCTGTTGTTACGTGAATTCGATCTTATTATGTTTTCTTTGCTAATCGTTTGTTCTTTTTTTTGTCTGGTGTTTGTTTGCATTTGATGCAACAACTCTGGTTGGTTTCAGTTTTTTTTCAGGTGTTTTTTTTTTAAAAGCGAATTCACTTCCTCTTTGATCGAAATCTTGTCATTTTCACGACTGTTGACAATTACTCACTTTTTTCTTTCTATTTACATAAATAGAAAGAAAGGAAAAAACTAAATATGAACTTTAATATTCTGATTAGAGTTTTTGACTTTCTTTTTGTTCGGAAAGGTTAAAAAAATATTTTATATAAAAAACCGAGTTTTTTTTAAATGATTTTTTTAAAAAAAGTTTTTTTTAATGTTTGATTTTTGTTAAAATTTTCTTTTGCTTCAAATTAAAAACTTCACTCGAACTTTTATTTACTCAGCGTTTCAAAAAAATTTGAAAAGTGTTTTAGAAACTATAAAAGTAAAATAATAAACGCCATTTAAATCTCTGGTTAATTCTTCTCTCTTTCAGAAGTAAAATGAGGAGATATTTGAATATGTTTTAGAAACTAGAAGGGTTGCTCTATCGCTTAAGAGTATTATCATGTTAATAGATTTCAAAATGAGCTTTTTAAACCGGTTTGAAAATGACTCAAATTTAAGCAAAAATATATATATTAAAATTTATTAAAAAGTTTATTTTGAACGATATCAACATGAAAATAATCATGACGATAACCGTGGTTAAGCTAATCCTTCTAGTTTCTAAAACATTTTCCAAGTTTCTTTTCATTTCGCATCTGAAAGACAGAATAATCAAAGTTCGAGAAGCGTTTTTACACTTTAAAACCACCTTAAAAGATGTTAGTAAATAATAACCTTAAAAAAAAAACTTGTTTCTAGTATTTAAAAATGTGTTTTTTCTATTTATATATTTCAAAAAAGGGAACTGTGAAGACGACATGATATTGGAAATCATCGTTCTCGTCGGAACATTCGCAAGTGACGAAAGTTGTGCTCTTTATTTGGTTAATTCGGGTGTTTTGCAAGCTCTGATCGATGTTCTAAATGGTTCGTTTTCTCTTGATTAATCGAGAGGTTTATTTTTCATGTTTGTTGTTCTTAAAACAATGGAAATTTCGTTGACCTGTTGTTGTTTTCTCTCTTTCATTCTCTCTTTCTCGAAAGCCAAACAAGAAGATGATGAAGTCGTTCTACAAATTGTTTATGTTTTTTATCAGCTGGTTCGACATGAAGCAACTAGAGACATTCTCATCAAAAATACACGTATCCTTTTTTATGTAAATAATTAGAAGAAAAAAAAAGCCTGCTTTTTTCCTCTCTTCAAATTTAAACAAATAACTGAACTAAATAATAATTCTCACAGTTATGATAAAAAACCTTTAAAATTGCATCATCAGAATCCCAGTTTTAGGTTTTAATTCGTGATTTTCATTAAAATAATGATGGTTGAAAAGTTTGGTTTCGAAACTAGAAATAATAAATGAATGTGTTGAGTTAACTAGATAACGTAACTCTAAAAGGAAATTCTCGTGTACCTTCTAGTTTTTAAAGGGAAAATTAAAAACCGAGTACATTAACTAACCATATATTTAACATGGGAAGATCGAAACACGAACACATCTAGAAACATAATTGTAAAAGGAAATTCCCAGGAACTTTCCTTGAAACGGTCACTGATCCTCCAAATTACGCTTAATTAAATTGCATAACAAAATTGTGCAATTTTAGCATTTGTTCAGTTTAGCTTTAACATTAGCTTTTTTTTTAGTCAATTGTATTATGTCAACATTTTTTTTCTCCCTGGTACATAAAAGATATTTATCTGTTTTATGTTACATGGAATATTAAACAATCTACTGTATCTTCTGAGAAAAGTAAACAATATAAAGTTGAATTTTGGAACATAATGTTATATACTGAAATATAATATGAATAATCTCAGGTGTTTGGCTCGTGATCCTAGATTCAGGGAGGTTCAAATTCAAGAAAGAAACTTTTGCATTTCAAACTTCAACTTTGAAGAACTCTCTATGCAGGGTTTCAAGAATTATAAAACCCCTTTAAAATACCATTGAAATTGAGTGTTTTGTTTGTTGGAGAAAAATACCGTTTGAGTTTAAACCATCTCAATATTCTGAAAACATTGCTTAAAATAAAAAGCTAAACTTTGAAACATAATCTTGACAACATTTTCAATAACAAGGCGAACACCTATGGGAAAAAAAATATTTAAGCTTAGCTTTATTTAAAGTTTGCTTTGTCATTTAAATACAATACATGTACATTACTGTTTAAAATTGAATTTATCTCAGAAACAATAAAAAGTTAGACATTTGAAACTTACGACGGTTCAGGGACGTCATTTGGGGGGTGCAAGGGGGGGCATTTGCCCCCCCCCCCTGAAAAACAATTGTGTTATTACAATCAGTATATACATATGTTATAACTAGAGCTTGTGCATATTTTTTTCAAATTTCTTGCAAATATAAATAAATCCATCAAAACCTAATTTATATTAAGTGGCAATATGCAGACGTCTTGCAGCACTGGCCTGCATATATACCAAAATTAGCAAGTCGGTCAAGTTTTGCCCCCCCCTGAAAAAAACTGAAATGACGTCCCTGCGACGGTTGGTTTATGAACAGCTGATTTCCAAACTCTTGATTTTTCCTGTCTTTCAGAAGAGCAAAATTACGAGAAAACTAGAAAGTGTTTATGGGTAGCTCAATCACTTAAGGGTACTTTCATGTTGATATCTTTTAAAATAAAACTTTTTATGTGTGTTTAAAATGGCCTAACTTTAAGAAGATGATATTTTTTTAATTTTTTCTTTATAAAAAGTTCATTTTGAAAGATAGCAGCAACATGAAAATACCCTCTTTAAGTCTAGTTTCTCTTAATTTTTCCTTCTGAAAAACAGAATAATCTCAATTCGCATATCAGCTGTTCATAAGCCATCTTAAATATATTTTCATGATGAAATCTTTCAAAATAAACGTTTTATAGTCAAGAATTAAAAAAATACCATTTGCTTAAAAAACTAGTTGTTTTCAAACTGCTGTAAAAAGCTTGTTTTGAAAGATATCCACATGAAAATTCCGTTAAGTGATTGTGCTACCCTTCTAGTTTCTAAAACTCTTTCAAGTTTCTGTTTATTGTGCTCTTCTGAAAGACTGCAATAATCATTAGTTCGAAAATCAGCTTAACCCTCAGTTTTTTTTAAAAAACTGATAAAAAAACTTATCGTTTATAATAAACCTTTACAAATTAATGTAATTTCATTTTCATAATTATTGTTGTTGACAATCAAATGAAGTAGCAGTTATAATTTTCTGAGATATTTAATTTTAAACGATTTAACAACGCGCCTCCACTCTTTATATATTTTGATATAATTCGATTGACAGGTGTTTGATTTTGAAACATACTGTATTTTATAGAAATACAAACAAAAGACCTATTCAACAGTAGGTCAAATGAGAAAAGTTTTATTTTCCTCAGAAAAATAAAAAAATATATCAAAATCTAAAATAAAACCGATAAAGAAAGTTGTTACATGGCCAAGGTTAAATAAATAGAGACTAGAATATCAAATAAATTATTATTTACTTTTTTTGTAGTTTTATAAAAATATGAAAATGAAAGATTAATGTGAGTCATTTCTTTGTAGTAGATTTCAAAAGCATCCCTTGTTTGACTTTAGATTATTTCTTTCCATCTTTCTTCTCTTCTAGTATTTATTATTATTATTATTCCATGTTTGTTTGTTCGTATTTCGAAGATAGAAAAATTTAATATTTTGTTTCCTTAACATACTGTATTATTATTTAAAATATATACATTTAATTTTGCTCATTTTTACAGAGGCACCTGCATATTTGATAGATTTGATGCAAGATAAAAATCCCGAAGTTCGATCAATTTGTGATCAGACTCTCGATGTCATTGCTGTAAGTGTCGATCTCGAAGAACATGTAGGCCCTTGGCACACAAGACCACTTTTCGACTGTAAAAAATTAAGTCTAGTTGTCGCCACAAAACCGACCACTTTTGAGTCTTTCCATAGAAAATACATTGCAACTACAGCCCAACCACCTTCGACTTAATTTTGCAATCGAAAAGTGGTCTGTGTAGTCCAACCCGAAAGGTTGACCCACACTAGATCGGCTCGAAACGGAAAAGAAAATTCCTGATGGAATAAAAACCAAAGAATCGTATAAGTAAACCCACACTAGGTCCCCGGACGGAATCGGCTCGGCTCCATCCCTGGATCTAGTGTGTGTTTACCTATTTGATTTTTTGGTTTTTATTCCATCAGGAATTTTCCTTACAGAGTGTCCATTCAAACTAGACGTGGTCACTGACCTTTGCCCTTGTTTCTTAAAGTGTCCACATGTGTCCATTTCTAATATTTCAAATAAAACAAAACATTTAATTATTTATTTTGCTATATAATAACAAAACATATTTAAGTAGAAAGATAACACAAAATAAATAGTTTTTCTGACCATTTTTTCGGCCATATTCTCGAAAGCCACTGACCTGTGACCTTTCATACAATACAAATCACCTGTGTTCCAAATTAATTACAACTCAAATAGACGTGTTTTTCCATTGCCTATTTTAAGCTATGTAAACGCTCCTCGAGCTTTACTTGTTTTTTTCTGTCTTTCAGGTTCAAAATGAAGAAAATATTGAATGTGTTTTGGAAACTAGAAGGGGGTAGCTCAATCACTTGAAAAAGGCGAAACTAGAATATCTGGTGACAATGCTAAAAAAAATTTTATAATGAATCTTTTAAATTTTGAAAGATATCATTAAAAACAGTTTTTATGACAGTTTGAAAAAGGCGAAAGTAGTAAAAACGTTCGCTTGACGTTTTTGGCATCGAAATTTTGAAGGAAAAAAATGTCTATGGAGCACAGCATTAGTCACTGCAGTGATGCCGTCCAGTGGTTACAAAAGCAAAATAAATATCTATTGAGCCACGTTAATTGTTCATTTTGAACTTTTTTTTAATGATTCCAATATGGTCTGTGAGGTGGACATAGTGAACACATGTGTGGAGTCCGTAATTCCCCTCAATGTTAAAACACTAGGCGACAATGGTGTCTACTTTACTTAGTTAACATTTATTTTAGATGTAGACACAAATACGCATCTCGCTCTCGAAATGTAACAAATAACCGTCATTAGTCACGAACGAACGAACTTAACTTTGTTTACTTAAGATATATAACATTAACTGAGTTGTTTGTTCGTTACGTAATTACATTTCGAGACTAGAATGTCAACACACTTTGGATGGGAATTTTAGACGAATCTTTCCCATCTCACTTAACGTTGTTTTATTTTACAGTTTCAGAAAAGCAACATTCACGAAAGGAAGAATTGAACGCGTTTTAGAAACTAGAACGGGTAGCTCAATCACTTAAGGATATTTTCATGTTGATATTTTTCAAAATAAAACTTTTCATATGGACAACTTCTTAAAAGTTGAAATAATAAACATACAGAAGTTTATTTTGAAAGATACCAACCTGAAAATATCCTTAAGTGATTGAGCTACCCTTCTAGTTTCTAAAACGCGTTCAAGTATCTCTTGAATAGATTATTTTAGATATTTTAAAATAAAAACTTCATAAAAATGTCAAATTTTAGTTTCTCTCTTTGAATTTACCATTAATTTATTGATACTATTCTAGTTTCTAATGAACTTTCACAAAAGGGAAATGTGGTTGTTCCACTTTCCAGCATCCAATTTATGAAGAAACTAGAATAGTAAACGAGTGAACTTAAGGTATTTTCATAATCTTTCAAAATAAAATAGCTATTTGAAAAGCCCAAAAAACTAATAACTTCTGCTTTTCTAAACAGCCGTAAACAATTTATTTGAAAGGTAAATTATTAATTAAAATTTTCCTTAAAAACTAGAAATATAAGTGAATGATTGAATTAACGTTTTTCGATCAACTAGAAATGAGAAAACTAAAAAGAATATTTGTAAAAGACTTCCTCCGTCCGTTAAAACGTTTATTTTGAAATCAATTAGTTTCTTTTTTTAAAAAATTACTTCTAAAAAGTTTTACATATTTTTAATAAAATGTCATTTCTTGTGTGTGCGTTTTTCAGGAATATGATTTGGAATGGGCCTCAAAGATGCAAATGGAGAAATTTCGTTGGCATAATTCGCAATGGATCGACATGGTGGAATCGCAACAAGTGGACGACGTTTCGGAAACGAGCGGCGGAGACGACCACTTTAGACCGTATTTTAACGAATCTTATCTTCTCGAACAACACGATCTTCTTTACCAATCAAGTAAATCATCATTTCTGGAAGTCATTTTAAGATTTCTTTGAAACTAGAAGAGTAAAAACAAATTAATTTTCATGTCGTTTTTATTGCATTTTGAAATAAAGTTGAAAATTTTCTAGTTAATTCTCATGTCAGTAAAAACAACTTTCAAGTTTCTTTTAATTTTGCCCACTTTTTCAAACTAAGGTTTAAAGTGAAAAACAAAATTTGGATTTTTTTTTCTTCAAACTGTAATACAATGTTTATTTTGAAAAATATGATGAAAAATGCTTCGTTTTACTCTTCTAGTTTTTTTTAAAAACATGTTGAAAAATGTTTTTTTTTCTGAACTGTGTTTCGAAAATGTAAAAATAACAATCTGTAATAATTTTTTCTCGCAATTCCAGCCGATGGTTCGTTGGACAATTTCGATACTTTGATGTCAAATGGAAGTTCCTCTTCTTCTACTCAACGACCAACTTCAAGGTATCGAAATAGGTAAGATGCAGAACACACTTAAAAAGACACTCGCTTCTAATTAGAGACAAATCGTAAAGATTGGGATTTAAACAAAAACATATCTAGTAAGTGTTTTAGAAACTAGAATTGTAGCTCAATCATTGATATTTTCCTAAATGAGCTTTTAATTGAACCAACCATTAAGCAGACAGTAGACGATATTTTTTAATTTTCGTCTATAAAAAGTTTATTTTGAAAGATATCAAGCATGAAAATGTTAGCATTAAGTGACTGAGCTACCCTTCTAGTTTCTAAAACACTTATTAGACCCTATTCATAAAGTGAAAAACATCTCAAATTAAACTAGTAATTATTCTGCATTTCAACATTATGAAGAATAACTTGAAAAGTGTTTCTTAGAAACTAGAAGAGTAACTGAATCACATTCAGGACACATTTTCATATTTTATATTTAATATCATATATTGAATATATATTTTAATTAGGTAGTTTAAAATAAACTTTTTATGGCAGTTTTGACAAACGAAATTTTCGATTTGAATTTTTTTTCACATTATCAGATTTTGTTTTTCTATTTTTTATTTGGCCCATCTTGAAGTGAAAAACTAAAATGGACATAAAACATGAAACTGATTTGTTATTCATTTACTATTCTAGTTTTTAATTGTCCTGCTTCTGAAACATGCAGAAATAATGAAGCGGGTTTTTTTTTTAATTCTATTTGTTTAAATACTCATTGAGAAATATTTTGACAAATACAAATTATATATTCAGTGCTCCTCCTCCTTCAACACGATTATTATGTTCAACGAAATCAAACACGAAGAAAACTGACAAAATTGACTGTTCTATTTTACCAGTGAGTAAAAAAAAAAACACCCAAACAAAATAAGTGCACATTTCTATTGTGTTTGCGTTTGGTGTTTTCCATTGTTTTATTTTGCACAAGAGTGACGTTCACACTTATGACACCAACAAAAGAAAATGCCACAAAAACCACACAAAATACATAAAGCATGTGTGTCTGTGTACAAGAAACTTACGAGAATCACACTTTAATTGCAAAGTTGCAGGTCCTAACCTTTTTAAAAGGAACTTTAAAGTAGAGACTTGTATTTTGTAAAACAAAAACGAGGTCCAGGCCATAAAACATTATAGTGAGCCTAGCTCACCATGCCCCCATAAGGCACATAAAGCACGTGGACCTTGGGGGTCCAGGTTGGCTTTCATAAACCTTAGCCCATTTCCTTCAGGCTTTTCAGCTTTGTGGATTGGACTTAGGTTAGTCATGTGGCCCACAAAGCTCAAAAGACAGATGAAAGCTTCCCAAATCTAGATTTTAGCCTCTAACATGTGTTACAAATTGATTACATCTTAAATTTGTATATAGTGTGGAGTTTGAAAATTCATTTTACTTTATTAAAGTTTATGCTTAAAACATTTGTCTTTTTAAAGATATAGTCATGATTTCGACGCTTATCCCGGTCGAGAGAGACCTTCAAGATTGTCTCTCGTCGTTGATGGTCGGCTTAACGATGAATTTCAACACATTCTAGACCAGTACGGAACCAACGTTCCCAGTTCTGGACATGTCCATGGTGGTTCATCTAGAGGACGTCCACTTGTTTAATTTATTAAATCTCTTCGTACGTCAAAACGTTAGAATTCCTTAGAACTTTTGAGACAAAGTTTTAGAAGAAAACTAGAAGAGTGAGCTCGAACTAAGTCTAGTTTCTAACGCATACTTTCAATTTCTTCTCAGTGTCTTTGTCTGTAATCACTGGTTATTCAGAATTATCTTAAAGATTAAACACAATTAAAAACCACGATTTGATCAGTAATATTGAACGTGTTTTTTTTTTCGCCTTCAGACATTGAAATCATTTAAAATAATTTCACTTTTCTATTAAAATGTTTAAGAACATTATGATTCATTATTTACTTTTTTTAAAATAATCATCAGTTTTTTCAAATAAAAGATTATTGTGTTTTTATCTAATCTTATGAAATTTACAAAAAAAAAAAAAGTTATTCTGTTTTACATGTGCAAAATTGATAGAAAAATAAAAAGTGTTATAGAAACTAGAAGGGTAGCTCAATCACTTACGGTAGCTCATCTTTGATAATTAACTTTTTGTAGACAAAAATAACAAATATTGTCTTGAGTCATTTTAAAACTGACATAAAAAGCTTATTTTGAAAGATAACAACGTGAAAATACCCTCTTAAGTGATTGTTCTACTCTTCTAGTTTCTAAAACAAGTTCAAGTTTCTCTTCATTTTGCACCTGAAATAAAGAATAATCAAGAGTTCGAAGGGGGGGGGGCGTTTACACTTTTAAAAACCACCTTAAGACGCAAAATTATGAGTGTTATGACAAACACTAAAATGTTTAGAAACTAGGAGGGTAGCTCAATCACTTAATAGTATTTTTGTGTTTGATATCTTTCAAAATTAACTTTTTAGCGTACATTTTGTAAAAAAAATATTGGCTCTGCTTAAAGTTGGATCATTTTCAAACTCACATAAAAAGCTTATTTTGAAAGATATCATCATGAAAATATTCCTAATTGATTGAGCTAAAATACATTTAAGTTTATTTTTCACTTCTGTAAGAAAATAATCAGAATTGGAGAGGCCCACACGTTTACACTTTAAAACTATCTCTTTTTTTGCTCTGTTTCTTTTATTGTAGTGTATTTTATAAAATAACTTTCAGAACTTCACCTATATCTTGAAAGTTTAGCAATAACAATAAACAAAAATAAATGAAAAAAATTTGTATACGAGCCATTTCAAGAAAAGAAAAGTGTAAATTTCATCATTTTATATAAAAACACACACACACATGATGTAATTTGCAAATAAATCTTCCCCCCCCCCCCCCCCCCAAAAAAAAAGCCCCATCTACTTTTTAACCCGATGTCTTGCTCTTTATAAACAAACATTTGACATTTTGAAAAATACACATCAAGTTTACATTGAAATAAAAACCTCTTATTACATTTTATTCAAAATTGCAACCAAGAAAGAATTTTCCATTCAGTGGTTCAAATAAAACTTGTTAGATAAACAATTTGTAAAAAAAAATATATATAAAACATTTCTGAAATTTCTCAAGAGGGTATTTTAAAGACTAGAAAAGACATCTCATTGTTACCGCTTGAAAATTGGTTGGCATTTTTTCACATTAAAAGTTTCGAGGGGAAGAGAGGGGTCCTTTTTCTCCCCTATTTTTTTAAATTTTCACCCCCTTAATGTTTCATTTTATAAGATCTTTTCTATTCATTACTCCTGAGAACCTCCTTAGTAACAACCCCCCCCCCCCCCCCCCCTCCCCTCCTTACTTTTTATTCAAATGATATTGTCTGACTCTTCATATTAACTTTATAGCTCAATTTTTCATTCTAGTCTTTTGTCTGTTATTGCTAAAACACACTTTGAAAAATTTGCATATATAAAAAACCTTCACTTTACATAGTGATGTGTGTGTGTGGATCATTATTTGTGGTGGATAATATCCGCATTTCAAGTGAATGCGGATTTAAATGAAAATTCTCATATTTATCAGAAGAATCACGCAAATTTTTATAATTATTTATTTCAGAACTAGAATAATTAATTTGCTTTAAGTACTTTTAATAATTAATATATTTAAAAATTAAATGTTAAGCTAGTTTTAAAGTGTAGACGCTTCTCAAATTTTGACAATTCTTGTCTTTCAGTAGCAAAATTTAAAATAATTTAATAAACTAGAATGGATAGCTCAATCACTTAAAACTATTTTCATTTTGATATATTTTAAAATTAGCTTTTTCTGTTCGAGTTTAAAAATGATCCAACTTTAACAAACAATATTTTTAAATTTTTTTTAAAAAGTTCATTTTGAAAAATTTCAACATGAAAAATACCCTAAGTGATTCAGTTACCCTTCTAGTTTCTAAAACACTTTCAAGCATATAATAATTTCGCTCTTATGAATCAGTTTGAAAATCAACAGCTCATAAACCATCTCAAGAAGCTAAATTAAAAGAAACTAGAAAGTGTTTTAGAAACTAGAAGGGTAGCTCTATTAATCATTTAAGGCTATTTTCATGTTGATAAATAATCTTTCAAAATAAGCTTTTTTATGCGAATTTGAGAATGATCCAACTGTAAGCAGACGATATTTTTTAAAATGTTGTCTATAGAAAGTTTATTTTGAACGATATCAACTTGAAAACAGTATGAAGTAATTGAGCTACCCTTCTAGTTTCTCTTAAGAATAATTTGCGGATAATCCGCAACTTTTTTTTTAAGTTCTTATAACCCAAAAAAAAATTCGTCGGTTGCGCCGTAAGTTTTTTTTTCTAGCCTCCTTTTTTTTTACAGTGTTATTAATTTTAATAGTTGTTCCCAAAAGTATTATAAAAATGGCGTCCAAACTTTATTAAGCTTTTTTATTGCACCTTCTACTTTCTCATTGAGAAATAGAAAAAAAAAGTAGAAAAAAACGGCCAATCACTGACTTTTTTTTCGTTGCTTAATATACCCCTCAAGTGTAATATAGAAAATCTTCAAACGACCTGTCAAATAATTAATAAAAAAAAACATTTAAGGGTCACCCAGGGGCACTTTTTTAATATAGGGATCATTTTTTGTGTGCTGCTAACTATATAAGGTTGCAGACTAGAATAGAACCGAAAAAATTTGCATATTCCTGTGAGAATAACTTGTTAAGTATTTTTTTTAGCTTAATTATGATTGTGTGTGTGCGTGTGGCCCCCCAATCCGCTCTTTTTTTGTATTGTTTAAGAATGTGAATAAAGCTCAACTTTGCTTAAATTTAGTTTTATTATTATGTTGGGTAATTTATGCAACAAAAAAAAAGACTAATGAAGAAAGAGATTGCCATAAAAACCAGACTTAAAATCAGGCTCAAAAGTCAATCAATAATCTTTAAAGAACCTAAAAAAAAATTAAGGATTTTTAATCCGGTTTTTATGAACAGCTGATTTTTTAACTCAGAGAATTATTATCAGAATGGATAACTCAATCTTTCAAAATAAACTTTTTTATTGACACAAAATTAAAGAAATATCATTGGGTCATTTTTCATACTCAAATAAAAAAATTTATTTTGAAATATATCAACATAAAAATAGTCATAAGTGATTAAGTTACCCTTCTAGTTTCTAAAACACGTTCAAGTTTCTCTTGATTTTACACTTGAAAGACAGAATAATCAAAGAGTCCGAAAGGCCCCGTTTACATTTGAAAATCACCTTAATATAAACCAAATATAATTATTTTGAAACTGGATAAAACAGACTTGAATAATCAAAGTTATGTTATTTTAGTTCATTTATTGATCACTTGGTGGCGTTGGCTGTCCTTTCACTCATAGCTGAAGGTTTATTGTTATTTCATACATATTGTGTGTAATAACAAGATCTCAATAGGGAGAAGGTTTTAGTAAAAAAAAATATTGTGTAATTTAATTCATAATTAATAATTTTTAAAAAAATTAATAACTAGTATGAATTAAATTATACAATATTTAATTTACAATAATAATAATTTTTTGAAAAATTAATTTTAAAAAGCATATTTTGAATAAATTTGAAAAACATTCTAAGCAGTACCGATAATTAATTTATATTTTATAAAATAAAATATAAATTATATATTATAATTAGAATTATATATAATTATATATTTTTTTTAAATTGTCATTTTTCCATTTTTACTTCAAAATTTGTACACAGTATCAAAATTAAAATAAATAAGGTTAAATTGTTCGCGAACAGTGTTCGGTTCTAGTGTGGACCCGGCTTAAATAATGAGTTATACAGTAAATATGTCGCATCCATTTGGTGTAATTATCCATTACACGAAATGTATGTTCCTTTCGCGTTTTGCATCAGGCCAACTTATGTTCATTTCGCGAAATGGACATTCATTTTATGTAATAGACGACTACATTGGTGTAATGCGACATAATCTATATTTCAAAGTAAACGTTTTTTATTAAAGTTTGAATTGACGTTTTTATTTTCGACCAAAACACCGTGCAGTGGGAAAAAACCTATACTGCCATTTTTTTTTCAAACTTTGTGTTTATTTTCACGGAAAAAACAAAAAAAACCAACGTATCAATATTAAAAAAACACCTTTTATTAGCACTTATTTACTAATATATTTTCAATTATTGCTTCTTAAAAGCCTCCAAAGCAAAAAAAAAAAACTTTCTAAAAGCCTCTCCTCCACAAACCCAATATTTACATAAAAAGTTGTCTCAAAATTATAAGTTTTAGACCTTTTTCTTTATGTGTTAAAGAAAAAAATGACCATTATCAAACACAATTAGATATTTTTTTGGGCTATTAATATCCAAACCATATAATTATGTGGGACAAAAAAAGTATATTAAAATAAGTGACAAAAAAAAAACCCAAAACGTTTTATTATTATATTGTTCATTTTATTGAGTGGAGAGAGAAGAAGAAATTGCTCAAATTTTGATAATAATGACTATTACAAACAAAGAAAGATTATTTTTCATTGTATGTAATGTAAGGTAAGGTAAGGTAACAAATGGAAAGCAAAAAAAAAAAAAGTAGCTTAGAAAAATGACCATCATAATCATCTTGGACAATTGACTAAAGTGGCTTTGAGTCTTATATGATTATTATTACAGCAAACACACACCAAATGGACACTGTGCCAGAGGGTCAATTTGTGCACTGCAGAAATTACCTTGTTTTTTTTTTGTATCGAGATGTTTACAAAGTGCGAAAAATAAAATCAATTATTTTGGCACAATTACTAAACAATCTTACAAAAAACACAAATTTCATAGTGAATAATGCACATTTTTTTAATAGACTACCTTAAGATAGCTGAATAAATATTTATTTTGTACCTCTGGCAATGCTAACTGGATGTTTTCGAAAAATTTGGATGCAAAAAAAAAAAGATTATGTTAAAAGTTTTAAAAAATAAAACATTTTATAGTTCAGTTTGAAATTTAGGTTTTTTCATTGAAATTTCATGAAAAACTATTTTCGTCTTTCTTCAAACTGTCATAAAAAGTTTATTTTGAAAGATATCATCATGAAAAAAAAACCTTTAGCATTATTACCAACTATTCTAGTTTCTAAGACATTTTAATTTTTTTTTTCGTTACGTTTCTCCAGAAAAACGTTCGCTTGAAAAATATAAATTCTCTCAAAACCGTAGGATGGAGGGAGGGGAAGAAACATTCTATGGAACACAAAAGCCACTGCACCGTCACGGGGTGTCACACTAGCAAGTTGTTAATTAACTCTAGAAAACTCTAGCCTCAAACCAGTCACTTAATTTGAAAAACAAAAAGATAATTTTGGCTGTTTTATTATTAATTAATTTATGATAAAAAATTATTATTCTTTGAGTTAATTAATAATCTTAATCAATTGTTTCGGTGTCTTAATGCCGAAATTAATTGTTCTTTTTTTCGTGCTTAATAAAACAAAAACTAATTTACAGTTGTATAGAAAATATATATGCATTTTACTTGTATGGTTTTAATGGCTGTTAGAATGAGGCCCCGCCCCTTATCTTAGAGGGCATTGGGACCATTGGCGGAGGGTGGGGAGTGTCTCAAACAATCTAATTTTGTCCAAACCGAATAATAATCATAAGGATGAACATAAAGAATAAAAGATGATAGAGAGAAAGAGAGAGAGAGAAAAAAATCCTTCAGAAATTTCTCAATTAATTATTTACTAGAATGAGCATTGTTGAAAAGTAGAAGAAGCAGAGCAGCTCCAAAATATGAATGAATTGATTTCTTTATGTTTTTGCAAACATTAAGAATTTAGCAGAAAAACATTTGGTCAGAATTTTTGATTCGTCAATTTTTTATTAGCAATTTATTATTATTTTTGCTTTTTTTTCAGTTTTAATTGTTCTAATTTAATTTTGTTTATAATTAATAATTAAAAATGTCGCGCTTCCTTTCTTCGAAGTAAACGTCTCTCTTTCAGGAGTTAAAATTAAAAGAAACCTAAAAGTGTTTTTAAAAACTAGAAGGGAAGCCCATTTTACTTAAGGATATTTTCATGTTGTTATATTTCAAAATAAACTTTTAATGTTGATATATTTTAAAATAAGCTTTTTTGTCAGTTTTAAAATCACTTTAAACGCAGGACAATATTTTTCAATTTTTTTCTTAAATAAAAAGTTTATTTTGAAAGATATCATCAACGTGAAAATACTCTTAAGTGATTCTAGTTTCTAAAACAATTTTAATGTTGTTTTATCTCAATGAAGATTCTGTCTTTCAAATAAGCTGTTTATGTGAATTTGATACAATAGGTGAACCAGTATGGCGTCTATACACTGTGCGTGTTCTAGTGTTAAGACGCCATGTATGTACACTTAGTTGCTTCATACTCAACATAGTAGTCTTGTTATATTCGCTTTCTTTTCGTGCAAGTTGCACGACAGATTTACTAGTATTTAATAATTTATAATAATTTAATATTTTACTAACAAAAAAGTCCTTCCTAATTCGTATTAATGTCAATATGGCGAAGTAGAAAAAAATCCTTTTATTCGGATGTTAGATTACAGAGTGAATAATATATTTACACATTAAAAGCTTCTAGTATTAAACGCTTATTTTTCTGTTTAAATATTAGAAATGTATTTCATTTGAAGCAAACATCTATTGACAAAACAGAAAACATTAAAATTCATGTCATTTGCTAGACACTTTTTTTTACAACAATTATTATTTGTTTGGAGACTGGAAAATCTGGTGTATTGTAAGGAAGCAGATATCAAACAAAACACTTCCTAAATATTAGAAAATATTATAAGTTATTGTTATATGTGTACAGGATGACTCAAAATAGTTTCTATAAGAAATGGAACACACAAGACCACTTTTGCCTTCTGAACGACAGAATAAAACAATTGGCTCAATTATAAATAATTAAAGTACACTTTTTGTCATAAGCAACAGCAAGAAAAATTCTACGTGTTAAAAACTAGACTAGTGAATAATTATGTCATAAAATATTTGTATGATGATATCATTATAAGTAAACTTTTTATGTTCAAAGATATTATCATGAAAATAATTTCAACATATTCACCAACTACTCTAGTTTATAATAAACTTTTTGTACTTGATGATGTTGCTTCTAAGAAGAAAAAAAAATGTAAACCACTTGTCTGTAAACTTTCTAGTTAAACTCCCTATAAAAATCCCTATCAACATTTCAGTTTTCTGAACATTAGTAATTAAAAAAAAACTGATGTGAAAAGTTTATTTTCAAAGATAACTTTACATTTATGTATACAATTTTAAAATATTCAGCAAATATTCTAGTTTATAATAAGCTTTTTTTTAAAAAAATATTGTTGTAAAAGTGAAATTCCCTATAGAAATCCCTATGAACATTCTTAATAGATTTCAAATGTGATGCAACATGTGTACCACTCTGTAGGCCTATATTATACATTTTAAACTTCTGCTAAAGTGTTAAGTACTCGTTTAACCGGTTCCTCGTCATCAAGTTGTATTGAAAACAATAGACAAATAAATGTTTCATACTTTTATAAACAATTAAAACTAAATATGCATAAAGATATAGAGTCAATTGCAATAGCCTCTAAAGAGTATATTGAAATAATTTTGGTAGATTGATAAATTGCGTGACATTATGTAATAAAGTAATAGAAAAAAACAAAAACTCAACTCTGTTCAATATAAACAAGGCATTTTTTCATTTCAAGAAATTTGTTGATTTTTAACTCCTCTCCCCCCCCCCCCTTTTTTCGAACCCTCTTTTTCAATGTCATCAAATTGCAATTTGCAACATTGGTTACATATTGAGGTCCTTTTTAAATTTACAGAAAAAAAAGTGGGTACATTCCAGTGACCCCAGAAAATGATCTAGTTACATCACTCAATAAATGTCTCAGTGTAAACTTTCTACTTTTTTTTACAAACATAAAATGTGAAACAGTTGTTTGATAAATAATAGAAAAGTCCACCACAGGTTGCAAGGGCAAATACAGAAATTGTTTCAATATAATCAACTATATTATACTATTTTACAAAAAACAGTTTAGCACTTGTTTTGTTAAGCACTTCTCCAGTATAGCTTTTTACAAATTTAATACTTGCTAAATTTAGCCTTTGTCCAATTTACCATTTAAGTTCTTGTTAAGTTTCGTTTAATCCATTTTAAGTTTTACTTAAGCTCTTATCCAGTTTAGCTTTTTTCGAATTTAATTATTGCTAAATTTGTACTTTGTCTAACTTATTTGTCAAGTTTAGCTTTTCTTAAATTTAATTCTTGCTCTAATTTAGCTTCTGTCTAATTTAGCTTCTGTCCAATTTAGAGAAATCAATTAAGTCCTTGTCATCTTCAATCCTTTCTAAGAAAAGTTTTACTTAAGAGCTTTTCCAGTTTAGCTTTTATTCAATTCAGTATTTGTCTAAGCTTAGCTTTTATCTAATTTAATGCTAATTCAGTTTAGCTCCTACTACAATAAAAAAGATGGTCACTTTGGAGCAATTATTCAAAACTCACAACATCATAAAAATTGCTTATATTATATAAACAAAACAAAAAAAAATGATCCATTTTTTAGCCATTTTAAAAATTACACCTGGGAGAAAACACAAAAATATAAACTTTGAGAGAGAAAATAAAATTGCATTAACAAAATTCATATTTAATATTAATTATATGAATGATTTTTCTGAGTTCTGATAAAGATGGCGTGATGGACAATCTCTTTGGTTATTTTGTTGGTGCCAGTTTTTGGAGACAAATATGGGCACCAAGGTCCCCTATTAGATATGATATTTATAGAGGGAGGGGAGGAGGAGATGGAAGAAGGGTCCTTTATGTTATGTTTTCATAGACAACCCCCCCCCCCCCCCACCCCCAAATACATTCATCATCTTGTATGAGCCACCACCCACCACCATAATACACTTCTCCCTATGGGGAGAAAGAACCCCGGGTCTAATGATTGTCATTAGATTCAATTAAAGAGAATGGTTATTTCGTGTGATGGCGTTAGGATTCAGTTGGGGATGACAGAAAAAAGGGGTTCATATTTAAAGGGGGTAAAAATTGGAGGTCTCTATAGGAGGTGGGCAGAAAAAGAAAATTATGGACTCGATGACGACTTTCTACCTCTTATATAATATTATATTATTGTATATTTTATACAATATGTAATAGCGTCATCATCATTATTATTATTATTATTATGTATATTTATTTACAACTCTTTTGAGTATTAAATTTTCCGCTCTTTAATTTCCTTTTTTTTTAGGAATTTCTTTAAAAATCACTAAAAAAATATTATCGATTATGAAATAAATTCATATTTTTGTTGCTTTTCATATTTTTTTTTAATATCAATGGTATAAAAAAGCTTATTTTAAAAGATAACTACATGAAAATACTCTTTAAGTGATGGAGATGCCATTCTAGTTTCTAAAACACTTCCGATTTCTTCTTTGTGTTTTTGCTCCCGAAACACTATCTGAAGCAACTTTAAGTATAATTTCAAAGTTTGAGTTTTTCTGAAGATGGGACTGAAAAATAAATTTATATAATCTTAATAATACCTGAATACATAACCAACAAAACAGAAACCAGAAAAAAAGCTTATTCTTAATTTCTGCTTTCCTTTGTAGAGGTTCTCACACATTACAATAAGAAATACCTCAAGAACATTTTTGAATTTATACGCTTTCCTATTGGCTGATAACATTTAATTCCGCATTGGCAGAACGAAATAATTTAAATATATTTTTCTGTCAATTTTTTTTTCTACATTTGTGACCTTACCCTAAGTTCATTGCATTTATTCAGCTGAATGTATGCAGAAAAAAAGATGAAATTATTTTTATTTTGCGATGCAGAATTATTACATGCTATATCTATTTTCTACTTATTTCACGCAAATGTGTGATCCAGGCTAAAAGTTCATTCAGTTTATTTTTACCGAATTATATTTTATCAGCCAATAGGGAGGCGTTTTTGTAACACAGATGCATTAAATTGAGTTACAGCTTTTCCTTCTATAAAAATAGGAGAAATAACCATAAATAATTCCTTTTTTCTAAAAATTCAAAAATATCCTTCAAGTGTTTTTTGTTATTGTAATGTTTGAGAAGCGTTTAAAAGCAAAGGAAACCAGAAATGTAGCTGAAACTCGATTTTGATTTTTTCTATTTCTGTTGTCTGCTTCTCCATGTCTGTGGGATCCAAGCCTTGCCATACTTTCTTTCTTTCCGTAATCCATTAGCAATAATTTCATTCTACTTTCCAATTTTACACACAAAAAAACTGATGTCAAACTGAACTTAATCGATTATTGAATATTGAAAAAGGAAATAAAATCAGATATGTGAATAGAAACACCTGACTTAATAGAAAGAAAAAACAACAACTAGGTTTCGAAACCCCAACTCCAACCTCCGTCATATATTTTATTATGAAGTCAATTATGGATCTTGACAATGGCCAATGTGAATCATGATCGACACCATTTTTTTATGAAAATTATTTTTAAAAATACACAAACGCGTGTCAAGTACACACAAATCGGACACATGTTCAATTTTAAAATTAAAACACACTTTAATATTTGCATAAATAATATAAAAATAAACAACAGCAGAGTAAACCGCGCCATTTTTGGCGTTTAAGAAAAATCAACCATGTTTGAAAAACAGAGCAGTAACTATAGTTTTATTTTGTTGTCCGAGACAAGAATAAAACTAGCGCCCCCTTAGTGATATCACTCTACTTATTTTACGCATCAATTTCTGCACCCTTTTAAGCTTTGCGCCCAAAGCAAAAACTGGCGCTTTCTTGGAATTATCATTCTAATCATTTTATACCCCTATTTCTGCACCCTGATCTTTGCACCAGAGGCAGGTG
Organism: Brachycybe producta; assembly: GCA_036925085.1. Classification (NCBI taxonomy): domain Eukaryota; kingdom Metazoa; phylum Arthropoda; class Diplopoda; order Playtdesmida; family Andrognathidae; genus Brachycybe; species Brachycybe producta. The sequence continues at coordinate 539,844 of JAUPFP010000084.1, forward strand.
CCTCATTCGCCTTACCCTAGGTTACAGCTCTTATCAGCAATCATTTAAAAGCTGATTAAGTATTCATAGCTGGGCCAGATCTAAAGCTATGAGCTCTTGCTTAGCTGAGCTGCGCCAATACTAATCTTTAAAATATCACCCTTATACCTAATACACACACAGCTGATAATTTAAATGCATTTAAATAATAAACGTGTTCTACAGAGCTCTGTGAAGGACAAACAAACAATATGTCGTTGAATTCAATTTTTTCAGTTAATAATCTGAAAATATTAAGTTAATATTTAAATATAATATGTAAATTATTGACAAAATATTGATTTAATATTTCAATTTAAAATATTAGTAATAAAAGAAAATGTTTATTTGGTGTTCATGTCCTTAACTGGATTCCGTATAATTCACCTAAACACTTTTAATTTGAATTCATTTAACTCATGTGTGTGTACAAGGTATTAGTGACATATTTCCCACTTTAGTTTCTAAAACACTTTCAAAAGCTAAAAAAATTATTGAAATATATATAAAAAAGTGTAGGTGACACGTTTTAAATGTGGCCCACCCTACGCAAACGAACTATTTTAATCTGACATTTCAAAATTGGTTAATATTGTACATTTTGTACTGTTTCCAGTAAGCGTAGGTGCAAAACGTTCAATTGGATGGGTGACGCGAAAACTTTCTAAAAAAAGTTGCTAACCAACATCCAGGTAGCTCGATTCCATGTTATGAGGTTTAAGAGGTTTAAATGTATAGCCTCGCTTCAAGGCTCTTTTATTTTATCAAACAGACATAGATGACACAAACACAAAACACGACAAGACAATCTATGTACACACATATGCACGTGCACGCACATATGCACGTGAAATTAGTAACCACCAACCAGAGTGTCATCAACTCTTCAGTGTTTCATAACTTATGGCTTAGGCTGAGATTCGCCCTCGGGCTTTCCCTCCCCCCCCTCAACTCAGTACAGCTGCAATCAGCTAGACGGCCACGTGGCAGGGAGGAATAATTCCCTATCATAAATGATTGTCATTTAGACAAAGTTAAGACAAAGAAAGAATGCCCAGAAGAAAAATGCATCAGTTCTAGCTATTTATTTCTTTAATTCGCTATTTAAATGGCCAATGGCTATGCTTAATAAGCTAATTAAGAATTCCTTCTAACTACGCTCTGTTCTCTGCAGCTAGCAAGCGTTCAAAATAGACAACGCTTTGCTCAGCTCTACAGTTTGCTATTGATTCCCACTGAGGTTCATCTTGCTGCTGCACCTTTTCTTTTTCGTGTATTATAGATAAATTCGAAAAGGAAAACGCATAAAGGATGGAACTGGATCTTCCACTCACTTTGTAGCATAGAATGTCGTGTGCCCTTCGGGCATACGGGGGCCATAGGCCCATAGCTATTGCACACATAGACACCTCAGAAAAAGACAATACGGAAACGCACCGCAAAGCAGAAAATACAAACACACAATTTAGCAAAACAAGACACAAACCCAACAAGAAAAACACATTTCCAATTCCTTTGCACATAATGTAAGAGGGGTCCATTAGACCTAAATATTGACACAATCGACCAATCAAATATAAAGGTTTTGTTTTTCTTATGCACGTCGTTGTCATGGAAACAACAAGAATATCTATATGTATGTAGGTATATACCTATATCCACGTGTATGGATGTTCTTGAGGAGGAAGAGGAGGAGGGGGGGGGGGTGTGAAGGGGGCCATGGGGGTGAAGGGGAGGAGGTCGTATAAATATCCGTCTCTTTCTAAAGACTATCTTGTTTGTATTGCAGGAGGACAATAGACTTTTTCTTTTGTCCTAGAATGGGAAAAGAGAAGAACTTAGTGAAAAGTTTGACATTTTAGCTTCTTCTTTGGAAACCATCCCACAATTTTGTTCGTTTTTCACAAATGGCTTCTTGATTTATGAAAAGATGAGACTTTCAATAGACTCATCTATATATATTGATCCTAATAATAAAATATGAGGAGCAAAACTTCAATAAAATCTAGTCTTTATAAGACAGGCTTAGAAGCCAAGAGGGATATGTGACTTTTTTAATGTAAAAATGGAAGACATGTAAGGGACTCCCACATTTTTGTCAGTGAAATGATAATGACAAAATTTGGTCGACAAGAAGAGAAATAAAAGGAAAAAAAGCTGCTCAAAACGTAGAACTATAACATTGATGTCTATGGAAGTCTCTTACTTTGAAGTTAATTTACTCAGGAACACTATTTTTGTCATTTATTCCCCTTGGCTTCGAAGCCCTCCCTCATGAAAAAGGACCGATTTGAATCCTGTTGCATTTATAATAATAATAATAATAATAATAATAATAATAATAATAATAATAATAATAATAATAATAATAATAATAATAATAATAATAATACAAATAATACAAATAACACAATGTTTAAGCAAATATTATTTCAAACTAAGAATATTAAGGTTGCAAATGATTGTTATTAATGAACCTACTTTGCATTCATTGTCAATAATAATAATAATAGACTGGCATTGATTGCAATTGGTAAATAAACACAAGGTTCCATTTTGAACTACAAACAAAACATGGCTGAGATATCAACAAATATTGCTGTGGCCATTTTTGTTTTTCAAAACCGAAATTTACAGCCAATTTTCCTTTTTTTAAAAAATAAAACTTGGCTGCCAGTCTGTTTTTGTTTTGTTTAAAAAATAGTAGAAAATCTGGTTCCTTTCTCCTTCACCAAAATATCCTCCATATTGAGACAGTTGACTTTAAAAATCATAAAATCAGCCGCAATTTTATGAAAAATGGTGATGAATTTGTTTTTAAGAAATTAAAATGTCTGCCATTCTTTTTCAAAATGGTTAAACCATGTTTAGTTTAAAAAAATTACAATAATTTTCTTCTTTAGAAATAACAATGGCGACGAATTTTTTTCAAATAGAAATGGCTGCCATTTTGTGATTTAAAAATAAAATGGCTGCCATTTTGTGATTTTAAAAAACAAAATGATGACACATTTGTTTAAAATAAGTTGTCCGCCTCGTTCTTTAACAAATTGTTGACAAAGTTAAAAATCTTAAAATATCACAAAAATAAGGAGACCAATTTATTTTTATATAAAATCCCCCCAAAAAAAGTGGGTGGAAATCTGTACTGTAGGTGTACTTATTTTAGTTAGAAATCGACATGCGATTGCAACAATAAATAACGAACTTAATTTTATTTAATGCACAATCCCTTTCAGTGTTTTTTTTTATTTCCATTCAACAAGTGTTTGAACAGCAGGTTCAAATCCTATTTGGGCTTTGAAATATGAATTAGTTGACGTTATGTTCAGTAGCAACACATGAAATTAACTTTGGGCTACCATATTATACAGAGAAGAAAGAGAGGCCTACTTAACATTTTATTTATAGTGAATTAATACAGTAGAATCACGATTATCCGGAATAAACCGGAGGCGGATCTGGTACGGATCATCGAAAATCCAGATTATCCGGAAAATCAACCCGGGGGGGGGGGGGGGGGGGGGTTAACTTCCATTCTCTTCTTCACTATTGAGAAGTTCAAAAACACTGATAAACTGAAAAAAAAAAAACATTTATAATATGATAAAAACTGGTCCGGATAATCCGAAAAAATTGCTGTTTTTCTACTTTAATTCTCTCATTCACTATTGGTCAGTTAAAAGGTTAAAAAACACTAATAAATTAATAAACCTTTTATATTATTAAAAAAAAACCTGTTCGGATTACTCGACGTCCAGATAATCCGAAAAATCGCCGGTTTATAAACACAAATTCTCTTCTTCATTATCGAGAAATTAAAATTCAAAAACACGAATTTACTAAAAAAAAAACTAAAAACTAACAATTAATATGATTAACCAGTAGAGTTTAAGTGGAGGTTGTGATAAAACCTGGTCACAAATACATCATAGATGCCAGCCAAGTGGAATTACGATGAAAAATATTTTAATTTACAGCTTAGCAACGTTTCAGGCACTGTACAAAAAAACGGGATAATCAGGATTATAATATTAGATGAAAAAACATTATGAAAAAAGCTGATCTGGATTACACATAAATCCGAATAATCCGGAAAATCGCCAATTTTATTTACTCTTAATTCTCTCTCTTTCGTTCACTATGGTGAAGTTTAACATTAAAACATCTAAAAACTAAAAAAAGTCTATTACGATAAAAGGCATTCCGGATAACCGAAATCCGGATAATTGAGATTCTACTGCATATATTGTATTCTATTCAATGTGTACCTGGCAATTTAATAAAAAAACATCCACACAATAGGAATCTCAGGCTCTCTTATTTTTTTTAATAATTTGCTTTCTATAGTTGAACATAATGTTGACTCAATCTGCACCATATATTTAATATAAATATAAAAAAAGATTTATGTAAAAAGGACGTCATTATTATTCTGTCCAGATGAACATTAATAGACCACCTTTTTTTTCAATGTGTCTCTCTCTCTGTGTGTGTTAATAACAAATGTCTTTTTTGTCTATTAATATTAACACAAGTTTTCTTCTTCTATAAAGTTAAAATGTAGATCAATTGGTTGAGCAACTCTGCAAAAATTGAGGTTCCTCCTATTAAGGTGTAACCGGCCCTCCCCCCTTCCCACAAACTCTTGATTCACTCTGTCTTTCAAGGAGCAAAATTAAAAAAAAAACTTGAATATGTTTTAGAAACTAGAAGGGTCGTTCAGGGTCGTATTTTTTCAATGTTGATATCTTTCAAAATAAACTTTTTATGTCAAGTTTGAAAAATATCACCATAAAAAGTGATGGAGAGATTTTTTTTCTAGTTTCTAAAAGACTTTCTAGTTTCTTCATTTTTGTTGTTCTGAAAAACAGGAATAATAGGAAAGTTCGACATAAAACACCTAAAATTTCTCGTTGAAAAACAATTATTAAATATTTAAAAAACAAGAAAAGTTTTAATTTAAAACTTCATAATTAAAATGTGGCTCACTTGATAGAAAATGTTGGCCAAACCAGCTGATTAACAATCAGATAAAACACACAAAAGTTTCTTTTCTCGAATCAAAACATTGCGTCATTTATTTAAAAAGCACGCATGAGTTAGCAATTATTAAATTTAATAAAAATATGCATACATGGCTTATAATTTAATGTTTGTCTAACGAGTGGAAAACGAAATTCTACTGAAAAAACAATTTTTCTAAATTCAAGAATTTCATTCTATTTATTTAACAGAAAGTAGACAGAAAAAAAAAGTTGAAATTCTATTTTATTCTGCCATGCGTGCATTACACGTTACGAACCAATAGTAAGGCGTCCTTGAGACAGATCAATTCCTTATTGGCTTCTCCTTCTAATTTTCTCTTCTCATCTAGAAACTAGAAATTTTTCTTTGAAGTATTTTTAATTGTAATGTGTGAGAACCCTCAAACGCTAAGGAATGCAGAAATATAGCTGATACATTGGGTGGTATTAATAATGTTGAGCATGTACTCACTTGCTCATAAAGAATCAGGGTAGATGCTCAATTTTCATATAAATAAAGTTGACATTTGAGTGAGTGCTCACAGCCACAAATCATGAGATTGGCCCTTAACCATTCAATTCTCAATCTAATGGAGTATGTACACATTTTTAATCGTACAAAGAAATTAAGCATATGCTCGCTCACAGTTTGAGCAGGTACTTTTAACATGAGTAGATAGATAGTCGCACTTTATTCATAGAAACTCGAGCACATGCTCACTTTTCTAATAATATCACTCTGTGATTAATTCCTTAAGTTTATTTTTAATTAAAAACCAAAAATTAAATTATATAATAAGGCATTTAAATTTAAATTTTATTTTTACACAGTTACTTAAATTTGATTTTAAAATGTACAATAAAATTTAGTTGTTGTTGCATATTAACATAATAAATTGAGGGTTTTTATTGTGTAATTTGTGCACGGGTTATTTGGCTTTTAATTGAATAATGACCACAAAAAAAACTTATTTTAAAGTTATTACAAATCAACTTATGATAATACAAGATGATAATTATGACTCATAATAATAGTGCCAGAAATATATAATAATTTATATATAGAAATAGAAACGTATAAAAAGTGAAAAAAAAAAATAAATCAAATAAATTGACCATTAATTTACTATATAGATTTATTATTAAAAATTAGATATGACAAAGGCACAATAATTAATAAATTAATAATTAATCAGTACAAAAATTAAAATTTTAATGTCTTTTAAGGCAATGAAACAAAAACTGAAATTCAGACTTTCATATTTATTTCAATACAAGTTTTATAATAATTAATATTAATAATTAAACTGTGTATAAAGAGAACTAAAAAGTTCCATTTTTGACTTGACACATTGAAAAATACTACATTTAATTTAGGCTTAAAGTCAAGAAGAAAATTTAGAACTTGGAACTTTCAACTTGAACTCTCTAAAGAAGGTTCCAACATATTTATACCCTGTTTAGAGGGTTCAAATGTTAAGTTTCCTTCTTGAATTTGAGTCTTAATACTTGGACGGTTTAAGATTAATGTACAAGGCACACATAAATTACTAAATAGAATCAGACATATTTGATTTTATTTCTAGGCACTGGACACCCACCACCTTTCCTAGGCAGATATGAGATAGGGTCGCGCCCCACTCATAAGTGCAAGGGGCAGGCCCTCAAAAATGAAGAAGATATGCCCTTTAATAGACCTTCTAATAGACACAATTATGGCAATTTAATGTCTAGTGTTTAGGAACTTTAAATTTTTCTATCAATCTTAAGTCAATTCTTTTCAATTCTATTGCCACATAGAAACATTTTTTCGATCACCCTGTATATAATTGCATTGTTAAGAGGATAATTTAATATTCACTAGAAAGAAAATCTCAATAGAGAATATTTTAAGAATAGTCTAGCCTTAATGTGCATTTTTTTTTAAATTGTGAAAAACTGCTAAACTTTAGCAATTACATTTATCTACACAATACGTCTTTGGTTTCACGAATTTGATTTACCCGGTAATTATAATGAAAAATCAATTATTCTGTATAATTACAAGATTATGTACAAAGAAAACCCCATCAATTTGCTACATTAACAAGACCTAAAAAGGCAATGTATAGAATGCCTAAACAAATCTTAACATTAACTAAGTTGTCTCGTTGTTTTAGATCTTTTTTTTACAATGCCTGAAATGGAATAGGGTTGGCAATTTCACGAAAAAAAGACGACGGGCTTTAAATGGGTCTCTTCGGCCTTATGGACCGGGCCTCAATTTTCTTTTTAAATGACCACAGAATTTATGGTATGGCATTTTGAACAATGACTGGTCAACAACTGATTTTTCTATTTTATATCTTGATAATTTGTCTTTTCTTTGCAAATAATTTGCAAAATATAGGCACAAGTTTTATTTTAAAGCTCATGACTAGAGCGGATTTACATGCAATAAAAGACATGCGAAATATTTATAAAATATGCTCTGAAATATTCATTATAAAATTGAAAAATTATTATTTGACTTCAACTTTTCAAAATTTTGTTAAAATTTCTTAAATTTCTCAAAATATCTGCAAGAAATAGGCATTTATATGCTCAATAAAAATGGAAACACAAAAGCAAACATGCAATATGCATATAAATCCGCGATCTTAAGCCCAACTTAAAAACAATTTCTATGAAAAAGCCACTTTTATTGAATTTTCCGAGGCACCAAACAGAATTGTGAATTTTATAATTAATTACATTAATTTAATTATTCATATGGCTAATTGAGTTCTTGATTGATGAGCGCCATTAGGACACAATTTTGCATAAAAGTCTAAATGACTTGGCGACAAAAGCGCTGTCGATGGAAAACGTCGCATAGAAACGGTGGCGGTGGTGATTCGCGTTGTGTCAGCGGCCGCATCAGAGTCACGAACGTCGGGATGTTGCGATTCACGATGACGACGTAAATCAACTTTACGCTGAAATGCTTTATCACAAAGACCGCAATCGAACGGCTTGTAGCCGGTGTGTTTACGCATATGAGTGATTAAGTTGGACGATTGACTGAACGCTTTGCTGCAAATTGTGCAAACGTGTGGTTTTTCACCTGAAAGTTTTCAAAAAAAAAAAAAAGACCCTTAATAAATTTAAAATAAACTTTAAAAGAAAATAGCCTTACTGCAAAAGAAACTAGAATGTGATTTAAAAACTAGAAGGGTAATTCCATCATGATATCTTTTAAAATAATAAGCTTTTTATGTCAGTTTATTATCAATAATTTTGAAAGATTTTGATCAAATATGAGAACTTAAGTGGAATATTCAGCTACCCTTTCTAGTTTCTAACAAGAACAAGCTTTGAAAATGTTTCATCAAGTGTCAGCTGATCGCAACAATCTTTTGCAGCGTGGCGAAAAACAGGAAGAACGCGTGCACAAAACACGCGTTCTCTCCCTCTGAATACACAACATGCACAAAGAAGAAACTTACCCGTGTGAATATAGGTGTGTTTTTTCATGTCCGATTTCTGATGAAACCTTTTTCCGCAATATTGACATGGATACGGCCTCGTGTCCGAATGAATGAGTAAATGGGTGGACAAAGTCGAAGACCGTTTAAAACATTTGCCACATTGTTTACACTGAAACGTTTTAGACGGCGCATGAATCGCCTTATGTTGACTGAGGCTGACCTCATGACCAAAGGTCTTTTTACAATCAAAACAAACATAGGGCCTCTGTCCAGTATGTGTCCTACGAGAATGGACCTCGAGCCCATGTGGCGTTCCAAACACCTTATGACATTTGGTGCAGGAAAAAGTATGTTCAGGATCATCTGGATTCAAAGTGTCCAAACTGTTGACCGGTAGTGGACAGTGGACGGATGACGGATTGATGGTTGTTAATCCGTTATCACGATGGTAATAAGGGTGGTAAGCGGCCAGAGAGCGCTGTTGTTGTTGGTGATGGTGGTGGTGGTGGTTGTGGTGGTCATGTGTGGCCGGAGCTACCAAACGCTTGCCACTTTCACCATCGTCCGAATAAGTCGGAGTTGAACTCCCTTCAGAATCAATTGCTCCCTGAGTTTCATTGTCCAGGGCTTTGGCCGGTGACCAAATTTTTGATGAAGGTGGAGATTTTATTAAATTACCCTTGATGGATAAATTCAAGGGGCCCACCACAGAGGGCCCCAAACAAGATGGCGACGGTGGCGAATCGCCTGTGGTTTTGCCATTGATTATTCCTCCACGAGGATTTCCAAATCCCTGATGAAGAAATCCACTAAAGTTGGCTTGAGTTGCCGGAAGTGGGGACGATGGCAGAAAATGGGATGCTTTTCTGTATTCTGTTTTAATTGACAATAAAAATAATGTTCGTTAATTTTAAAACTCCTTTAAATGTTGGGTTTAAAGTATAAACGCGCCCTACGAACTCTTCTAGTCTTTCAGGAGTAAAATTAACAAAACCTTAAAATAATTTTATAAACTAGAAGGGTAGCTTAATTATTTAAAAATATATTCATATTGATATCTTTTAAAATAAACTTTTTTTTCAAATTCAACTGCCTTAAAAAGTTTATTTTCATAGTTTATTCTAGTTTATTCTTTTACTATTCTAGTTTTCAAAAAAAAAATTCATATTTTTTTGCAAAGATACCTCTAAAAACCAGAAAAACTTAAGCAATTTATCTACCCTTCTAGTTTCTAAAACACTTTCTAGTTTTTTTTTTTAATGTTGCTCTTCTGACAATTTCAAAATCAAGTTATTCATTGAGCATCTTAAGTTGAATTATAATGTAGCCTCTAAGGGTTTTCACCCCCTTGAGAGGTTGAATGACATCCTCATTACTAGAAGAGTCAGCATGCAAACACGAGCTACAATTAAAGAGACTAGAAGAACTCTCTCAATCTGACATGTGTTACACCGGCACACAACACAAATTACTAACTTCTGTTAGGCAATAAGCACGTGCTTGCACCGTATAGATAACAATCAAAAGCCGAACAGCTGATAAAGCTACTCGTTTTTTTGTCCTAAGCTAGCGGAACAAATTATAGACCCAGAGAGACTCATCATAACCTCATAAAAGGGGGTCACAGAGGGACACAAAATTGGGACTGAGGATGGTCAACAGGTGGTTGATTTCAAACACAAGACACAGAAGAACCCTGTTATCAACTCAAACCCCCACCCCCACCACCAATACCCTCTAACCAAACCCTCCTACCCTAAAAGAGTTCAAGCACTTTTCTTACAAACGTCCCCAAACGAGTTAAGAGAGACTGAGGGCTCAAAGGGGGTCGCGGCCGGGGGTCAGCTCAAAGAATTTCCTTGTTCAGATTTTTTTGAAGCAACTTTCAAAAAAACTACAGGACCACTTTGCGTCGTCACGAAGTGGTTGACACGTCGCCTTGCTTCATACAAACCACTCGGTGGCTTGTGTCATGAACTAAATATAAAACTATGGCCTGATGTTGATACCGATTTCACACGAACCACTTTGCAGTGTCACAAAATGGTTAACGTGGCTTGCTTCACACGAATCACTCCGTGGCTCGTGTGAAGAAAGCCATATAAAACTATGACATAGACGTCGGTTCCGACCACTTAGTATGGCCTTAGCCACAACTGACAAACAGGCAGATGTCGCCACATGTGACAGGACTCAACTATTCATCGTAATTGTCGTACAACAAACGGTGGCTGGTGTGAACACTCCTATGTAATAAATGGTCTGTTAAAAGCGACCACTATTTGTGGCGCCATAAAGTTTTTCGTGTGAAGCCGGCTATTTTTGCTTCCTTTACTCTTCTAGTTTCTACTTCTTAAAATTATTAGGAAACACGCTAAGATAAATCTAGAAACTAAAAACAACAGAAAACAAATAGCCAAAGTTAGTTAGAAACTAGAAGGGTAAATTAAAGATCACACCTTTGAACGTAAAACATTTTACTAGTTTGTTAAAACGTCCAACGAAGTAGGCCATTTTTAAACTACCATAAAACGTTTATTTTGAAAGATAACATCATGCTACACTCTTCTATGCTACTCTCTTACTCTTCCAGTTTCTAACAAACTATGAATTTCTTTTTAAAGTTTATTCTAACAAACTTTATACAGTTAATAACCATAAACCAAACTAGGAGTGCGCCACCTGGTGTTAATTTCTATCAAATTGCTAATAGTTAAAAGTGTGTGCTTACCATTATTATGTAAAGTTGTTTGAGAAGTCCTAGTAAAAAGCGAAAATCCTAAATAACTAGGAGAGCAAAAAGGTGGACTCCAACAGGGTGGCCTCCAAGTGACCGGTGGCATGAACGGTTCACACGCCGGCACAAGAGCTGTCATTCGCGGCGAACGAGGTGAAGCGTACGATAAAGGAAAAGTACGACGAAAAGTGAACTGAGGCGCGCAAGTGACGGGGTGAATGGTTGTATTAGTGGTCAAGATGGGAGTGACCAAATGACCATCATCTTCATCATCATTATCATTATGCTTTAACGATGCTGGTGAAGAGCAATTAGAGGCAGGAGAGGCGCAAGACGAAGTCGCCGATGATGATGATGATGATGATGACGATGAACACTCTTTTTTTATTCTGTCGTCGCAGAACTGACCACTGTCCACTGCTTCAATTTCAATGTCCACTGAATCATCCTCATCATCATTGATGTCCACTTTGGTGACAATTTCCTGTCCTTTTTCTCCTCCTTCATCTGATGATATGTAATTGTTGTTGTTGGTGTCGTCTTCTTCTTCTTCTTCTTCAATGTCCATCTTGTGGTCACTCGTGTGGTCACTTTCACTTGCGTCTGAAACAATTCAGTTAGATTTTTGTCACTTTTTATAATTTTTTTTTTAAATTATTATCTTTTGAATAAATCTGAGATTTTGGAATAATAACAATGAAATAAAAAAGGAAACAAAATTCGTAAAACTAACTTGGGTTTGGTTTTTTTTTTTCAAAATGCAAACAAGAAAAATTCGTCATGATTTTTCATGATGATGATGCCATTTAATCAAAGGTAACACAGTTACACCTATGCAAACGTTGAATAAAGGCTAAACTAGAAAAGTGCAAACACACTTAAAGCTAAACTAACTCTTCTCGATCACTTTCTTTTAGCATTTCTTGTACCAATTTACCACCCTATTGTAACTATTGTAAATTTAGACACAGAAAAGCTAAAGTGGACAACAGAAAAGAATTAAGAAACTAAAACATCTAATTAGCATTTGTTTAGTTAAAACTCGTTAAACTGAATAAGAGCTAAACTAAACAAGGAATGATTTGGAAAACAGCGCTAAACTTAACAAAAATAACTAAACTAGAGTTGAACTAAATAATTAACTTCACTAGTTTAGTTAGTTCTTGTCGAGTTTAGCTCGTGTTTAATTTAGTTTCTGTTCAATTTAGCTCTTTTATCTCGAGTCGAACAAAGGCTAAATTGAGAAAAACGTAACCCTGAGCTGAATATGAAAATCAACTTTTCTAGAGCTAAACAAGAGCTAAACACTGAACCAAAAACAAAACAAAAGTTGAACTGAACAATTAACTTTCAAGAGTTTATCTCATTCGTTTAGCTCTTGTTTAATTTAATTTGTGTATAGTTTAGCTCTTTAGTTTGAATTTAAAAAGAGATTAGACAAGAGCTAAAAACTGAACATAAAACTAAACTAGAGTTCAATTTTTTTATAAACATTTAGCTTCTTAAGTTTAGAAATAAACTAAATCAAAGGTAAATTTAAAACAAGGCTAAAAGTAGACAACAACTAAGAGTTGTTGTAGTTGTCCAGTTTAGCACATTTTTATGCCATTTTGTTCCCATTTTTAAAGTTCCTTTTTCTTATTCCCTAGTTGAAAATGGTGACATAAACCCCCGCCCACTCAATTTTCTCTTATAATATTTAATAAATAAATAACACTTTATATTTAAGATTTCTTTACTAATATTAATCCTATGGGAAAAATAAATAACATTTCTCTAATCTTAAAAGAATTTTTTTTTGAGAAAAATAAGGAAAAAAAAATCTTAAATATAATTTTGAAATGTTTAAATTTGGTGGGAAAAATAATTGAATCCATTTCACACAAATTTTAATAATAATCAAGGCCAGAAAAAAGTAATCTCTCCAATTGGAAATTTTTCACCGTCAAAATGAAATATGAAAATTAGGAATTCTTTAAGTAAACTTGAAAAATTATCTCTTTTTAAGATGGTTTAATATGAACTATCATCAACGGTCCAAATTCTGATTATTCATGTCTTTCAGAAGAGCAAAATTGAGAAGAAGAAAAAAAAAAACTAGAAAGTGTTTTAGAAACTAGAAGGGTTTTAAAAGGCAATTTCATATTGAAATCATTCAAAATAAACTTTTTACAGACCAAAAATTAAAAAAAAATCGTCTGTTTAAAAGTTGGATCATTTTCAAACTTGACACAAAAAGCTTATTTTGAAAGATAACAACATAAAAGTAGTGACTGAGCTACCTTTCTAGTTTCTAAAACATATTCAAATACCTCTTCATTTTGCTCCTAAAACATAGAATAACTGATACGTTCTAGATTCGTTAGAAACTAGAAGGCGTAACTCAATTGTAATTTCATGTTTATATCTTTTAAAATAAACTTTTTATAGTTTTTATAAGTTTGAATATGACTCAATTTGAAACAGATTGATATCGTTTCAATTTTTGTCTATAAAAAGTTTATTTTGAAAGATATCAGAACATTCTAAATGCGAACACTAAAACTGTTCTAGTTTCTAACACTTTCAGATTTCTCTTTAAAAATGAGTAAAACTAAGTTAATAAAAAACAACTAACCTGATTCAAATTAAATAAGTCAAGGGAATGTTTACTTTTATTTAAAGAAACCTTTTTTTTTTTTCTACAGATTTGAAATCCGTGGAAAAAATCACAGCTGTCTTATTGAAATTTCAACCTTATTGTATTTATTTGACTGGACTTTGAAATCTTCTATTTTGTAAAGATTTATTTGAAACATTTCCTGTATTTTGAGAATTTGTTTTAATAAAATAAGAAAACCGCAAATATAAATATTAAATATTTAGGTTAAGTTCTGTTTTTCTTAAGTTGAGATTTAAGGCGGGTTTCATCAAGTGTAAACGCACCGCAAACCCCGATTATTCTATTTTTCAAGAGCAAAACTAAAAAAGTGTTTTAGAAACTAGAAGGGTAGCTCAATCACTTATGAGGTATTTTTTCATGTAAAATTAATTTTAAATTGTAAACAACCCTCAAAACTCTGATTATTCTCTCTTGCAAGCAGTTTAATCAGAAACTTCAAAGAGTTTTAAAAACTAGAAAAAAGAGCTCCACCAATCACTTAAGATGGTATTTTCATGTTGATATCTTTCAAAATAAGCTTTTTATGTCAGAAAATGACTCAAAAACGCGTATTTTGAAATATATAAAATTGAAAATACTCGTATGCGATTCAGAGCTATAGCCATTCATTCTAGTTTCTAAAACAATTTCTTTTTACTGTTTGAACTTGTGAAACATGTGCAAAATGAAACATATGCAAAGAATTCGAAAATCAGCTCTTTATATAACTTGACGTTTTTTAGATTTGTAACTCAATGGACCTTTTGTCTTATTATCTTCCAAATTAAAAGCTGACGATTTTTATTAACTTAAAATGAAAGCAGTCGTCAAATAAAATTGTGCCACTTTGAAATGCGGAAACATTTTCTTTAAATAGGTACTTTTGAGAATTATTATTATTATATTACGTAAAATCCGTCACAATGGACTACTTTTAAGCAATTATTTGCTCATTTGGATGCGCGACCAGCTGGTTTTTTTTTGTTTTAATCTGCAAAGAATCTGCGTATGGTTATTCACATTAAGGAGAAAAAAAAGCTCAAAGTAAACTTTACGATTGCTTAATTTTCAAAACCTCCAATTATTTAAAGGTTTTGTTTCAATTTATTAATTCAACTATTCAAAAAATTCAACATTTAAGCTCAAATGATTTTTTTTACAAGAAGAGTGTTAAGTTTATTAAAAACTAGGAAAGTCAAGAAATGAATTTTTGAAAATAACTTAATGAAAAATCACTTCTCAAAATCACATTTTTGAAAATTCATTCATTTAGCAGCCATTTTTTTAGTCTCTTTAAAAAAAAGTTCCAAGTAAACTTTTTTATGATTGCTTACATTCATTTTTCAAAACTTTTAAAAGTAGAAAATTAATAAATTTTGGTTTCATATTTTTTATTTCAATTATTAAAAACCCTAAAGAAATAATTATTTTACAAGAAATGTAATGTTTGTTACAAACTAGAAAAGTCAAGAAATAACATTCAAAAGTAATTCACATTTTTGGAAAATTCTTTCATTTAGGAGCCATTTTAGCCTCTACATAAGACCTCTTTTAAAAAGGTCAAAGTAAACTTTATTATATAAGAAGAAATTCTAAGTTTGTTATAAACTAGAAAAGTCAACAGATGACGTTAAAAGTAATTTCCTGAAAAATCACTTCTCAAAATAACAGTTTTTTTGGAGGAGGGGGGAGGGGGGAGTAATCAATTCAATTACGAGCCATTTAGCCTCCTAATTAAAAGATTATCAACTTGTTTAAAACTGAAGTTTAATATTTTAAGAAGTTTTAATATGTTTAAGTTTAATAATTACCAACTTTGAAATATCATGAAACGTTTATTTTTCACCATATTGTGTGATTCAACTATTTTTAAATGATTATTTTACTTTTCTAATTTCTAACAAATTTTGAATACCTTTTTAATTTAAATGGTATTCAAAATTTGTTAGAAATTAAATTTAAATACAAGGTTAATCCATTTTTAAAATAGACATTTCGAAAAAATCAACCTTTTTATTCCTATTGAAAAAACTACTGGCGGATAAAATTAGGAAAAATATGTTTGTCAGATTTATTTTTTCCCAATTTTCGTCCAAAAAAGGTAGACGGAATGAAAATTGACAAATTTCAAATTTGTCACAAAAGACTATTTTTATATAAATGAACATACAAAAAAGGTTCAGCTTTCCGTTCTAGTTTCTATCACACTTTCAATTTCTCCTTAACAACATTAACGACTAGAAATCTTTCAAAATTAACATAAAAAGACAAAGACAAATTTAAAAGATATAAAAAAATATGAAAACATTCTTTGTTTGTGGTTTAGTAACCCTTCTAGTTTCTAAAACACATTCAAGTTTCTTTTAATTTCGCACCTGGATGGGCGTTTACACTTATTAACTACACTTAAGAGCAATTAAAAAAGTGTTTTAGAAACTGGAAGAGTAACTGAATCTTTTCAGACTCTGCAATTTTCGTTTTTCGCATCAAATTGGACTCAAAAACTAATAAAATCGTCCTGAAATTTATAATTCCGGTTAAGAGTTTATTTGCTTTTTCTAAGATGTCAACATAAAAATAACCTTAAATGGTTTCATTATCCTTCTAGTTTCTAAAAATACATGCCAGTTTCTTTTAATTTTGCTCCTTAAAGACAAGACTAATCGGAGCTCAAGAGGCGTTTATTAGGGCATTTAAGAACAACTGAGAAGTGTTTTAGAAACTAGAAGAGTAACCTTCACCTTTCCAGGTCCAAACAGAAATTTATAATACGAGATTATCAGTTCAATTTACTCTTCTAGTTTGAGAAATACTTTCAGTTTTCTTCTTGGATGGGGTTGCTATTTTCTTTAGTCTAAAAACGCAAAGTTCATTTCAATTTTGTTTCCTTTCATTTGCATACTTAATTTACATAAATATAATTAAAAATGCTTACCATTATCATTGTTGACGTCCACTTCATGATTATTATTATTGTTATTATTACTTGATGATCCAAACACATTCCTCTGAGGTTTCTTCACTAAGAACGACTTTGGCATTTCTACTTCTTTGAGACTTTTATGACAACCTTTTTTTTGTGATAGTTTTTTTTTTAATTTCAAATTTGCATAAATTAAAAATATGCAAATTTTTCTAACTACCTTAAAAACATTTGCTCCCCTTCTCTTCTTCTTCTTCTTCTTTATATTTTATAATATAAAATGTAGATCACAAATTTTTTTTAGTTTGTAATTTGAAGAAAAATGTTGATTTTCAGTGATTTTCAGTGACTTCAAAATCCGATTTAAAATCCGATAAAAATACGCGACACTTAAATGTCATTTATGAGATACTTAAGTATCATTTAAAATATAACTGCGATGTTAGCAACAATAAATAAGTATCAAGGGAATATTAACATTCAAAGTTAAACACCCCAACAACCAAAAAAGCCCACCTAGAACTCAATGAAAAAAGACCCTTTTTTACTCTTTCGAACGCTTTTCTTTGATTCCAAAAACCCCAAAACCACGAACTTAATCAGAGAGAAGAACAAAAAATTACCATTAAATGAGATATAAGAAAAGTTCAAAATTCACGATCACCCACAAACTGACACACAAGTTTGCTTGTTCTCTGAGCAACAACTCTCTAACACGAGTTTCACCTGATTGAAATCATTTTTCTATTACACATCGATTTTTCTATGGCCAACACACACCTGTACAATATACCTGGTGAAAAAAAATTCAAACCGAACATCCTCCTAACCTCCCCCCCCCCCCCCAATCCATCAAGGATTTTTCTTTTTCAAAAAAAAAGTACTATGACGTCATCACCCAAACCATACAATGCAAATAAAACCTTCAAAGACAGACTGCGATTGGTTCATTGACGTTCATAAGTTGTCTGTCATTTTATGCTATACATTATATTCCATACAGAACATAAAACATAGTATAAAACGACAATGTTTAAAAGATCGATATTTGATCCAATAGTTGTGGTGGTTTTTCTTTTCGAGTGGCCAATCAGAGGTTGCCATTTTTTTTTTTTTAGTATGTGTGTTTCCAAGAGTTTCATTCCAATGATGGACATAAAAAGTAGAAACACAAATCCCCATCTATGCTTCTGTAGTCATGCAAAATATCCATCCACAATATGTTGTCCAAAAAAAAAAATTATAATAGTTTATTATATAACATTTGCATACAATTACATTTTGTAAAATAAAATTAACATTTAAAAACACGTGCAATTTTTAGGGGGTTTCTCTCATTAGGTGATTTTTTTTTTCTTCGAACTCTTGGGTTATTTTCTGTCTTTTCAGAAGAATAAAATTAAGAGAAACTAAGAAATTGTGTTTTAGAAACTAGAAGGGTCAGAATCAATTAAGGATATTCTCTCGTGTTGATATCTTTTAAAATAAAGCATTTTATGCTCAGTTTGAAAATGAGACATTATTTTTCTTTTGATTTTTTTTTGTCCATAAAAAGTTTATTTTGAAAGATATCAATATGATAATACTATTAAGCTACCATTCTAGTTTCTAATACACTTTCAATTTCTGCAAAGTCATCTGAAACACAAGAATAATCACACTTTGAAAACTTTGCTTTAACTTGAACCCTTTAAGAAGGGTTTCAACCATACAAAACCCATATTTTGTTTGAAGAAAAAAAAAACCCCCATCAAATAGCGTATTTTCTATGTTAGAACTCCTTGCTGAGAGAGTTCAAAGTTGAAGTTAAACTTTTAATTCCCCACCCCAACCCCATAACAATAAAGTTTTATTTTTTTTAGAAAACTGTGCATTTTACACAGTTGAAAATAAACACAATTTTAAGTTATATTATGAATGGAATTGTGGATTTTGTTTTAACAAAAATTTAAATGATTTTCTTAGAAAATATAAGTTTTAAATCGATTTATTATTAATAATTTTTAAAATGCTTATCTTTTTAAACATAAAAATAGTACTTTTAAAATTCTAACATTTAACAAAATAACTAGTAATAAAAACAGCTAAACAGCCCTATAATTAAAACATATAAAAAATAATTAATTAGTTATGATATGTGATATGTACAAAAATCATTTGAAAAAATATATTACAATAAAGAAAAAAATCGTTCACTTCTACGCATGTGCAAAAATGCTGCCACAGACCTAACATCTCTACAATACAATTCATGGTATTGTAACAGTGCATATGTGTAGTATTGCATTACTCCTACATAACTTCATAACTGTTCTTAAAGTGCTACCAACTTTTAAGTAGGAGCAACAGCAATATGTAACATATGCAATATATTAAAAAGCAAACCTTTGTATTGCTTCTACATTATTTGGAAATATAAAAGCTTTAGACTGTTCTGAAAGTGCTGCCAGCAGTAAGTAGGAGCAACGGCAAACCCCCCCCCCCAAAGAAAAACCACACTTCTGAGGTTATTACGAATCTATGACCCGTGCCATCATTATAGCAAATTAAACCAGTGTTTTATGCAAGTAAAGCCAAGGGGAGGGAAAATTACGAACATTTTGTCCACAAACTTCGGCCTTTTTATATTTACCATCTGTTTCGTATACAAAAAAATTAACCAAACACAAAAAAAAGAGGTTAAAGACAGATTCACTTACCTTTAGCTTTAATTTCTTAAGAGGAGGGTGAGTTGAAGGCTAGGGTTCAAACGCAATATTATTGCTTTAAAAATGTTCTTACTCTCGTAGACCTGCTGTCACTTTTATAAATCACTCCAAAAAAAGCAGAAAAAAAGTCATTCCACTCTGATATTAGGAGAAAGGACCCCAATGAAGAAGAAGACGACACCAATTGCAGAAGAAGAAAAAAAAAACAGCAGCAGTGTGGCCCCACCCCACCTTCTCACCCCGCTCAAACTTGGGTCTTCCTCCCACCCCCCGGAGCCCATTAAATAAAGACCACGGACGGATGAACACGGCACGTGTGCAAGGGGGGAATTCTAGTCTTGTAAAACACAAGTGTGTTCGATCCGAATGCATCAAACCGTATCTATAATAGAAAGAAAGAAAGACAAAAAAAATGGGGATTAATAATAGTTAGAGGATGATTTAATTGCTCACCGTTTAATGCATCAGTGAATCAGATGTATACAAACATAAAAAGCTTCCTATAATATTGCAATGCATTTACACACAATCACCCTCAGTCCCCCCTTACCCTCCTACTTTTTTATAACCTCCCCCCCTACTCCTCATCTATTTTCTATAAAGGTCTATCATCATCATCATCATCATCATTATTTAAAATCTTTATTCAAAAATCATTTATATAAACAGATATAACATTGTTTATTAGTAATTTCGACAACAAATGATATTAAGGTGTGTGTGGGGTTGGTGGTGCACCTGGAGTTACTCAAGTGTGGCCGCCGCGTTGTTACAACTAATATCTCCCCCAACACCTTTATTTTGTTGGGGGGGGGGCTCTCAAAATTGCTAAACATAATGAGAACAATAGGGCTTTCTTTTTTTGGAACCTTTAGTCTCTGGACCACAGGTTTCGTTTTGTGTTCAAAGTCCAGGCCAAGAAAAAAACGCCAAGGGATTATACAGACCACTTTTGGTGGTCGATTTCGACTGCAAAATAAAGTCCGGTTGGCGCCGAAAGCGACCACTTCGAATATTACCATAAAAAATACGAACGTACAATACAACCATGGTTCAAGAACAATTCAACTACGCTCCGATAAAAATGCAATTACAATGCAACCACATTTCAACTACATTGCAACCACATTGCACCCAAGTTGCAACTACAAGTAACCACAGCCCAACCACCTGCAACGTCATTTGCAGTCAAAATAAACCACCAAAAGTGGCCCGTGTGCCAAGATTCTCAATCGTTTAAAATTTAATATTTTAGAAACAATAAATTCTATATATTTAAAATTGTTCATATTTAAATCTACATATTTAAAATATTTTAATTGTTAAAATAATAAAACAAATTAGTAAATTTTTTTATTTAATAAATGGTTTTAAAAATCCTTTCATTAAAAATTACCAAAACTAAGTAGAAAATGAAAGTGTGTTAGAAACTAGAATGGTAGATGAATCATTAAATAGTAGGCCTAATTTTATTTTGATATATTTCAAAATTTTCAAAATTTTCAAAATTTCAAAATTTAGACACAAATTTAAAAAAACTCATTTTAAAAGCTTGAGACATGAAAATGTCTCAATGTGATTGAGCTACGCTTCTAGTTTCTAAAACACTTTTAAAAAACATTTTCATTTATAACATTTATTATTTCTAAAATAATCAATTTCAAACATAATATTTTCAGTGCGCTAGAGACCTTTTCATAAGAATTGCAGTTCAGTTCCTAAGCGCATTTAAAGCGGTTCGGAAAGTATGAAACACTGTTCATGTCAAAAATTTAATTAATCGTTCATCAATTGAATCACCAATTATTATTATTATTATTATTATTATTGTAAACATACCTTGGTATAATTTTGACGTAAATAGCACCTCATACATTGCAACCATCTCTAGACGATTACTATGTATGAATGAGACACCGTTTATGTCAAATTTTTTATTAATTGGTAAAGAAAAAATTAAGTATTGATATAGATACTGTATATTTTCAAAATAAGGTAGGCCTACAAGAGGCTTAAAAAAATTGCGCCACCTAGTGGCGACTTAATGCACGCATTTATTAATATAAAAATGTTTCTCTTTCTCTCTCCTTCCATCCATCCATTCTTTAGTGGGCGCGTGTTGCAAAAACACGCAGACACGCGACCGGATGTATGGTTGGCGGTTTCCAGTGTCAACACACACGTGTGTTTTCCTATTATGCCAATCAATGGATGAAGAGACTAGAAAGACCTCAATAGAGAGATAGCAGCAGCAGCACCTTTCATATAAATACAAGTCTATAAAATATAATGGTGGCTGTTGCAAAATTGTAATAAGAGAGTTCAGGACACAAAAAAAAAGTTCCAAAATTCTAATAATTGAACCCTTACAACCCCCCTCAATAAAAATCCCCTCTCTATTATTCAGATTATTACTAAAACAACAATCTCTGAGCATTATGTATGTAGGCCATATTGTAATAAAAATTGTTATTGTTATATTGTAATTCAATGCAATTATGAGTTGACAGCAATTAAGGGATTTTGTTTTTGTATTTTGTCTGAGGTGAATTGCGGAAAAACGACAAAAAGTAAAGAGGGGTCATGTGGCCCCCGTCCTCCTTCCTACTCTATAAAAGGTCATATTGGCGATCAAAATTCTCACCAAAAATAATATGATTATTTCCGGGTTGAGAGACTCGAAAGGGCCCCCTACTCCCCACCGCCCCTTCATCAAAAGCAATAATAACAAGACAGTCTACAGGGTGTTTAAAAACATTTGTAACACATTTGACACATTCCAATCACTTGTCATAAATCTCTCATAAAACTTTCAGAAGGGCAAAATTAAGAAGTTTTTTTCATATGTTTTAGAAACTAGAAGGGTAGCTCAATCACTTAAGAGTAATTTTCATGTTGATATCTTTCAAAATAAGCTTTTTAGGTGACCTAGTAAAACAAAAGCATACCAGTAGTATATGATACAAGTCTACAGGGTGTTTGAAAATATGTATAACACATTTGACACAATAAAAATCACTTCTTCTAAAGGTTAATTCTTTCTTTCGAGAGCAAAATTCAGAGAAAATTTAATGTTTTAGCAAATGTGCAACAAAAAGTTTCTTTCGAAAGATATCAACATGAAAATACCAATTATGTAATTAAGCAACATTTCTAGTTTCTAAAACACTTATTTTCTTCTTAGTGTTTGCTTCAAAAACTGCAGAATAACCAGAGTTTGAAAATTAGCTGTTTCTAAAAACACCTTAACAAACTGAAAGTATTTTAGAAACTAGAAGTGTAGCTCAATCACTTAAGGCTATTTTCATGTTAATATATTTTAAATAAAGCTTTATATAAAAAGTTTAATTTGAAAGATATCAGACATGAAAATACCCTTAAGTGATAGTGTAACCTTTCTAGTTTCGCTTAATTATGTTTCCGATGTTCATAAACCATCTTAATGTTTCTTTAACATTAAACAATAATATTATCAACATGAATCCAAAATTGAAATCTGGTCCTTTCATTTCCAATTTTGATCTAATTTTCAAACAAGCGCATTGTTTTTGAAACACGTTGTACTAACAGGGGGTCCTTCATTTCTTTTAATAAAAGGTCTATTATAAATTTTGGTTTTTAATAGCACCAAATAGGGCCCTTTTTATTGGTAGCAAATTTACTTCTATAAGGTCCTTTCCTAAAGAACAGTAAAGAATAAAATTATCGATTGGAGTATATATATATATATATATATATATATATATATATATATATATATATATATATATATATATAAAAAGCTACCCATCATTAATTTTAATTAGACGCAGAGTTTTAATTGGTTTTGCAGCAAATCCATTTCCGATTTGTTGTTGCCCAATCTCTCCTCCTTCTCCTTCTTTTATAATATATTTATTAAAAAGACACACAAAATCCCCATTATATTTTAAATTGTTTTTCTGTTTATTTATGTTTTGTTAACAAAAACAACGATAAACATTTTCAAATGAAAGGTTTATTTTTTAAAATAAATAAATACAAAAAAAAAAAAAAGGAAACCTACAAATTGCTTTTCTTTGCTTTTTTTACCCTCCTAGTATATATGTTATTTTCTGTGTGGGTATTATTAGGTGAAGGTAGAGAAAGATCTACATCAAAGACAATTTGTGAGAAAATGACCATATGTTCTAAATCATCGCCCATAAAAAAATACAGCTATAACTATATAGTATCATCTGCGCATGCGCATTTCAATTTTTTTTGGGGGGGGCAATTTATTGCCCTCCCCTCCCCCCTTTCCATGATGCTGAGTTTCCTCCAATTATGCAACAAATCCGATATTCCTTTTTTTTGTTGCAAATTTAGTGGTGGTTTTAAGTTAATATTTTATATTCGAATCAAAATGGCCGCCAAATCATCTTAAATTACAATTTTCTTTTCAAAATAAATAAAAAGCTGGAATAATGCAGTTTTCAATTAAAGAGACTAAGGCCCTTAGCACACAAGACCACTTTTCGACTGCAAAATCAATTCGAGTTGTCGTCAAAACCGACCGACCACCTTCCAATTAAGTCTTACTATAAAAATACATTGCAACCACAGCTCAACCACCTTCGACTTCAGTTTGCAGTCGAAAAAAATAAAAACTTAAAATACCGTTGAAAACGAAATTTAGACAATTTAAATAATTTTATTCAATTTATTTGACAGAAAAAATCTGAATTTATTTTTATAAAAAAATTTCAAATTAGATAAATTTTATTTTTAGTCGCGTTTTCAGTCAGCGTTTTCAGTATGTGTGAGACATTGGTCTCATTACAGGAATGCATTTTGTTGCATCGTGTGATTTTTTTACTCTTCTAGTTTCGAAAAATTTTAAAAATTTATTTTGAAAGTCGATTCTAACAAACAGAATAAATTGAAAGCGCCATCTGGTATTACATTAAATAGTAGTCTGGTGACATTTTGTGTCAAGACAAAAAAAAATGGATTTGCTAAAAACTAGAGGAGTATTTTTTTTTTTTACAAATTTTAAAAAAATAATTTAGATTTTCAAATACTCATAAAATGTTTATTTTGAAAGATATCATCATGAAACTTCTATCAAGTGTTTCGTTAACTCTTCTAGTTTCTAACAAACTTTAAATTTCTTTTTGAAGTCGATTCTAACAAGCCAAAAAAAATATCAATAACCCGCAATATACTAACTAGATGTAAATTGAAAGCGCCACCTGGTAATAATTTCTATAAACTAGCAAAATAAAATAACAGTCAAGAAAATAAATCAATAAAGGGGCTATCGCATTTCGACGGTCATTATTCGAACTGTAATTATCGGCCCATTATCTGTGCCTCAGTGTTATTCCAATTTGTGTAAGTTTATTGAAGGCAGTCATTGGAAAAAGCTATAAAAATCCCCCCTCCCCCCTTCCCATTGGAGAAGGACCACAGATTGCAAAATTCTCACCCTGAAAAAAGAAAAAGATGGCATGCAATTTGCAGAGAAGTAAGTAGTAGTTTCTGAATGCATTTTGCAGTTGGAACCAAAAATCCAGGCTACATAATATAAAATGGGCCTTCAAGAAAAAAACTGATTGGATAGATCGATATTTAAGGCCACGCCTCTTTTTGTCCTACGCACGCCTTTCTTCAATGTTCTCAATTCCATCCTATATATATATATATATTATAGTAGCTCCATATAAAAGACCCCCCTACTCTTTAATATATATTTCTATTATTGCTCAAATTGTAACTGGTTCTAAAAATATAATAATCTTTAGAAGAAAAAAAGAAACTATAAAAAATTCCATTAACAATTTGTGAATTTCTAATGATGTAATTTTATTTCATTATTTCTCTTTTGTTTAATTTCAGTATTGATTTTTTTCCTCCAATAAAAAAGTCAAGACTTTTGAAAATAATAAAAAAAATGCAATGTGTTTTAGAAACTAGAAGAGTAAATGCATCGCTTAAGATGGTTTATAAACAGCTGATTTCTGAACTGTTCATCGATTATTTATTTTCAAACTCTGATATAAAAAGCTTATTCTTTAAGCTTTATTTTTAAGTGAATGAGCTGCCCTTCTAGTATCTAAAATAATTTCAAGTTTTTTCTTGAAGTTTTTCAGAAAAAAAGTGTTACAAATTATTAATTAAAGGTATTTTTCATGTTTATAAATATTAATATAATAAATTGCTTCATATTTTATGTTTATTTTACAATTGTGTTCAAACTGAGATGAAATACGCTAAATTTTTGGCGTTTATTCAGCTTGACGAATGTTTAGTTAAGCGTTTATACAGCTTGTTCAATTTGGCGTCTGCTCAATTACAAGCGCCAAAATGAACGTTTGTTCACTTGCACAGTTTGGCGCTTTTTCACTTCGGCATTCGTTGAATATGGTATTTGTTCAGCTTGCCGTTTGTACATTTTGGCGCTTGTTCAATTCAATTGGGAGCTTATTCAGCTTCGCGTCTGCTCAATTAGGCACTTGTTTAGTTTCGCGTTTGCTCAGTTTTGGCGGTTTTTTTTAGTTTGGCGCTTGTTCAGTTTTGCATTTGTTAAATTTAACATTTGTTCAGTTTGGCGTTTGCTCAATTAGGCGCTTGTTCAGTTCGGCGTTTGCTGAGTTTGGCGCTTAATTGGTCACCTCATTTTTATTCAGTTAGAAAACTAATCTATAAATTAGAAACAGTTAAAACCGTGGTCGTCGTCGTCGGCATCATAAAAAGCAATGCAGACAAATTGAGATTTGGATTTAGATTAATCAATACGTGGTGTTGTCCATTGTGTACATTATTTTCTTGTACAAACAAAGACGTCATCACAAAAGATGACTATTGTTATTCATTTTACTGGTTTTCTATATATTTTTATTGATTTCGTCTCTTCAATTTTACAAGAAAACAAGACACAAATCGAATAATTTTCTAGTTTTTTCACCTCTTCTTAACAATAATGCACAAAATATCAGTGCAATATTATGGATATTCTTTTTTTAAACAAATATAAAGATTCAAAAACACAATGTTATTATTTATTTAAAAATAGAAACAATCAATTTTAATTGATAATACATTTTGAATCATTTTTTGTAGCATTAGCAAAAAAAAAAGCTACAATAAAATATTAACAAGCGGCCCCTTGACAACGGCAATCACTGATAGCATGACTACTACAGGGTGTTCACAAATTATAAGTTTACTCAAATTTAGTTTGTATTTTCTTTCATTTTTAACAATTGGATTTTTATTTTAAAAAAAAACACACATAATGTGAGTAACACTAAAAAGAAATTGAAAGTTTGTTAACAACTAGAATACCTTACTTAATAGTATTTTCATGTTGAAAATAAAATAAATGAAAATAAATGAAAAATTTCAAAATAAAACTTTTTAATTTAGACAAATTAAAAAAACAATTTTCTGCTTAATTTTCAAACATTTTCAAACATAAAAAGCTTAATTTGAAATATATCAACATGAAAATAATTCTTCTAGTTTCTAAAGCTCGCTAAAGTTTCTCTTTATTTCGCAACTTGAAAAACAAAATAAGAGTTAGAGGCGCGTTTACACTTTAAAACCACTTTGATTAAAGAAATCTTCTAGTTTTTAAAACAATTTCAAAGTTTCTCTTTAATTTTCTTAGTAAAAGAATAAAAAAAGTTATCTTTCAAAATAAACTTTTTTTAAATAAACAATTAAAAAAATAACTGCGTAAAGTTTAGTTATTTTCAAACTGTCATATAAAAAGCTTAATTTAAAAAATGTCATTATGTACCCTTCTAGTTTCTAAAAAAAACTTTTCACAGTTTCTTTTTTAATGTTCCTCCCCTTTTGAAATAAAACAAAAATAACCAAGAGGTCAAAAGGGAAGGAGGCAACCCCCCCCCCCCGTTTACACATTCAAACCCACCTTATTATATATAATTTGTGTATTTTATTAAGTAATATCAAACAAATTATGATATCAAAATGTGTTTTCATTTTGAACAACACATTCTAAAAATAAAAAAGTAGATAAGACACCTTTTTCTCTCTCTCTCTCCATAATTCAATATTCATCCATGTGTCCGTATGTATTTCGCGTGCATTTTGACGATCGAGATTGGTAAAAATTGGTAGAGGTTTGATTATGGGGGTCTTAAAAAATAGAACAGCAAAAAACGAAAAAAAAAACAGATTCGACCAATCAACACATGCAACCCCCACCCCTCTCCCCTTCTAACCACCCCTTAAATCCTATCCATCTAAATAGCCATAATATCAATGTATATTGAGAGATAGAAAGAGAGAGAGAGAGAAAAAGGGACAGTCGTCGTCCAGTTGGTTTTTCCGTGACCAAACAACATCACATTTGGAGACACACACAGAATAGAAAATAAAAGTATTTCAAAATTGTGTCCGTGCAGCACGCATTTTCATCATTATATATATACACCTATAGGTCACCTCAAACCACCCACCCTTTACTCTCCTCCACGATCCCCCATTTTAATATAAAGTGGCGCAATGAAAACGCGTCAATTTTGTTATAAAAGACGAACAACGCAGACCACTTTTGGCAGTTGTCGCTAAAAACCGACCACTTCGAATCTTTTCTATACACAGCCCGATCTACCTTCGACTTAATTTTATAATCGGAATCGACCACCAAAAGCGGTCTGTGTGCCAAGGGCACTAAAACAAACTCTGATTATCTTTTATTACAGAAGAATAATTAAAGAAAAACTTGAAAGTGTTTTAGAAACTAGAAGGGCGCCTTAATCACTTAAAGAATATGTTCATGTTGATATCTTTCAAAATAAACTATTTATGGCCATTTGAAAATGACCGAACTTTAAATTGACGGTATTTTTTTTTTAAATGTTTGTCTTTAAAAAGTTTATTTTAAAAGATATCAACATGGATTTACTCTCTTAAGTGGTTGAGCTACCGTTCTAGTTTCTAAAACATATTCATTTCGATTAAGAAAAAATAATCAAGAGTTCGAGCAAAATTAAGAGAAACTTGAAAGGTAGCTCAATCACTTAAAGGTATTTTTCGTCTTGTTAATATATTTCAAAATAAACTTTTTTTAAGGACGAAAATTTTAAAAATATTGTCGGCTTAAAGTTGCTTCATTTTTCAAACTCACGTAAAAAGTTTATTTAGAAAGATATCAACACGAAACTACCCCTTAAGTGATTAATTTACCATTAGGTTTCTGTTCATTTTGCTCTTTAAAAACAGAATAATCAGAACTCGAGAGTAGTTTACACCTTTAAAATTGAAATCACCTTAAATTTCAAATGTGTAATTTATTTGATAGTTTTTTTTTCCGAGTCTTTGGGGCAATTGAATGGAAGGCGCGTTTTAGGTGCGCCTCTCGATATATATAAAAATCCCACCTGCGGCCCCGGGCACAAAAAATATGGTTCCCAATCGGCATTAAAATTTCAATGCGTCGAATCCTCTCTTCTATTCAAATGGAGAAAAAATCCTCCCCCTTTTCCACAAACATCAATCTATTAAATCTACTAATAAATGCTTTATTTTCGTCTATTTTTTGTGTGTCTTTGCCTTTATCGATTGTGGCTCGCGAGCCTCACGTTGCTCACTTTAATTGCTATAATGGGATTTATTATCCGTTTTTTTTGTGAAATAAACACATTAAAATGAAATAAAATCTTTAAATTATTTCATTTTTCTCTATTTTATTTATTTAGTTTATTACTTTTTATTTTTAAAAAATATCAACTATATAGGGCTCGGATATTTATGCAATATCATCGAAATGTTTCTCAATCTGTGGCCCAAGGATCAATTGTTAAGTAACAACTCCGTTTATATCAAACAATAATACTTTTTTTCTAATAAAAAACACCCGTTAGAGGTTAGAACTTTCTAGTTGACAACCGATTATAACCAGACATCTAGCCTCTATTTTGCATTTTTATTAGAAAAAGTATAATTGCAATTACTCTAACGATGATTATTACTTTAGAACTGGCACTATGACCACAAAATGAGAAAAATATGGCATAAAAATCCGCTCCATTGAAAATAATTTTAACTCAGAAGCAGACTGAGAGAAAACATGAAAATAGCCTTAAGTGATTGCGCTACCCTTCTAGTTTCTAAAACACATTTTGCTCCTAGAAGACAGAATAACTCATTTTTTTTATTGATTGTGGCTCGCGAGCCCAACGTTGCACATGTTAATAGTTATAATGAGATTTTTTCTATCTTCTTGTTATCATAAGAAAATAAATTAATTATTTCGTCTATCATAACAAAAAAAAAACAATGGTTTTATGATTAGTAACATTAAATATCTTAAAGATGTTTTAGGTCCAAATTCAAGAAGAAAACCTGGCAGCACTTGAACTTCAACTTGAACCCTCGAAACAAGAGTTTCAACACAAAATAATGTTTTATTGAGTAGACAAGTCATACTTTGCGTCACAATAATATACTTCCATTTCCACTACAAAAATTAACTGCAGTTAAAAAGTTAACCACAGTTAATTTTCCTAGTGGAAACAAATGTGGTTACATTAACGATGGTTAAATTTCTGAACAATAGAGTTAACTCAACTGCATTGACACAGTGTGGTTAACCATCTTACTGAATGGTTAAATATGTCACTTCCTGTGTTTTCAAACATATTTAGTCTACAAACAACATGGCGGATACTGAGAGCCACTTAATTTTTGACTGAAAATGTCACAAAATGCACAACAGTTTAACAGGAAGTGACACAAAATTATTTAAATGAAAATCATTAAAAATGGAAACACACAAAAGTATCACTTCTAGTTTATCTGCAGTTAACTATAACCGTGGTTATTGTAACTACAGTTAACTTTCGTAGTGGAAACGAAGATACAATAAAAAGCTTGTGACGTCAGAGGGGTTGACGACAAATTTAGATTTGTGTCATTTAGTCTAATACCAAACAGGGATAATATTTTAAAAAATATGCACAACCTCTTTAAAATTTTTGATTTAATATTCATAAATGTTCTATTAGACTAAATGACATAATCCTCAATTTTTTGTTTGTCAACCCCTCTGACGTCATAAGCTTCATCTTACTGTAAGGTAATAACTATACACTGTATACACTTTGAATTGGGGTTTTCTTTTCTGTGTCACAACCCTACACAGAGGGTACAAGTTGAAGTTTTTCTTCATGTATTTGTACCTTCAGAATATTTATGAAATCAAGTTAATAATATACAGAGAAAAAGAGAGAAACAATAAGGTTCAGAATATTAATTAGAAAGAAGAAGAAGAAGATGATGATGATGAAAAATGTAACATAATATATCATTATTCATTATATTTATATATGAAAATAGGTTGTTGTTGTTTGGTTGTAATATTTCTAATCACGTTATACACACACACACCATATTGAATATTTTTTTATTGTGTTTGTTTTAGTCTTAAGTTACAATCATAATAATCTACACAAATGAAGTTATAAAAGATTAATAAGTACATAACAAAGTCATTATTATTCATAATGCATAATTCTGACTCAAAATGCATTATAGAACAACTTTTTCTATCTCTCTATCTCTCTATTCAAACAAAAGATTTTGCATTCAAAGTTTTAATTAACATTTCTGATCAACATTTAATTTCCGTCTTGTTTACACCATAATCTATTTTTCTCCCAGACCACCCCCCCAATACCCCATTATCTCATCCACCCTCATTAATATTCCCGCCATAAACAAACTCATCTTAAACACCCACAATACACCATCATAACTAAATGAATTTTGTATAAATTCCGATATTAGGGTTCATATTTTATAATAACTTAAGTTTAAACATGATTATCTTATGAAGCAATCTAAAAGCAACAACATTACGAAAAATGACCCCATAAGTGGTTATTATTCTGTAATCAATCTTTATGAAGCAAAATAGAAGAGAAAATTGAAAGTGTTTTAGAAAACTAGAAGGACAGTTCAATCATTTTAAGGTACTTATCATGTTGATATAATGTATTTTAAATGAATTACATGTTTTTAATTTTCATGTTGATAACTTTCAAAATAACATCTTTATTAAATAAAATAAACGTCTTAAAGTTGGGTCATTTTCAAATTTGACATAAAAAAGCTTATTTTGAAAGATATATCAACATGAAAAATACCCTTAAGTGATTCAACTACCCTTCTAGTTTCTAAAACATTCTTAAGTTTCTTTTCATTTTGCATTCTGAAATACAGAAATAAAAAATTTGATCAGAGTTCGCGAGGCCGCCGTTTACACTTAAAATTCTAAACCACTTTAAGTGATGTTCAACTACTGTTCTAGTTTCTAACACAATTTTAATTTCTTCTAATTCTATGTTTCTATTTTTTAAAGACAAAAAATCAGCTTGTTCATTAAACCATATCTTTAATTATAACTTTCTAAAATTATGATGTTTGTCAATAATAAATCATCATTTTTTGTCATTATTTCTGTCAAAATAAACTTAACCAAAAAACAAATAGTAAACAATATTTAAGCAATCAAATATGTCAAATTTGACAATTTCTTATTTCTATCCTAATGAACAAAATCACCCAACCTCCCCTTCTATAATTTTGCATATATTAATCACTTGGTCATAATTAAGATTTCATTATTAACATATTTTTTGTTTATTATATTGTGTCAACATCTTTTAATAATAATTATAAATATGATGAATTTAGAAGAAGTTTCGTCAATTAAATAAGCTTGACATAGATCAAAATTAAATATTCATAACCATTGTTCTTATTACAAAGAAAGGAAGATAAGGGATGTTTGGGGGAGGAGGAGGAGGAGGAGGAGAAAAAAGAGAGAAAAGTTGAAACATGGTCATAATTAATTAATAATTCGACACCATAACTACTCATTAATTATTCTTATGGAATAAGTTACACGTGTTCTATTGATTGGTTTTACTCTCTCTCTCTTTCTGTCTATCTATCTTCACCACCCCTAAAAATAGAGGGGATTAATTTGTGATTTAGAAGGGGGGGGGGGAGACCCAATAAGGGGGCGTGAATTTGTCTCCCTCTCTGACCACTCTAGTTTTTTATTATGTGGTCCCAACTATAAAAAAACACCTTTTGGTTGGGGTTTTTTTCTCTATTCAACAATAGAAAAACTCTTGGAAAAAAACCACCAAATTATCAGCTGTGTCTATTTTTTTTCTATTGTTACAACAAAAAAATAACCCCCCTAAGTTGTCAATAATATTAATAATAAAAATATTAATAATAATAATATTTGATATAAAAAGTCATTAAGGAGAAATAAAATAAGTGTCGAATTTTATTGAACACCTGTTAAATAATTTCTTTATTATCTAATGACGTCATTTTAATGACGAATTTAGAATGAAATGAAAACTTATACATGGAAATTATCAATTATGATTTCATAAATATGTTTCAGAATGCAAAATCAATATATTGCAAAATACATTATATTGCAAAATATACAGCTGATTTCATGTTGATATTTATCTTTCAAAATAAACTTTACATAGACAAAAATTCAAAAAAAAAATGTCTGCTTAAAGTTGGGTCATTTTTTCAAATTGGCATAAAAACTACTCTTCTAGTTTCTAAAAACACTTTCAAGTTTCTCGTAATTTTGCTCTTCTGAAAAATAAAATAATCAAGAGTTCCAAAGAAGTTTTACACTTTAAAACCACCTTAAGAAACTAGAAGAGTAATAACTCTTCTGAAGAAGATTGATATATTTAAAAATAAGCTTTTCATGAACAAAAAGTTTATTTAAAAATATATCGAACATGAAAACAATTTTAAGTGATTTATTTACTATTCTAGTTTCTAAAAGACTTTTTGTGACAGACATCAAAATACTTTAAACTAAGCTGAGAAACAAATTTTGAAAGCGTTTTAGAAACTAGAACTGTAAATAAAAGATAATTTTAACGTTGATATCTTTAAAAATAAACTATCTCGATCAATTTCAAATTCTTCAATTTCGTTTTTCACTTCAAGTTGAACCTAAACGTAATGTCACACAAAGATAAAATAAATCGTCCGATAATGTTTCAAAATAAAATATTCAATTTAGACCTTGGTTTATATAAAAAGCACGCCCCCCCCCCCCCCCCAAAAAAAAAGACAGGCTCACCTGGTTCAAAATCCCTTTTTTATGTGTGGTTACATTAGGTTTTATGTAATGACGCAAACACACACTTTTCTATTATTTTTTTCTCTCTCTCATTCTCTCAGTTTATTTTCTCTTTCTCTTATTCTCTCTCTATCTTTCTATCCTAGAGAGGTGATTTATTATGAGACTCTTGCATAGGAAATTATTGGGTTTAACTATTGTCACTGAAAATAGAAGAGAGATGAATAAATTATTCACTATTTTCGTGGCAAATCACCAACATCCCACCTTGTACCGTTCCCACACCTTTAAAATACGAGAGAGATCTCTGCAATTCTCCCCTCAAAAAACCCACCTTAACCCCCCACCCTACCCCCTCTAAGCCCCACCACCC
This sequence comes from Brachycybe producta, assembly GCA_036925085.1. Classification (NCBI taxonomy): domain Eukaryota; kingdom Metazoa; phylum Arthropoda; class Diplopoda; order Playtdesmida; family Andrognathidae; genus Brachycybe; species Brachycybe producta. Next base: position 573,851 of record JAUPFP010000084.1, read on the forward strand.
TCATTTGCCCCTAAAAACCCATAAGGGGTTATTGGTGCCCAAAACCATTTCAAAAATATACACACTATCAAAATAAAATTGATTCTAAAATTTATTTTGACGTCATTTTCTTGAAAACTATTTTCAAGAAAAACAAGAAGAAGAAAAAAATCTTATTTGTTACAAAGTTGTTAATCAGTTATTCTGTAAAGTCACTAGTCAATTTGAAAAACTACCAATATGATAAATCTGCACAATGAAGTACGGTGTTTAAGGCACAACTTCAAAATAGAAACAACCTTTGTATTTTGAACTTCAACCCTCCGAGTAGGGTTCCAACAACATACAGTAGTAGTAAAGCACTCTCTTCAAGTATACACTTTAAAATGTTTTTTTTTTTATGCTGGAACCCTGGTAAGAGGATACAATTGATGTTTCCTTTAGAAATTTGGAAATTATATATTTTATACAAAATGAAAATCTAGATATTGAGCACATCAGAGTAAAGAAAATAGAAAAGTAGTTTCCAGAAACAAGATGGTCTCGAAATTATGATAGCTCCGCTTACCCTTCTCCAGAAAGGAATCATGTAATCCAGACATACTTGCTTTCTCGAAAAGATTAAATTCAATATGGCCACTTTTAATATGAAGATCAGAATCTAAAGACGCCACGTTTGCACCAATGACCACCTAATATGTGAGGCTCTCTTCTTTGGCTTCGAGAAGAAAACGACAAAATCAAGCATATCCGGAAATTCTTTTGAAAAACAAAAACCAAAAGACTAGAATTACTGTCTTTACAGCATAATGAAAGTAGTCTTTATGCGTCAATAAGGTATTTTACATACTGCTAAGAATTCTAGTCATTTTGCAAAGTTACACTCAAAATTGATGGTTTTGCAGAAATTGACTAGTAAATATGTAGAATGACTGATTTTTCACTTTGATAGTAAAGGGAATAGAATAATATCATCACTCAACCATTTCATTGTTAAGTTTCAAACAAGAAAATAAAAAATCACCACTTTGAAAAATACACTTTTTGCTCAGTCTAGCAAATAATTTGGGACACTTTTTGTTTTTCAACTTGTCTTAAGAGACATCCAATTTTATTGTATTTTTTGTTGAAAAATCCCTCTTCTTCTCTTCTATTTTATACTTTTTTCAATGAATATATAGACACAAAAAATTATTTATGTCTTACATCTGTAACTTGTACATTGTTATTTAGTAGAAAAGACCTTTTTAAAAACGAAAAGGTGGCATTTATTTTTCATAAAAAAATACGAAAAACTCATAAAAAGTCCCATTTATTCAGAGATAGAAAAAAACCCTACTTATATATAAGTATAAAAGGACCCTTTGCTCTATACATGTATATGTTTCAAAATGTACTTTATTATTATATATATCAACCTCGAAAATCCATTCCAGACTCGAGGTTTCGTCTCTGATCCACTGAAACGACTACTAAATCTTAACCCAAAGGCGCCCAAACTCAACACATTGACACCTTACTGTATTATTTACTGAGTTAGAAGATTTTTTTGGGAGAGTAGGAGGGTGAAGGAGGGTTAGGATTGAGGGTAGATGGAGAAAAATACATTTCAAGGGGTTTTTTAGGCTCGAATTCAAGAAACAAAACAAAAAACTTGGCACTTAATAAGCCAAGATCACACATTCAGAAAAAAATTTGACTTAAAATTGGTTTATGAACAGCGGATTATCGAACTCTTGGATTATTTTCTATCTTTCAATTTTAATTTTTAAAATAAACTTTTTAAATAGATAAAAACAAAAAAAAAATATCGTCTGCTTAAAATTCGGCCATTTTCAAACTCACCTAAAAAGCTTATTTTGAAAGATATAAAAAAAACCACGAAAACACTCTTAAAATAATTAAGCTATTCTTCTAGTTTCTAAAATGCATTCAAGTTTCTCAAAATGTCAATAATTTCATTGTGTTTATTTCGCAGAAAATAGGCAACATTTCTAAACCACAATTTCATTATAAAAGTTAACTGCGATTAGATAACCAAGATAATAGTTAACTGTAGTCAAGTTTTAAAATATAATTTGGTGTGTGTTTTTGTCCATTTATAAGTTAGCCACCATGTTGTTTGTGATATTTTAACCATGTTGTATCAGTACAGTTATGTTAACTGCATTGTAGAAAATGATTAATGGTTAATTTTAGGGATTGGGAGACATTCGAATGCTCGAATCCCGCGAATCTTGAAAAATATTCGAGATTCGAAAACTCGAATCTTCGCGCTTTTATCGTCTTTCGAATCTTTCGAATCCTAACTTCCTAAAAAAAACCTGCTAAAAACTTTGGTAAAATTAGTTTTAACTCCATTGACGTCCAATAGAAAGCGGTTCACTAACAAAAAAACCGGCGATTGTTGCAACCCGGATCACCACTATCACCTTGTGGCTCACCCAGAGTGCCACAGAGAGATTTGAGAACTTTTTAGGATTCGGATTCGAGAACCTTTTAGGATTCGTCCCACCTCTACTGTAGTTAATTTAATCATGGTAGTTTTTTTAAATGTCATTTAAATAAAACCATATCATAAATGTTCCAAAATGAAACAATACTCAACTTTTTAATGTTTTACCTGAATAAAATGTTAACTGCGATTAGATAACCAAGATAATAATTACAGTCAAGTTTTAAAGTATACTTTGGTGTGTTTAGTATGTATCCTGTTTGTGATGTTTTAACCATGTTGCATTAATGCAGTTAACTGCATTGTAGGAAAATTGAACTATGGTTAACTTAACCATGCTTGTTATTTAAAAAAAAACATTTAAACCAAACAAGACTAATGACAAATGTGAACCAACCCACAACTTTTTTTACTGTTTCATGTGTTAATAGAGAGATGAGTTTATATTTGAGCTGACCATTTGAAAAGTGTAGTAGTTTGGGGAGGGGAGGGGGGCCATTTCATAAAATATTTTGAATATACCTAACATCATGGTCTACTTGATATCATAATAAAGACACAAAAACACAGTTAGTTTTTGGAGAACTAAATAAAAAGATTTATTGAAGTGAGTGAAGGGTTAAAAGGAAGATAAAAATGTACAAGCCTAAAATAGAGAGAGGGGAAAAAGCAAACATCATCTGAAGTGTTCACACATCAAGCGCAAAATTCATATTCACTCAAGCGTAATGTGAAAATGAACCCATAGGCCCAGTTGTAGGCCTTCTAGTATTTATGTGGCAGAAAAACTAGCTCTACAGACAATGTAGGTGTAGATTTCTAGAATTTTGAGCTAGAATCTACTAAGGAGGCAAGGGTACACACGATCCAGTCTGAATTGTCCGTCCTGGCTCTTTAAAGTCAAAATTGATCCTGTTATTTTGGTGGATAAACCACAATTTTATGCAAATAAAAATGTGTATTATATCACAAAAAGCTTAAGTAATTAATAACTTCACTCATTAGAAGCATTAACAGAAAATGTAAAATCAAAATGACTTAGTATAAGAAACCTTATATATAGAGAGATCTTTCTAATCAAAAAGGGGTTTTAAACAAATAAGCAAAATTATGCAAATTTCCAAAAAAAAAAATTATATAAATTTGTGCATTTTTATTTTGAATTAAAGTGATTAATATTCGGCACATTTGGCACTAATTAACCAACCTCTGGAACTAATTAACAGAGCAAGTTAACGACTTAGGACAATAGTTTTATTGGGATGATGACGTCACAGAGCAATAAAAAACCAGGCTTTACTGCTTAGTTAACTGCTGCAAAAACTCCAATGGAAACCAATTATTACTGTAGACTACTAACAAAGCTGCATCTTCCAGAAATCTGAGCTAATCTAAGCTGTCATCGCTGAACAGCTGTATTTTCTTTGATTTATATAGGGGGGAAAAAAGGGTCCTTAGTTAAACCATCACATCCTAAGATCTCTTTCTCATTTTCACATACCCACAACAACATCCCCTCTCTTCCCCACCTGAAACACATTCACATTTAATAAAGTTCCTTTGAAACCAAACCACGCAGAGACTGAGAGAAAGAGAGATTGAGAAAGAAGAGATTGGGAGAGAGAGAGAGAGAGAGAGAGAGAGAGAGAGACAGATTGAAAGAGATTGGGAGGGAGGGAGAGAGAGAGAGAGAGAGAGAGAGAGAGAGAGAGAGAGAGAGAGAGAGAGAGAGAGAGAATTAACAAGGTTCTAAAAATCTCTTCAATCCCTTTGGCAAAATCCACCACCGAGATAGGATATGATATAACACACAACTAATAACTACTATCATCATCATCATGTTATGATTTTTCTTCTTTTCTCATTTGACACACCTTTTTGTCAAAATCTCAATCATAAAGATGTGATTTTTCTTCTATCATATCACAAGAGAGAAAATCGTGCAAAATACAAAACATTCAGAGGAAGAAAAAAAAAAAACACAATCCTGCAAAATCACAAATAATAAAAACCAACAAAGTTTAAACAAATTTATTAAACAAAAATATTGATAATTAATACAAACTTCAAATGCTAACAATTATTATTAGTTTTTTTTTACTACATTGTTTTTTTTATTGTATAATTTGAACGATTAATTATTATTCCAGTTTACAACCAGCCAAAAAGTGATCCAAATTTCTACCAATACATTTATTGTTGTACGCCACCCTTTCAAAAACAAATGAAACAAAATGAATTTTTCTCGTTTTTATAAGCAAAATTAAGAGAAATTTGAAAGTGGTTTAGAAACTAGAAGGGTAGCTCAGTCACTTACTAGGGTAATTTTCATGTTGATATTTTTCAAAATAAACTTTTTGTAAAACTAAAATTAAAAACTATCGTCAGTTTAAAATTAAATCATTTTCTGTCATAAAAAGTTTACTTAAAAAAATATCAACATATAAATTGCCTTAATTGCTTGAGCTACCCTTCTAGTTTCTAAAACACATATATCTCCTGAAAGACAGAATAATGAAGAGTTGACGAGAGGCCTTTTTAACCACCTCAAGGTGGCTGGATGACCGACTAACCACTAAAGTACTATTAAAAAAAGCCCTTACCATGCAGTTAAACCCTGCATTTGCTTAATATGCATTGCACACTTGACGTCATCTGCAATGTTGTCATCGACAAGTCCTACATTTATTATAAATATATATATATTAATAAAATATATATATATTAAAAGAGTGAGAAAATAAAATGTCATTTTTATGCAAAAACACACAAAAATGTCATTTTTTTTATCAATTTCCATTTTTTCGAAGTTCTTAATTTTAGAAATAGCAAAACTACTAACGTTCACAACTTAGTTTGCATCCATTTGCACCGTTTGGAGCTTGGCACCAATAACGATTGTTAATCTTCGGAAAATTTGATCAATAAACAAAGTTACAACAACAAACAACAAACATTTATGGGTGCAATTGGAAACTTATGCTTTAAAGAATCTGGAAAGGAGAATTTGCTTCACTTTTTAGACTTTAACAGAAAAAAAGAGATTTCCGGATGTGCTTGATTTTTCGCCATTTTCTACTCGAATATGAGGCCAATAGAGGATTCCATAAGTGCAAAGATGATGTCATCAGCTACACTTTTTCATATTCAATATAATCTACTCGAGAAAAAAAAAATAATGATTGGGTATAAATTATTCTTTTCTCGAGAAGGGTAGGTGGCGCTACCATTTTTATTGGACATCGTTTCTTTGCGCCTGAAACACACATGCGGAATTCCGTGTCGGAAAATCATGACAGATTATTTAAACGAGAAAATTTTCCGCCAGAAAAAGAACATGTAGTTTATTTTTTCCTTTTCCTAAGTAAAATTCCGCATATATGTGTGTGTGTGTTCCAGGCTTAAAAGGGAAACTCCTTTTTCCTGTTTTTTTTTAGCTTTTTCTTATGTTTCGAAATGCACCCTTTTATTTTCCATTGGTTTTCATCCATTTTACTAAATTATATGTACCTGAAATATTCCATAGTCATAACTACCATCAGTATTAAACCTGTTAACAGCTTGGGTGTTGTAATTACTTTCTCCTTCCGCAATACACAAATCTATTTCGTTTAAATTTAGTTTAAATTCAGTAAAAGAAAAACATGTTGTTTTTATATAAAAGCAACCAGAAAAATGACAGGCAATTAGAAATCGGGACATAGAAGTTGGCTCCGCCCTTGTTATGACGACCGGCAACTTCTAATTGGTTGGTTATGTAGTCCAACGTCACATGCTCCGCCCTTTTCAACGTCGAACCAAACAACAAACCAATTAGAAGTTGCCGGTCGTCATAAAAAGGGCGGAGAAAAATTCTGTATGTCCCGATTTCTAATTGCCCGTGAAAAATGTGTTTTACAAACAGCCTGCCTGCTTAGAGGCTAGATGTTAGACTAACATCTGTTAATGATTGCCAATTGTTAATTACTACCAATTAGCAATTATTAAGACTCATATACTTTTATATTAACAGAGTTCTACAGAGGCCCGTTAAGGACAAACCAAACAATATTTCGAAATTCAATTTATTCATTTAATTTAAGTGTATAATGGATTCGTGTTTAACAAGCTATTGATTTAGTCTTTTGAATATATTTAAATATTAAAGTGTAATGAAATCAATTTTAACTTGTTCATTGGTCCTTAACTGAATTAAATGCCTGTAAAACCGCATTATTTCAGATTGCGTTAAATTATTAATTAATTAATTACATGAGGTTAGATCTTCACGAGGAACTTTGTGTTTAAGTAATTCTTTTGCAAGATGACATCTTTCAAACACTTTGCATTCGCAGCCAATTGAAATTAACAAAATGGCGAATGCAATCAGATTCAAAAAGTTGGCTGCAAAACAAAAACAAGAAAAGACAAAAAATAACTAAAAATTCTCAAAAATTGTTAAAAATTCACATTGCATATAGGGAAATAGGAAACCATTTAAGATGGTTTATGAATACTTTTGATTATTCTGTCTTACGGAAAGACAAATTTTTTGTTAAAAAAACTAGAAAATGTTATAGAAACTAGAAGGGTAGTGTAGTTCGATCACTTAAGACTATTTTCAAATTGATTATCTTTCAAAATAAGCTTTTTATAAACAAAAATTAAAAACTATATCACCTGTTTAAAGTTGGAGGTTCCTTTTCAAACTGCCATAAAATGCTTATTTTGAAAGACGTCAATGTAAAAAAAAGCCTTAAGGTAGCTTTATAAGTATTTATTTCGTTTAGGTCCTCCCAGATGGCGCGCCTGTGTCGCTATTATGTTCTATAGGAGGTTTATTCCCTTCCTTATCCGCTGTTTTGAGAAAATTTATATTTTTCAACCTAATGTTTTTTTTTTTCAGGAGAAACATTACGAAAAAATCCTGTAAGTGTTTTAGAGGCTAGAATAGTTGGCGATAATGCTAAAAGTTTTGTCATGATGATATCTTTCAAAATAAACTTTTTATGTTGTCAGTTTGAAAAAGGTGAAAATAGCTTTTTTATGAAATGTTAATAAAAAAAACGAATAAACGGGACATTTTCAAACTGAACTATAAATTGTTTATTTTTTAAGATATTGCCATGATAAAACTTAACATAATCTTTTACCATTCTAGTTTTGAAAACAATTTGAATGTTTTTAAAAAAAATACAGTTTGCTTGACGTTTTTGCGTCCAAATTTTACAAAAACGTCTAAAAAGCAAAGATTATCCACTGCAGTGGCGCCATCCAGTGGGGACAAAAGCAAAATAGATGTCTATAGAACCACCCTTCTAGTTTCTAAAACATATTCAAATTTCTCTTTAATGTTTCCTTCAAGAAAGTGTCAAAGAACACACTTAAATCACTTTGACTTATTTTTACCTAATCTTTTCATCAAATTTGGATGTAAAAAAAAGCAAAAATTGCTTTTTCTAAAAGAACTTAATCAACTTTAAATCAACTTCAAAAGATGATAAAAGAAGAAAAAAAATTGTTTCTCCGATTTGAATCTGCGATTAAATTGCATCCAAAATTGAAAATAATAAAAAAAACATCTTAATTCCTCTCACTCTTGAATTTTCCAAAATAAACAATTTGATAGAAATTCGTTATTTGAAAAGTGAGGGGGGGGGGGGGGGGGAGTTTTTTTCTTCTTTTTTTCCGGATTTGGGAGGTTTAAACGATTTTTAGTGCGTTTTAATAAATGTTCTTTCGGGCATTTAATTGGAAATTTGCGTTACTCTCAAATGTTCAATCATGTTCGAAATAAAAAGTAAACAAGACCCTCTTCTCCCTCTTTTTTGAAACAAAAACCCCTAAAAAAAAGTGTTTTCTTAATCTGCCCTTTCCTCTTCTTCAAAGGACCCTCTTTTCTAGCCTCCTCCTCCCATCAAAAACGGATTAAGTTTATATTCTGGAACTAATTATAATGGATGACCACACTCTTTGAAGAAGAAGAGTTCAATAGGAAAAGAATTCTCAATTTGGAATAAAATACACACAAATTGATCGAAAAATAATTTTATACTGTATAATCGGAATAAATACACAAAAATAAACGACTTTCCACTTTTTAAAAAAAATCTAATTTTGTTTATAATAATTTTAAAAAAATCTAATTTTGTTTATAATAATTTAAAAAAAAGGTAATTATATAAGATTTGGGGTCTGGAAAAGGAAAAATAAAAAAACGCCCCTAAAATTCAGAGCAAAGATTTAAGATTGGTTTATGAATTGCTGATTTTAGAAAATTTTCTGATTATTTGATGAGTAAAAATGAAGAGAAACTAGAAAGTGCGTTAAAAACTAGAAGGGTAGTTAGCTCAATCATTTAAGAGTAATTTCACGTTTGATGTATCTTTCAAAATAAACTTCAAGTTGGATCATTTTCAAACTATTGCATAAGAAGGCTTTTATTTTGAAAGATATTTAACGTGAAAATATTCTTAAAGCGATTCAGTTGCCCTTCTAGTTTTTAAAACAATTTCAAGTTTCTTATAAGGTTGTTTACGGACAGTTGATTTTCGAACTCTGTATTTTAGGAAAAAAAAATTAAGAGAAACTAGAAAGTGTTTTAGAAACTAGAATAGTGGCTCAATCACTTTAAGGTATTTTCTTGTTTTTATCTTTCAAAATAAATTTTTTATGTGAGTTTGCAATTAACCCAACTTTACGCAATGAAAACATATTTAAAAATATTTGTCTAGAAAACGTTTATTTTAAACGAAAATGTGTCCCTTAAGTGATTGAGCTACCCTTCTAGTTTCTAAAACACTTTTTAAAAATCAGCTGTTGATAAAGCATCCTAAGAGAAACTGGAAAAGTGTTTTATAAACTAGAAAGATAGTTTCAAAAACTTTAAAAGAATATTTTCATGTTGATTATCTTTCAAAATAAACTTTTTACAGACATAAATTTGAAAAAAAAATCGTCCGCTTAAAGTTTTAAAATTCACTTAAAAAGTTTATTTTGAAATATATCAACATTGAAAATATCTTTTAAATGATTGAGCTTACCCTTCTAGTTTCTAAAACACTTTTCCAAAGTTTCTCTTAATTTTACTTGTCTGAAAATCAAAATAATTAAGAAAGTTCGAGAGGTTACACAATTATTAAAATTAACTAATTGTGCAGATTAGCAGCTTAATTAGTGATTTTGTTCCGAATTCGCATTGCCTGACTGACTGACTGGACCAATGGAATCTGGACTTACCAATGGAAACCTTCTTCATGATGCTGGTTCTAGTGGTGGTCATTATCTTCGTACTTGTGATCCTTCTACTCTCTTGATTGAGTGAATATTTTTTTCTACCCTGGCTATTTATATAGAAAATATAGAAATCCTGTTCGGATTTATTATTATTCAAAAGGCGAACTTCACAATTTTTTTTTGTTGTTGTTTGTTGTTAACTGTCATTTCTAGTTTTTGTCTTTCTTTCTTCCCTCCTTCATTATGTGTTTATGTGTCACACACACAATAAATAAATGAACTTCCATTCCTTTTGTTCACACAATCGTGAATTATATAATATAAATAGAGAATTATTTTTTAAATTTTTATTTCTCTTATTGTAATTTCCTTTAATCCGCTTTTTATATGAAAAGAAAAAAAAACTGGGGACACCACACACACAGTCAATTCTGGCTTGTCAATCATAGACGTGACAAGAGACACATTTGTTCACATTCTAATAATGATGAGAAAATTAACAATTAGTTATGCTCGTTTATAAACAGCTAATAATTCTGTCATTCAGGTGCAAAATAAAGAGAAATTCTGAATGTGTTTTAGAAACTAGAAGGATAACTAAATAACATACGGCTATTTTCAAGTTGTTATCGTTCAAAATAAGCTTTTTATGCAAATTTCAAAATGATTCAACTCTAAAAAGACGATATTTTTATAATTGAAAGTTTTATTTTGAAAGATAATAAATTAAAAATATACTTAAGGGATTGGAGCTGCTCTTCTAGTTTCTAATACACTTTCAAGTTACTGTTGTTTACGAACAGATGATTTTCAAACACTTAATTATTCTGTATTTCACGAGCAAAATTAAGAACGACTAGAACGTTATTTTAGAAACTAGAAGGGTAACTAAATCACTTAAGACTGCATTTTCACGTTGATTATCTTTCAAAATAAACTTTTTTTTGAAAGCACAACAGAATAATACCCTTAAATAATTGAGCTACCCTTCTAGTTTCTAAACCACATTCAAGTTTCTCTTCACTTTGCACCTGAAAGACAGACGATTACAATTTTTAAGTTTAAAACCACCTTAAATCATAATTTTTATTTAAAAATAAGACACATTTAGAAGTTTAATTTGAAACATTTAGACCTTTTTTTTTGTTATTTTAAAGTCTAAAATACTAGAATTATACGTGTAGAAAAGAAAAAAAAAGTTCGTTGCACCAAAATTTGCATCTAATGTAAAACAAGTCTTGAAACGACGCGACAGATGTTCACATAAAAAAGTGAGCTGATGACCTAAAATGACCGCTAAAAATCCTTTCATGGATTTTACAATTTTAGCCCACTTTCAATTTGACTTAAAATGTAGGCGAGTCACCACAATTAGCTTCATTTTTATTATACACACTTGTAAAAAACATTAAATACCTTGAATGACACTATTTTATGATCATATCTTTCAAAATAAACGTTTCAATTTTAAAGTTTCTAACAACTTTGTAATTACTTTTAAAAGGGGGGGGTGGCTTGGTTTTAAATTGTAAACTGTAAACGGGCCACTCTTCTAGTTTCTAAAATACTTTCTAGTAGAGACCAACAATGTGCAAAAAATTGAAGCCCAGCCCAGCCCAGCCCATGAGACTTTATACCAGGCCCAGCCCACCAGGCACACAAAGCCCATGAAGCCCACCAGCCCAACATAAAAATGCCAGCCCAAGCAAAGCCCAGCCATTGGGCTGGGCTGGGCTTTTGCAAAAGTCCACCGGGTCCATGGGCTTTATGTAGGTCTCTACTTTCTAGTTTTTCTTTAGAACACTAAAGAAACTAGAAGAGTTATTTCACAATAGTTTCATGTTGATATCTTTCAAAATGAACATTTTATAGAGAGAAATTAAAACATCGTTTGCTTAAAGTTGTATTATTCTCAAACTAACACAGAAAACTTATTTTGAAAGATATCAACATGAAAATAATATTGAGTGATTGAGTTACCCTTCTAGTTTCTAGAATATATTCAAGTCTCTCTTCATTTTGCACTCAAAAGATAAAATAATCAAGAGTTCAAAGGACATTTACACCATTTAAAACCACCATAATATATAATAAATAAGAGAAAGACTTTTTTTTTCAACCTTGCACCTGAGAATTTTTTTTTTCTCTTTCAAAATTTCATAAACTTTCACTACAAAAAGAAGAAGAGGCCATGGACACCTAGAAAAGGTCATGGTCAGCTGACCTCAGACCCACACGCGCACCTGGCCATTTTTCGTGAGAAAACTGAAGAGTTAAAAAAGGGGTAAAAATAAAGAAACCAAAATTAAGAATTCAAGAGAAGACATCAAATGTCAAAAATGATTTATCAAATAGAAAATATTACGTAAAATTCTAACTGTAAAATTTAATATTTTCTAAAAAAAAGAAAAATTTGTAGACAAAATTTATTTTAAGGTGGTTTTTTAAAGTTGTGAAACGCGTCTTCAATTCTTTTAGGTGCAAAATTAAAAAAAAACTAGAAGGGTAGCTCAATCACCTAATACCTATAGTACTCACACGTCTGATAATTTAAATGCATTTAAATAATAAACGTGTTCTACAGAGCCCTGTGAAGGCCAAACGAACAATATGTCGTCGAATTCAATTTATTCAGTTAATAATCTGAAAATATTGAGTTAATACTTAACTATAATTTATATAAACTATTGATTTAGTATTTCAATTTTAAGATATTAATAATAAAGTCAACTTTTTATTTGGTTCGACATGTCCTTAACTGGATTCCGTATAATTCACACCTAAACACATTTAATTTGAATTCATTTAACTCATGTGTGTGTGCAAGGTATAAGGGTATTTTCATGAAACTATCGTTTAAAATAAGCTATTTATAGACAAAATTTTAAAAATATCGTCTGCTAACAGATGAATCATTTTCAAACTCGTGTAAAAAGCTTACTTTAAAAAAGTGTTAGAAAGTAGAATCACTTAATTGTAGTTTCATGTTTGATATATTTCAAAATAAACTTTTCATAGAACTAAGTTGTTGTATGAAAAGTTTATTTTGAAAGATATCAAAACAATTAAATAATTGAGCTACCCTTCTAGTTTCTAACCACCTTATGTATATATTTGAATCTCTGCACCGGTGTGGTCTTAACAAAATTCACGATAACCTCCTCCTCCTCCACCCCACCCCCAAAAAACTTCCCATAAAACATTTATAGTTTATTATTGAATATTTCTCATTTTATAAATATAGAAAAAAAAGCATCAATATCACATTTTATATTTTGTCGTCTTCAAATTTCCGCTTTATCGAATATTTTGACACCCACCTTCCTTCCTCCTTTTATTATTATTGCCAATTTTAAAAGAGAAAATAGCTCAAATTGTAGTAAAAATGTAATAAGAACCAGAAAGGTAAAAAAAGAACAATTTTTGATATTGTGTTTATAATAATATATTAATAAATAATAAAACCGACTAATTTTAAATTGAATGGAGGAATTTTCATAATTGCCACAAAATAACCTAAAAGTGGAAAATCAATTATTCCAGAAATTCACTAGTCAATCTTGTAAAACTACCAATTACTAGCATTTTAGGCAATATGCAATATATATAACGCATTAAGGTGGTTTAAAATAATTGTAAAAACCCGCCAAACTCTTTAATTATTTTTGGCTTTCAGGTACAAAATGAAAAGAAATGTGAAATGTTTTAGAAACTAGAAGGGTTGCTGGATTACTTAAGAATATTTTCATATTCGATATCTTTTATAATAAGTTTTTTTTAATCTTTTTTAATAAGTTTTTAAACAGAAGTTATTTCTTATTTTTCTAAAAAAAAGTTTATTTTGAAAGATTGAAAATAACGACGAAGTAATTCAGCTACCATTCTAGTTTATAATAAACTTTAAATTTCTCCTTAGCCTATGAATACTAAAATCGAGCGATTTGTTATAAATTGACTATAGTTACTTTGCAAAACAATTGATTTTACACTTTGCCGTCCATTATATGCAGTATATATTTGTATAAAATAATAAAAGAAGAAAAGAGAAAACCCCACGGATCGTTCATTATTCAACATTATTTTCATTCTCATCTCTAATTCTTTTCTAATAAAATTCTATTCTTTACTAGAATAAAAATGACAATATAAAAAAAATCCAATAATTCGGTGCTTTTTTAGCCTTGGTTATCTTTTTAAACAGAGCTTTATTATATTTATTGCAACTTAACTCCACCTACAAAAATGCGTTTTCTACTCTCTATTTATTGAGACAAAAGATCTGTGTGTCTGATATCACCTTTTGTGATACAAAATAAAACACAATATTCGATTTTGAAGCTACAATTTGTAACTATATAATAGTGTTTGCAGAGTGTTCCAGAAGTCAGGTATCATTGTTGGAAGATCATAACTAAGTCATTAGATAGGACGTCGAGATCCTTGCGGAATGGTCTCAGGACTGGCCTGTGGAATGGTCTGCAAAATGGCCCGAGGAAAAGCCTGGAAAGGAATTGTGGAAAAGCCTGTGGAATGGTCTGTAAGATAGCCTGAGGAATGACCTGTGGAAGGAATTGTAGAATAACCTGAAGAATTCTCTGTGGAATGGCCTGAAGAATGGCCTGTGGAATATCCTTGCCAAAAGACCAGTGGAAAGGATTGTTGAAAGACCTGAAAAATGGCCTGTGAAATGGCTTGAGGAAGGGATTTTGGAAGGACTTGTCTACATCAGGAACAGTTTTGGACACACTGAGCACGTTCTTGTGAATAATGGCGCCATCTATAAAAAGTAATAAAATAAACTAGTACAAAAAGAAACAATGACACTCGCTTAACGATAGGAGGAAAGCTCTTATCCTGAAAATCGTATCGTTAACCGAATCATCATTGAAATAAATGTACTTATATTGGTTTCGTCAACTACATTATAGCGAGGTATCGTTCTCATATGTAACGTTAAGCGAGGTATGACTTTACTTATGATCAATGCCAGACATTATGAGACATTCTGTATAATGAAAACCTTGCTACCCATTATCCTTTTAAACTTTACAATAGAAGGTATATCATATAAATGCTTTATTATGTTTCAAATTGAACAATTAAGGGAGGGGGGTGAAACTTCAAAGAGAGGGGCGATCCCCGGGGAGGGGGATGAAGGGGAGAACCGAGGGGAATCTTCCTTTTTTTAATAAATTCAACTCATTGTAATCATCTATAAAATTATTACTCTTCTTTTGTGTTTAAAACTCATCCGTATAATTTTGCAAAAGTAACAAAATATCTTGTATTATGAACAATTTCCGTCTTTAACAATATAGTAGATACGTGAATTTATAATATAAAATCAATTAAAGATGCTATAATTAGTAACTATCAATTAATTTAACTAAATTCTATTCATTAGTTGACAATAATAGGAAATAGAATTATCAAACTCACTTAGAACTCTGGTTATTCTACGTTTTGGAAGCTACACTAAAGAGAAATTGAATGCCTGTTAGAAACTAGAAAGGTAGCTCAATCATTTAAAGGATATTTTCATGTTAATATATTTCAAAATAAGCTTTTTATGTCAGTTTGAAAGTACAACCCAACTTTAAGCAGACGACATTTTAAAATATGTTTTCTATAAAAATTTATTTTGAAAAATATCAAAACATGAAAATACACTTAAAAGTGATTGAGCTACCCTTCTAGTTTTTAAAATACTTTCAAGTTTCTCTTAAAGTGGTTTTAAAGTGTAAACTTCTGTCAAACTCTGGTTTTATTCTGTCGTTCAGATACAAAATGAAGAGAAACTTGAATGTGTTTTAGAAACTAGAAAGGTTAGTCGCAATCACTTAATGGTATTTTTCATGTTGATAATCTTTCAAAATAAGCTTTTTATAGAAGATCAGTTTAAAAATGATTCACCTAGAAATAGGTGACATTTTTGAGTAAATTTTGTCTATAAAAAGTTTATTTTTTAAAAAATATCAAAATGATAATATCCTTAAATAATTGAGCTACTCTTCTAGTTTCTATAAAACCCTTTGCAGTTTCTCTTAGTTTTCCTCTTAAAAAATCATCCAAAATAACTACTAACTTTCTAAAAAAGATTTAGGTATTGTGCACATTGCCTAAAACGTCATTCATCAGGCAGAATGACAATGAACTCGACATTTTTTCTCTCTCGCCAAATTGACTAGTTGTTGTGTACAATGACTAATTTCTGCCAATTTTGGCGGTAACCTTTTAAGATTAATATTCTTATCTCTGTGTCTCTCCCTTTAAACGTCAGAAGAAGAAAAAGTAATTTAGTTTTCATTTTAGAAAAAAAATAAATAAATGTAAAGTGTGTGTAATGCTGCGTAATGTGTTACAAGGGGGAACTTGTGGTGTATTGCGGTGATAGCCAATTACAAGGCGCGAGTTTGCATGTAAAACGACCATAAGATGAAACTACAACAAAAAAATGTTATATATATTTCATCATTACAATTGTATTTTGTATCTTTTTTTCTTTCTTTAACATATATTTCCCCAAAGACATACATAACGTAAGTGTATTTATGCGTGCCTATATGTATATTTGCCCAATTGCCCATTATTCAAAACAACTGTCCATTTTTTGCCATTTTTTATTTTGCCAAAAAAAAAAACATTTATATTCACAAACTGACATCCACACTTATCATATATAACATTAGATATGCAAAAATCATGTTAAGAATTTCTTTTTGTTTCTATTTTTTCTAGTATTCTTCCATAACTTGAATAACTTCTTCCTGAGAAACTGTTTTACATTTTCTTTCTTTTTCTTAAATTAGAATGTCATAACTTTTCTTTTACCTATTTTTGTAAATTTTATTCAAAATGAATGTAAATTTATCTGCATTTTGAAATAAAACTCAAAGAGGGGAAAAAACGAAAGCGTTTTTATTTTGGAAACTAGAAGTGTAAATGAATCGCTTAAGTATATTTTCATGTAGCAGGTTTTTAGCAGTTTTTTTAAATGTTTTTAGACTTTTTTAGTCCAACTTGAAGTGAAAAAAGATGGAGAATTTTAAATAAATCTAAAATAATTTTAAGTGGTTCTTTTTCTCTTCTAGTTTCTTAAAACACTCAATTTCTTCTTACTGTTGCTTATTAAGCAGAAAATCAGAATAATAAATTTCAAATTTTCATTTATAAACGTATATCAAATATACAGTAAAAGCCTTTAAAGTAATTCATTTACTCTTCTAGTTTCTAAAACATTTATAAAGTAATTCGTTTACTCTT
The DNA here is from genome assembly GCA_036925085.1 of Brachycybe producta. NCBI lineage: Eukaryota > Metazoa > Arthropoda > Diplopoda > Playtdesmida > Andrognathidae > Brachycybe > Brachycybe producta. Next base: position 590,763 of record JAUPFP010000084.1, read on the forward strand.
CTAGTTTCCAAAACATTTATAAAGTAATTCGTTTACTCGTCTAGTTTCTAAAACATTTATAAAGTAATTTATAAAGTAATTATCGACCCATCTTCTAGTTTCTAAAAAAAACACTTATTGAAAAAACACACAAGAGAAAACTCAAAAAATTCTACATCCATTGTTTTTATTATTCATTTGCATAATTTACAATTTAATTGCTTATAAAAACAAATACTTAAATTAGATTTTTATGCTTTTTTTATATATAAAAATTTCATTCAAAAATTAAGTTGTTGTTAAATATTCTATAAAAAAAGACCAATAAATTTCATCCCAAACTCAAAATAAACTATCTTTTCTTAAAGATAATGATGATTATTTAAAAAAACAAAGCTTAACAAGAAAGTTCATAAACACAATTAAGCTTTAATTATGGTCACAATTTAGTGTGTTAAACAAGAGATAATGATGTTTAAAAACAAGAGATCAATGTTTATTTTTTCTTCTCCCATTTTATCTTTCTTATATAATATACAATATAATATATAATGAAAGATTTTACGAGTCTATTAGAAAAGAGAGAAATGCTTTTAATAGACCGTAAGGAGGAGGAGGAAGGGGCCCTCAAGTCATAATAAAAACAACTTGTTTCTCAACGTCCCTAATTATATCTCAGGAAATCTTTTAATATTGATCAAATTGCACAACTTAAAAAGGGTAGAAAAGGTGATTTGGAGGATGAGGGCCACACAAAGGGCCAATTTACAAGAGAAAATGCCTTTACACACACATTTGCACGTTTATAAAAGCATAAAAAGATTCACCAAAAGGGTCCTAACTAAATATTGGCTCTCAAATCTTTTTTTTTTTTTTTGGGGGGGGGGGTTAAATTTATAGTTGTCATCACTTGGTAAGAATAACGAGAAGAAAACTGAGGGGCCAATTTGTGGCCCCCCACACTAGCTACATTAGCAAAGAGAGACGCGACATGAACGAAAATCATGTTCGATATTCATTAAGATTCACAAAGATTCACAACCACATCATTTTATATAGCAAGTCATTTCCCTTTTTATCCGCGTTGCACTGGACATTAAGAATAGAATTGAAATCTGAAAATCCATTAAAAACGCGGATAAAAAGTAAAATGGCTCACTGTACCATACGAGATTCAATAACACACCCTTGTGTCTTGTCCCGCTTGGACATTAACTACCAAAGTGAAAATAAAACGGCCCAGGAAAAGATATTTGCTCGGCCCTATTGAGCAACAAACAAAAAACCGGCCTCGAAACTTCATTATAAAATGGGTCCATCATCGGCCTTCAAACTAAGCGGCCATCCCGAAAAAAATGCCCAATTTCCCCAATAGGAAAGTCCGCCCCCTGTTACATCATAAAAGAGGCTCACGGTGGCCCTGTTCATCAAAAAGGTTAGCCAACTCAGAGAAACCGAGCTTGAAAAGCGAAGTTATTTCGAAGATTGAAGAAAACAAGAGCGAAAAAAAGGACAGAAAAATCATT